>CM040119.1:236618436-237040112 GCA_022559845.1 Amorphophallus konjac
GTTGGGAGTTTACTCCCGTGTGGTTGAGTAGGCATCGCCCTACGTGTGTGTGGTGGAGCTCGGCTCCGTGTGTGTGTGGGGATTCATCCCCGGGCTGTTTTAATCAGCAGTGAAGCCTCACTGATTTGGTGAGGGGTGGACGTAGGGAGCCCGTCGTGGTCCCGAACCACCTTAAAAATTTTCGTCTCTTGTGGTTTGCATTGTGTGATTGTGCGCATCTCCTTTTAATCTATTTTCACAGTCGTGTGAGTTCGGTGAGATTGAGAGAATCAGTTTATGATGTTTAGCTTAAATTCCTCAATCTTGTTAATCTTGCTAATTCCGCTATGCGAGTAGGTTTAAGTTTTTAATTGGACATAATTTTAAGTAGAGGGTTCTATTCACCCCCCCTCTAGAACTATGTTCCAGCACTCCGGGACCCAACAATTGGTATCAGAGCGAGGCTCTGTTGTCCCTAGATCTCACAATCTATAGAGTGATCCCAGCGCATTCTACAATCATGAATTTTTCTATTGATCAAATCTCTATGAATTGCATTCCTACTTTTGATGGTCATGATTATATTTCTTGGAGAAATGCTCTGTGTGTTTATCTTGCTTTGCATGAGCCTAATGTTTGAAAGGTCATATGTGAAGGTTGATACAAGCTTCCTACTGAACATAACAAATGGGATGATATGCATGTCAAGAAAAATGCAATGAATGTTAGAGCATTAAATTTCCTCATGAATGCCATTGAATCAAATATACTTTCACAAATTCCCTTGTGCAGGTCGGCAAGAGACCTTTGGGATGAGTTGGCACGAAAGTATGAAGAGGAAGTGATGGATCCATGCTTAATGGCTCATGGAGACGAAAATTCAAATGAGGTAAATTCTAACTCTGACTCTGATGAAGAGGAAATGTCATTTGAAGAACTTCTTGATGCTTATGAGGAGTTGTCGAGTAGATATAAGAAAATCAAATCTGAAAATAAAATTCTGAAAAAGAAAACTAGTAAGGATGTGCATGCTAGTGTTTCTTGTAAAAAGTGCATATTGTTAGAATCAAAAATTGAATGTTTAGAAAGCCAAAATGAAATCTTGGAATCCAAAACAAAATTATTTGAAAAAGATATTTCTGACATGCGTGAAGAATATGCTTTGCTTGAAAACTCAAATAGATATTTGGATTCTGAAAATGAGTGTCATGAATTGCATGAACAAAACAAACTTTTGTCGTCTAAGATTTCATTGCTTGAAGAAACTGAAAAATGTCTTAGAAACAAGTTAGAATCTTTGTCTGATGATGATAAGTTGTTTGAGAAATTGCTTGATTCTGAAATTGATAGCAAGAGCATCATGGATGAAAATGAAGAACTTAAAAAGAAAAATGGTGCCATGCTAATTAAAATTTCTCTTCGTGAAGGTAGTTTAAAATGCTTTGAAAGATTTGAAAAAGAAAATGCATTGTTAAAATTAGAAATTGAAAAATTGAAACACTTGAATAATTTCATGTTTGAAAGATTGTTAGAACTTGAAAAAGGAAAATCTGTTAATGTCAAATTGCATGAAGATGAATGTGAAAAAGTGTATATGCTAGAACAAGAAATCGAGAGTTATAAAAATGCAAATAGAGTATTGAATGAAAGCATTGTTTGCAGTGAACAGGAGATATCTAGCTATGAATTGCACATTGCATCACTTGAATTTGAAATTGTAGACTTAAATGCATCATTGTCTAAATTTGTCAAAGGGAAGAAGAACTTAAACAAAATGCTAGGTGTTAAGATCAACTTTCAAAAAGAGGGTCTTGGTTATTCTCCAATCAACAAAAAGTCTTTTGAATCAAAAATAAAAATCTCTTTTGTTCATGCATTTGACATCCCTAGCACTTCAAAATCAACTTTTCCTATTACACAAACAAAAATATCTGAAAATCATTTTGAGAAAAAGAAAAATGTTCACACCAAACCCACCATGCAAAAAAGATTCCAAAAAGATCAAGGTGGGCGGAAAATGAAATTGAATGTTAAATATTTTTATTGTGGCATGCATGGCCATGAAATGGATGATTGTAATGTCATGAGAATGGATGATGAAAATGCATGTAAAGAGAAAAATGCTTTCAAATCACAAAGAAATGTCTCTTGCTTTCATTGTGGTAAGCTAGGCCACATAATGAAAAATTATTTTTCAAAGCAGAAGAAAGGTGAACAAAATACTTTTAATAGAAAAAGGAATGTTTCTTGCTCTCATTGTCATAAACTTGGCCATGTGATGGACAATTGTTATGTGAAGCAAAAAGATGAACTTCATGCCATGAATTCTAAGTCTAATGTTCAAAGAAAATTCAATGACAAACATGCCTTTCGTCCTCAAAGGTTTTCAACTAACAAGAAAAAGTTCTTTGGAATAACTTTTACTCATAATGATAAATCATTTGTTAGAACTACTTCTCCTTGTTACTATCATTGTGGGAAGTACGGGCATGTTATGAAAGAATGTTGGTTTTTGAAAACTAATAATTTTCATGCTTCTAGAATGAATGCTAGGTTTAATTTTGTTAGACCTAGATCTTTTGGAAATAGGAGATGGAACACTTTTGAAAATATTTTTGCTCCTCAAAGAAAGTCCTTTGCTAAAATTGCTCCTCCTCATTGCTACTATTGTGAAAATTATGGGCATGTGCTTGAGGATTGTAGGATCATGGAAGATGATGATATGAAGGTAATAAAATGGAAGAAGAATTTGGTTGGTGGTAATGCCACCAACTTCAAGGGACCCAAGAAGGCTTGGGTTCCCAAATTTGTCAAATGAGTTGGATTTGATGTAGGTGTGCCTTGAGGAAATAAATTGAAAGGGGTTCCAATAAAAGGGAACAAGGCACACTCGTTTGGTAAAACCCCAACTTTACTTTTTTTTCTTATTGTCAAACTTGGTGATTTTGATGTTTTCACTTCTGTTGCTTTGTTATGTTGTTGGAATCATGTTTTGCATTTCTTCACAAGCCATACATGTTTTCATTGAATGAATATTTGGTATATCAAATGGTGATATGTGAAATGACAGATCAAGTATGTTAGGAAGCTATCACTATGTGTGAGGTGATTTTAGGATCAACGTACTCCACCTTGTACCAATATTCAAAATTTCAATTTGGTTGGCTTATGAGGATTCATGTATTTTGAATGGAATTGATTTACCTTTAATTTGCGTATCTTTCAAATTAACTCTGAAAAACTCTCTTGTTTCAAAAAGGCAAAGATTTCTGAACTGTGGAATTGCTTATTCTTTAATGCAACAATTGGCATTGGAAGATGACCATGGCTTAGTTTAAAGCCTGTTGACTGTGTGTGTGGTTGCTCTGCATGATTGATAAATTGCTTGATTTGTTCAGTCTGAAAATTTATCTCATGCAATACAATTTTGAATGATCATGGTTGAATGTTTGGGTTGTAAGGAAAATAGCTGCACATGATAAAGCTTGAAATGGAATGCTCATGGTTCTGTGTTAAATTCATTAAAAACTCAACTCAAGCATTTACTGATTTTATGCTCACTTGAGTATTTAAGAATGCACAAAAAATTAAAATCTCTATAAAAATATCGCATTGGCATTGCATATCATTTGCATCTCATGTGTAGCACCCCGAAAATTTAAATAGAGAATATATGAAAATAATCATGATTATTAGTCATAGAAAATTTTGAGAATTTAAAAATTTCGATAAAGGAAAAGTGATACTAATTATTTAGCCTAAATGATGGGCACATATAAAAGTATAAATGAATGATCGAGAAATAAAAGTTTAATATATCCTTTTACCTATTTATGGGTTAAAGAAAATACGACTCTAGACTTTAGAAGGAATCTCGTGCCAAAAATATATTTACATACTTATAAAGACTCTCATAAGATCGAACCCGACTCTGATACCCGAGTCAACAATGCAAAATAAACAAGATATACAAATAAATAAAGTTAAATGAAATAAAGTATGCATATAAAGTTCTACCAATTAATTAGATAGAACTATTTATAAGTCTACTAAATATAATTAGTGGGCCTTTGCATTAAAACAATGGTACACATATGTATACCCAAACCCACGTAACTATATATATATATATATATATAAATGCATTTATATCAAAACCAAAGCCCACGTAAGATTTCCCACCAAAACCTCAACCCATTTAACACATAACCACCCGTATAACCCAAAGCCCATGCACAATATGCAAATGACCCACCTAAACCCCACATAACCAAGGTAATATTCGAACGCTGCATGGGGGGGGAGTTTTTTTAGGGTTTAAGAACTAAGAAGGTAGACGGCTGAAAGATTGGCAGGTGGAGTGATGTGTGGAACCACGAATGGCAAGGCTTAACACCATGCCATCAATAGCCTTCGACCCCTTCTCAAAGTGTTCTCCTTATAAATAAACTCTCTAGTCGAACGTGCATACCTTGTGGCTGCCGTTCGAAGGATTCCTCGCATCCTCTTCATCCTGCTACAGACCAAGCAATTAGAAGCCGGCGTCATCATCTTTTTCCCCTACTTCCACTTTGTCTTCCTGCTGTTGTGGGCATGGAGAAGCTTGGCACAGTCCCTTTCTTCCTCCTGCTGCTAAACTGAAGCCTCTTCTTCTTCCTCTTCTCCACGGCTATAAAACAGAGCACTGTTTTACTGCATACCACTACAAGTTCTTCACTGTTCATCCAATCGATCCAAAAGGTAGGCAGTCTCCCAAGCATAACAAGATAGAACTAGTAATATCATGCAATGTTATCATGTCTTAAATTCTGGAAATCATCATTCGTAGTTCCTGATTTTTAAGCGATCCGCGTCCGCTCCCAAGGCCGCTATTTGAAATAGCGCCTGACACTACGGACGCTATTCGTTCATGAGTTTTGCAAGCTATTTCATAATACTCATATTTTGTAAATCTACGCCCATCGATAAGGACGCCCATTATTTTCTGCGTCCGTTATCCTGGACGCTAAAACCAGAAATACATGTTAGTATAATTAACTTGAATAGTAATTTCCTGTAAACAGTAAACAATCAGTGCCTGATAATATGAACGTTAATATTTATCTGCTCCCGGAGGATAGGACGCTAAAACCAAAATAATCATTTTTGTGTAATAAATATGTTTTATGCATTCTTGTAAACATAAATAAATTTGCGCCCGCTGACATGAACGTTAATTGATATCTGCGCCTTTCCATGAGAACGCTATTCGATATAAAATAATATCCATGCCCTGAAATTATTTTCTGTAAACTGAAAATCTAATTACAGAATTTAGCAATAAGTGCCTTCCTGGAAGGGCGCTTATTTTATTTAAAATTCAAATATGTTAATAAATGTGTGCCTGTTATCTCAGATGCTAATTGAATCAGTGCCTGTGATATGGGACGTCATTAACTTTTGATCGACTGCTTCCGTGTTTTAAACCCCGTCGTGGGGCATCGTTGGCACTCTCATCCCATTCCGTGGATGAGGTCCCTATTTTGGTTCTATCATACACCCTTAACTCTCCGAGGTGATTGAGCTCTCCGTTGGACATTCCGTTCCTTCGGACTAGCGATTTCATCTTAGAGGCCTCCGAAAGTCTCCGCTAGGCTTGGATTCCCTCAAGGTAGCCGAGCAGGTTGTACCCTAAAAACCATTACATAGTTTTACAATCATGTTCCTCTGAAGAAACATGACGATCTAGCCCTCAAATAATGTTGTTCTGGCATTTTTGAGAAATTGTTATCTCATGGTAATCTGCGCCCTATATAGCAACCGCTATTTGTTAATAGCGCCCCTTCAAGTGGATGCTATTTATTCGTGCCTTTTATCTTATTTCCAGAATGAGCCCCTATTGCTATGGATGCTAACTCTAATCTGCGGCTCCCGCAGTGGATGCCAATTTCCAAGTTTTCTCGCATTATCTCAGTTTTTGTGTTCCATCTATCTCGAATCTCTGTTCAATAAAATCTACCCTATTATTCGTACATGCTTGATCCTTAGAATTCTTGGCCATTAAAGTGGAATTAGTCTAGTAAAATGTTAGGGGCTATGGGTCCCAATTAAATGACATTTAAATGCTAGTGTTATGGGGTCCTGATCTGATCTCACAGGCGAGGCAAAGTCCAAACATATATCGGTATTATGATGATTGGGTGCTGGCATTCACCAACTCGGTTAACGGCATTTAGGGGCAATCATATAGTTGTGAGAACTCCTAAGTGTGTGACCAATACTACCTAGTGCTATTTCCATGAGGGGTGGTTATATCGTCGTGATTTTTCCCTTAGTGCATTGGCCGATCCTTTATAGTAATCTAGTGTTCATCATGAAAGATCCTGAATTGCTATGTTGAGGGGCTATCATATCATCGTGATTTCCTCTTAGTGTCTTGGCAATCCTTCATAGTGCTAGTTACATGAAAGCTCTCATGATAATGTCATCATAAAGAGAATATTGTGCTAGTTTCATTAACCGCCCTCGTGATATTGTTCGTTGTAGAGGGATGATTGTTATTGTTTCCTCATTATGAGAAGTACTTGATATTCTGACATGAAAGTTCTTGCTATACTCTCTTGTTATCATTGTCTCTACACTTCATAAATGTATCTAGCATCTTGCTTACTCGTCCTTGTGATTTTTATCATCATTGCTTTATAGTTACAACTCGTGCCATTATAAATGCTCGATTTGCTTTACTTCTTGCATGACCTGCATGAGCATGATAAATTGTTAACCACTTAAAGCTAGCTTGGAGCATGAGATATTAAGTCCTACTGAGGGTTCGCTCACCATGCGTTTTCCAATGTTTTTCAGGTAATGACCTTAGTGACGATGAGACCGAACATGATGGGCAAGGGTAAGAGTGAAGAGAACTCTGACATCTCGATGAACCATCTAGTCTGGTTATCTTACATCTTATGTCTCATTGTAATTTTCCTTTATTGAGTCTTTTCATTTATTATGGGCCCGAATATGTAAAGAACTTATATTTGAAATGAAATTTATTATTTGTCCAAATTGTGTTTTGTGGAAATGACTATGCTCTGATTGACATGACTGTTTAACTACCACATTCCGAGCAAATGACACGTTCCGCTGCTATCGGTTCGGGGCGTGACAGAAGGTGGTATCAAAGCCTACGCTTTCTAAATGTCTAGGTCATCAAGTCTAAGTCCTAGATCGAGTTCTCCTTGCCAGTTATCCTATAAGAACCCAGTGAGATTTGGGTAGAGCTATGGGCTAATCAATAAAATATGTCCGTCTATGCTAGATTAATGTTAAGATATGGGTAATCATTAATTTAAGACTTATTTTGTAGGCTAGAATAGCCGCCGAGAGAGCTCAATAGAGAGACATGCAACGCACTGTCCAGGGATTAACACAAGTCTTACAACAAGTTGCGCAAGGTGGAGCATGACAAGGAGCCGAGGATCTGCATAGGAAGTTCCAAAAGATGAATCCCCCTAAGTTTAGTGGGTCGACTGACCTGATTGAAGCAGAAAATTGGGTGCAAGAAGTATAAAGAACCTTTTGATAGATAGGTGCGATAGATAAACACAGATCCAGAGGGGGGGGTGAATGGATCTTTTAATGAGTTTTGACCAATTTAAAATTCGTATGACATAATAAGCACAAGATCAGTGAACTATTGCTCAAACATAAAAGATGCAAACCCCATTAAACTCTAGGACATGCACAATCAATCAGATCACGGTCCTAGCATGCATCTAGCGGAAGCAAGCAATCAAACAAACCACTGCACAAGGGATTTTTTAGGTGGTTCGGTCCACAGACCTACGTCCACCCCTCACTCCCAACCGGAGTGAGGCTTCCACTAGCAATCAGCTAGAAAGCAGACTCAGTCTGCAAACAAGTTGCTGCCACACAGCTTGACCAGGGGAACAACCTCCCCTCTTCCTCCCAACCGGAGGGACACCCCAAGTGACTCCCAGCCACTTGGAAATGAGAGACGCAAGTCTCTCTTCCTCCAGACCAGGAGGGAACACCTAGTCTTGCAACCCACAAGACCAGAACCGGAGGACCAATCCTCTCTTCCTCCAAACCGGAGGGGAACCTAGAGACCTAAGTCTCTCTTCCTCTGAAACCCAGAGGGAAGCACAGGTGACACCAAGTCACCTGCAAACTAGAGGTCTCGGACCTCTCTTCCTCCCAACCGGAGGGAACCCAACCTCACATAAGAGAATCGGAAGAACAACTGGTGAATGGTTAAAAAGAAAAACAAAAATGCAGCAACAGAAAGCTGGAAATATAAAATCAAACTGTGGCTCTCGCAGGAGCTGGCTGGCCTGGATTTGATCCACGGTCCAGCAGAAACTGATCTTCAGTTGAAGCTTCTTTTACTCTAGCTCTCTCTTCTTCTCACTCTTCTTTTTCTTCTCTTTCGCAGGCTCTCTCTGTCTTTCTTCTTCTTCTTTCTTCTTCTTCTGCTCACTGCCTCTCTGCAGCTCTATATCCTTCTATCTCGATCACTCTCTTCCTCTTTCTTATCTTTTATCCGTCTTCTCCAAATGGAGGCGGCTGTGTATTTATAGTTGCAGCAATTAGGGCGTTATCCTCGGTTCACGTGCCAGGTGCCAACCTCGGATCACGTGCACTTCATAGGCTTTACGAACAGTACCTGTCACACAGTCATAAGAAGATATCAGATGGATGTATATACTTGGTTCAGGCTGTTAACAAAGTGTGTACAGGCATGATGCAGCTTGAGTGTATAGACTTGAAGGTTAACAATCGAGTGTATAGACTAGAAGGTTAACAATCGAGTGTATAGAGTTGAAGGCCTAATAATCGAGTGTATAGACTTGAAGGGTGATATCGAGTGTATAGAGTTGAAGCTTTGGAAACGAGTGTATAGACTTCGTTTTGAAGGAGATGCACATGTGCTGAAGTGTGTACAGTCTTCACAGAAGGATGTTCAGACTTTAACCTCTGAAGAGTATATACTCTGCTGAAGAACGTTCAGTTGATGTACAAGCCACAGGCTGTATGGACTTCATACAAGACACATGCTGTATAGACTTTGATGCAAAGGCTTAACAACGAGTGTGTAGACTTGAATGCTTGGAAGGATGTATACACTTCGTCTTTGAAGGAGATGCACATATGCTGAAGTGTGTATAGACTTGCTGATCAAAGGAACAGAATGTATAGACTTGGTTGAAGACAATGCAATGTATGGACTTTGATGAACATATGCATTGTATGGACTTAACGACCCAACCGATGTATAGACTTAGAAACAGCAATGAAGCAAGTGTGCACAATGTGAGAGAGTGTATAGACTTAACGAACTGATGCATGAACAGTGCGATGTGTAAACTTGGCCAATGAAGGATGTACAGACTTGAAGATTCGAAGCTCCACAATGTTTAGACTTTAAGATGCATACGCCAAGGCTGTACATACTTGAAGAGACGATGCACTGTAGGCTGCCAGACTCTGTACAGACTTGCAGCTTGAGACGCTGACAGAGACGGACCACTGTATAGACTTCAAGTCCAAGTGAGACAGTGGTTGTACAGACTTGGGAGGCTTAACACAGTGATGTACAGACATTGTGATGTATAGACTTAGGAGCATTTGCCAAGGCTGTACAGACTTCAGGTTGAACGTGTGTGCTGTGAGCAATGTATAGTCTTGGTGAGTTACAAAGCACAATGTGTAGACTTGAAAAGGGAAAGGGCTGTACAGACTTGAGCAATGCAAAGGCAATCGGATGAAGACTTCATGATGAGTAGACATGCCAAAACAACTGAACCGTGTACAGACTTGAACAAGCAAAGTCTGTACAGACTTGAAGATTCACGATGTATAGACTTTGGCAAGAGACTGGCTGTACAGACTTCAACACAGCTACGATGTACAGGCTTTGACAAAGCAGCGTTGTACAGACTTGATGAAGCTTCAAATGAATGAATGTATAGACTTCCCAAACGAATGTATAGACTTCAGAAGATGAAGACTCTGTATAGACTTGAGTGCCTGAAACAGTGCTCTGTACAGACTCGCCACCGACCAATGTATAGACTTGAAGAAGTTGAGTGAACAATGCATAGGCTTTGAACTCTGTACAAACTTGAAGACCCTGAGCCAATGTATAGACTTTGAAACAGAAGTCAGACAAGCGATGTGTAGACTTGGCCAGAACGTAGGGAAAGGCGCCAATGTGCAGACTTGATCATCCAGCAGTGTATAGACTTTGTTTCGAGCAACGTAGGTAAAAGATACAATGTATAGACTTGAAGTGCCGAAGCCATTGTATAGACTTGGAGTGCCGAAGCCATTGTATAGACTTGGTGAATGGCTTGAAACACAGACATGCTGCCAATGTATACACTTGTACAGTGCTGTCAATGTATAGACCTGCTATGGATGTATGGACTTTGAAGATGCAAGCAATGTACAGACTTGGGGTACAACTGTGGATGTATAGACTCTGAAGAAATGAGGCGATGTGTAGACTTTGAGGTTCAACTGTGGATGTATAGACTTGAAGAAATGAGAACAATGCACTCTGTACAGACCAAGAGATCTAGGGGGTCGACCCATCTGGAAAGGGGGTCGACCCACTTCTAGACAGCAACTATCAAGCTTCAGGCAGGCTGTCTAAGGAAGTATAGACAATGCAGAGAGAGTGATACACTGGCTGAGCAGACAACACCCATTGAACAGACTTAACCTGAGTAGATATGAAATGCATGAGTCTAAGTCTAGACATTCATAGAAACAAGGTTATGAAATGCAGACATTCATTGACTTATGGCAGTTATGAAATGCACCAATGCACACAGCCTGTCCGATGTAATGATACTCAAATAAGATGTTCATTGAAACATTCATATGCAACACATGTTCATTGAAACATTCATATGCAACACAAATAGATTTATATGCAGACTCAAACAGTATGCAGACATGCAGATTCAGACAATGCAGATTCAAACAGATGATGACTTATAGTGTTTGCTATCATCAAAACCACAGGGACACAACAATCTCCCCCTTTTTGATGATGTCAACACTACACTATGATTCATACTGAGCACTATAGATAATTTATAGATAATTTATTCTCCCCCTTTGACTTCATCAAAAAGGCATTAGTTATAGATGATGGAATTAAAAACACCCCCTTTGACTAAGCCATGAAATGCATTGTCCCATTTTTTTTTAAACAACAGCAACATGAAAGATGCAGATTAGATCTCCCCCTTTATGAATGAGTATGCAGCAGACTGGAAAGCTCCCCCTAATTAGATGGAGACTTATGAGTAGATGAGAAGGAGACACAGATAGTCAGATGAACCACAGGGACAGGAAGAAACAACAATGAATCCATTTCAGAATGGAGTCCAATGAAAGGAAGTGAGCATTCAGAGTGAATGAGAAAGGTTTTCAATGGGATATCAATTTCATAAATCTGAAGATGTAACAGCTTTAGAGACTTCCATTATGAAGACTTATGAATGAAACTTAACAAGTCAAGCTTGGTTTAAAAGTGATGCAAACTCAGTTTTTCAATAAAAATTATACTCACATCTGAAATCAGATTTTAATAGAAATGAACCAAGCATACATAACACTACTTCAATTAACCTCCCAGCATCTTAATCAATTGAATCCAATGACTTCTTTTAGGAAAAACCATACATCAGTATTGAGGTTAAACAAAAGATCATTTTAGAGATAAACACTTAATGGGATTAGTTGAAAGCAAAATAATTTCACTTCATTTAGAGAACAGTCAGGGATGGTTCATGCCTTTTTGTCGTAAAGGTAGACGCTAGTTAGACGCCAGTACCCCTAACTTACTCAGCAGAAACTCCCCTTCTGTTTCAGACATGATATCATATATTTTTTTTAAAAAAATCTGAACAGAGTTGATCAAGAAGCCTCATGACTTAGGACCATTATCTTTGACAAGGATCCTAGTTTCTCAGTGCATTTGATCATTGCTCTGCCATTCATTTAGCACAATCTTTTTTTATTTAAATAGTTACCCAAGGTGTTGAAGAAAGACTTGTTTAAAAATAATACAGATTTCATGCCTTTCAACTAATTGAGTCATGATCTCAATATGACAGATTTTAGAAGGTCTTTCAAAGTATGACATGAAGTGCATGGTTAAGGTTTATTAAGTCTGATTCAGATATTTTCAAGAAATTCATCTTCAAACTTGCAGAATGCATTAAATCTAAACCAATTCAAGTCCTTTTAGACGTTCATAATTCCATATAATGCGAGATTTCTTTATTGATGGCAAAAATCAGATTTATGATCATGATATACAGATTGAAATCTTCTCATTTGAGTATTGAGCTGAGATTTCTCTTAACAAGATAAGAGAGACAACAAGGAGACATCAATTTGAAATCCTCAATGCAAACTTGACTGATAGACTGACCAGAAGGAGAGACAGAATCAAATGGAAAACTAACAATCCTATTGATGCTCCCCCTGAGTACATGCATGCAAATGATTCAAGATCTTCAAGGTTTAATATGCAATGAGTCATTTCTTTTTAGATTTTTCAATGTAAGAAAATGCAATGCATATGCTCATTCAGACTTCCCTATAAAGAGATATGAACCATGGTACTAGGCGGAACACTTGGTCTAAAAGACCACCTCACACATAGTAAGATCTTTCAGACAGATTTTCCTGTCTTTTGGTAGCTAACCATTTAATATACCATAGTGGCCATGCAAATCAGTGTAACACAACATATAAGAAGTTTGACATATCATGCATAATGACATTTATATGCAATGCATTCAGAGATAAACTACAATCATTCCCATGAGCATTTCAGATTTTTTTAATTAGATTCAGTTAGACAATGCACACGAGAGTTATCATGATATGCAGTGCATTCAGATCACACAAATTCAGAGTGCGGAGTTTTTCAGAATTTATCTGAATGGGGATTTATCATCTTGGGTGCCTTGGTTTATTTACCACTCTTTGTTCATTCCAAGGCACACTTGCAGAATATTGATCATTTTGATCCTGCAGGGACCCAAGCAGCTTTGGGTCCTGCCTTACCCCTAACAGGTGTTCTAAACAATTTCATAGCAACATTATCATCAAATTTCATCAGTGAGAAGTCATCCATAGAATGTCCAAAATTTCCACAGTATCTACATGAAATGGCTGGTTTTTGGTTCTTATGATGCATATTAACAGCAGGGTGATGTTTATAAATATGTTGATAAGATTTTCTGTTGTATGCATGAACAGTTTGATGCTTGTTCTTACTTAGCCAACATTCAGCAGATCTATGACCTGGCTTCCCACAGTTATAGCATGAAATTTTCACAAATGGTTTTGCAGGGAATTTGACAAAATGGGGTTTAATAGAATTCTTTTGAATATACCAACAGTCCTTGACTGTATGCCCATTTTTCCCACATTCAAAGCATCTGGTTTGCTTACTTTTAAAACCATTTTTACTCCAAGTGGATCTAAACCAGCACTCAGCAACCCTATGCCCGGGCTTATTGCAGTTGAAGCACACAATGTGCTGACTAGAATTGTGTTCAGATCCATATGGACCATGAAAATGAATGGAAGACTTGGCATGCAGTTTATTGTCTTCTTTCATGATAAAACATTCACTCATGAGATGACCATACTTACCATAATAATAACATGAAGCATCAGGCTTCCTAGTAGCATGGTTTCTATCAGAAAAATTTCTAGAATGTAATGTTCCACTAGCATGCTCATCCTTTAACATCAAACTGCAATCTTCCATTATGTGTCCTACTTTCCCACAATAATAACATGACCCCTTTTTAATATGAGTGTGTGAGAGATCATGTGAATTGTGTGCAGCCTTCTTTATAGCAACAGGAGTGTCTTTTTCCTTTTTCTGTGAATTTTTACCCTTTTTCTGTTTTGGAGTTTGTTCCACAGTTTTGGGTTTCACAGTGGATTTTTGTGCAATAAATTGAAAAACAGAAGAACCAGCAGTTGTGGTTTGATCAGAAGCTTTTACAAACACAGTTGAAGCTTTAATGCTATTGATCCTTTTGTTTGTTGAACTGTAACCCAGCCCCTCTCTTTGAGAGTTATCACTCTTTCCCAGAAGCTTATTCAGATTGTCCTTTCCCTTGACAAATTTTGACAAGGAGTTTTTCAAATCTTGAATTTCAGAATTTAAGCCACAAATATTAGCTTCATATTTGGACAGATCTGTTTCATAGGAAATGACTTGTTGATGCAAGGCATCATTCAGACTTTTGAGTTTTTCAACTTCCTGTTTTAATTTTATTTCATTGTCAGCTTCAGATAGGGACTTGTTAAGATCATCAATTTCTTGTTGAAGGGATGTGATAGTGAGCTCATAATTAGCTATCTTCTCTTCACAGCAATTGACATTTCCACTCAACATTAGGTTGATGGTTTTTAGACTCTCAATTTCTTGTTCAACATTCACCAACCTATTAGAATTATCCATGCTCACACACTTGCCTTTTTCCATTGTCATTAGCCTATCTGTCAGCTGGGTGTTTAGATGTTTCAGTTTGTTGATTTCCTCTTTCAACTTATTGTTCTACTCTAGGAGTTCATCATCAAGCGCCCATTCATCTGAAGAAAATTGACATTCATAAAACTTTTCTTGTTGTTTTTCATATTGAAGTTTGGCAAGATTTTTCTGAATCTCTGAGTTTGTTACTCTATCAGCCTCTAATTTTTCAGAAATCAATCTATTTTCTTTTTCAAGATTTATTGATTTGTGTTCAGATTCTTTGAGCTGGTTTTTGAGTGTTTTATTTTCAGATTTCATGTTTTCCAATTCAGAGTTGACACACTCTACCAGTTCTTCAATTTGAACAACTTCATTGTTATGAGCCTGACCATCATCAGTTAAACTATGCTTCTCCTTTAGTTCAGCAATTTCGCAAACAAGCTCTTGATTCTCCTTTTTGTGTAAATCAATTTGTTTCATAAGTGTTTATTTTTCAGATTTCAAATGATCTAAATCTGAACTAATCGAATCAAAATCTGTTAACTGTCTTCTAAATATGTCATTTTTAATTTTCATAATTTCAGGGGTTTCACCTCGAGATTTAGCATCCTCATGATTCTTCAACTTCTTTTTCAGAGATTTATATCATTTTCTCAATTTTTTGTAAGAATCAACCAAATCACTGTACGCTCTAATTCAATCATCTATATCATAATTTTCAAATTTAGAAGATACCTCATCTTCATCTTTTTCTTCATTTTCTTCTGATTCATCTTGATCACTACCTTGGTTGCTCTTGTCAGCCATCAGGCAGTTGTCCTCATTTCTCCTCTGAGCTAGCTTTAGCTGATCCAGAATGTCCTTAGCGGACCTGCAGTCATAAAAACAAGAGTATAGAGCCTTGTCAGTAGCTTCTTTCATTAGATTCAAGGCTCTCTGATTCTCTCCATGTTTTGATTTGTGACTGTCAGTCCATTTGGACTCTTTCCTTGGTAATCTATGAGGACCTTGTGAAATTAACTTCCACAAATCTGGATCCATCAATTTCACATAGTTATGGAAACTGGTAACCCATGAGTTAAAATTAGAGCCATTGAAAATCGGTGGAGACCCCATTGATTAAATCGGCAAGCAGATTAATGCAGCAGAGAGTAAATTAAGAAATGCACCAAAGACAACAGGATCCTCTGCAGATCGTTGGATCTGATCAGACAGAGAACCGCTCTGATACCAATTGATAGATAGGTGCGATAGATAAACACAGATCCAGAGGGGGGGTGAATGGATCTTTTAATGAGTTTTGACCAATTTAAAATTCGTATGAAATAATAAGCACAAGATCAGTGAACTATTGCTCAAACATAAAAGATGCAAACCCCATTAAACTCTAGGACATGAACAATCAATCAGATCACGGTCCTAGCATGCATCTAGCGGAAGCAAGCAATCAAACAAACCACTGCACAAGGGATTTTTTAGGTGGTTCGGTCCACAGACCTACGTCCACCCCTCACTCCCAACCGGAGTGAGGCCTCCACTAGCAATCAGCTAGAAAGCAGACTCAGTCTGCAAACAAGTTGCTGCCACACAGCTTGACCAGGGGAACAACCTCCCCTCTTCCTCCCAACCGGAGGGACACCCCAAGTGACTCCCAGCCACTTGGAAACCAGAGACGCAAGTCTCTCATCCTCCAGACCAGGAGGGAACACCTAGTCTTGCAACCCACAAGACCAGAACCGGAGGACCAATCCTCCCTTCCTCCAAACCGGAGGGGAACCTAGAGACCTAAGTCTCTCTTCCTCTGAAACCCAGAGGGAAGCACAGGTGACACCAAGTCACCTGCAAACTAGAGGTCTTGGACCTCTCTTCCTCCCAACCGGAGGGAACCCGACCTCACACAAGAGAATTGGAAGAACAACTGGTGAATGGTTAAAAATAAAAACAAAAATGCAGCAACAGAAAGCTGGAAAAATAAAATCAAACTGTGGCTCTCGCAGGAGCTGGCTGGCCTAGATTTGATCCACGGTCCAGCAGAAACTGATCTTCAGTTGAAGCTTCTTTTACTCTAGCTCTCTCTTCTTCTCACTCTTCTTTTTCTTCTCTTTCGCAGGCTCTCTCCGTCTTTCTTCTTCTTCTTTCTTCTTCTTCTACTCACTGCCTCTCTGCAGCTCTATATCCTTCTATCTCGATCACTCTCTTCCTCTTTCTTATCTTTTATCCGTCTTCTCCAGATGGAGGTGGCTGTGTATTTATAGCTGCAGCAATTAGGGCATTATCCTCGGTTCACGTGCTAGGTGCCAACCTCGGATCACGTGCACTTCATAGGCTTTACGAACAGTACCTGTCACACAGTCATAAGAAGATATCAGATGGATGTATATACTTGGTTCAGGCTGTTAACAAAGTGTGTACAGGCATGATGCAGCTTGAGTGTATAGACTTGAAGGTTAACAATCGAGTGTATAGACTAGAAGGTTAACAATCAAGTGTATAGAGTTGAAGGCCTAACAATCGAGTGTATAGACTTGAAGGGTGATATCGAGTGTATAGAGTTGAAGCTTTGGAAACGAGTGTATAGACTTCGTTTTAAAGGAGATGCACATGTGCTGAAGTGTGTACAGTCTTCACAGAAGGATGTTCAGATTTTAACCTCTGAAGAGTATATACTCTGCTGAAGAACGTTCAGTTGATGTACAAGCCACAGGCTGTATGGACTTCATACAAGACACATGCTGTATAGACTTTGATGCAAAGGCTTAACAATGAGTGTGTAGACTTGAATGCTTGGAAGGATGTATACACTTCATCTTTGAAGGAGATGCACATATGCTGAAGTGTGTATAGACTTGTTGATCAAAGGAACAGAGTGTATAGACTTGGTTGAAGACAATGCAATGTATGGACTTTGATGAACATATGCATTGTATGGACTTAACGACCCAACCGATGTATAGACTTAGAAACAGCAATGAAGCAAGTGTGTACAATGTGAGAGAGTGTATAGACTTAACGAACTGATGCATGAATAGTACAATGTGTAAACTTGGCCAATGAAGGATGTACAGACTTGAAGATTCGAAGCTCCACAATGTTTAGACTTTAAGATGCATACGCCAAGGCTGTACATACTTGAAGAGACAATGCACTGTAGGCTGCCAGACTCTGTACAGACTTGCAGCTTGAGACGCTGACAGAGACAGACCACTGTATAGACTTCAAGTCCAAGTGAGACAGTGGTTGTACAGACATGGGAGGCTTGACACAGTGATGTACATACATTGTGATGTATAGACTTAGGAGCATTTGCCAAGGCTGTACAGACTTCAGGCTGAACATGTGTGTTGTGAGCAATGTATAGTCTTGGTGAGCTACAAAGCACAATGTGTAGACTTGAAAAGGGAAAGGGCTGTACAGACTTGAGCAATGCAAAGGCAATCGGATGAAGACTTCATGATGAGTAGACATGCCAAAACAACTGAACCGTGTACAGACTTGAACAAGCAAAGTCTGTACAGACTTGAAGATTCACGATGTATAGACTTTGGCAAGAGACTAGCTGTACAGACTTCAACACAGCTGCGATGTACAGGCTTTGACAAAGCAGCGTTGTACAGACTTGATGAAGCTTCAGATGAATGAATGTATAGACTTCCCAAACGAATGTACAGACTTCAGAAGATGAAGACTCTGTATAGACTTGAGTGCCTGAAACAGTGCTCTGTACAGACTCGCCACCGACCAATGTATAGACTTGAAGAAGCTGAGTGAACAATGTATAGGCTTTGAACTCTGTACAGACTTGAAGACCCTGAGCCAATGTATAGACTTTGAAATAGAAGTCAGGCAAGCGATGTGTAGACTTGGCCAGAACGTAGGGAAAGGCGCCAATGTGTAGACTTGATCATCCAGCAGTGTATAGACTTTGTTTCGAGCAACGTAGGTAAAAGATACAATGTATAGACTTGAAGTGCCGAAGTCATTGTATAGACTTGGAGTGCCGAAGCTATTGTATAGACTTGGTGAATGGCTTGAAACACAGACATGCTGCCAATGTATACACTTGTACAGTGTTGTCAATGTATAGACCTGCTATGGATGTATGGACTTTGAAGATGCAAGTAATGTACAGACTTGGGGTACAACTGTGGATGTATAGACTCTGAAGAAATAAGGCGATGTGTAGACTTTGAGGTTCAACTGTGGATGTATAGACTTGAAGAAATGAGAACAATGCACTCTGTACAGACCAAGAGATCTAAGGGGTCGACCCATCTGGAAAGGGGGTCGACCCACTTCTAGACAGCAACTATCAAGCTTCAGGCAGGCTGTCTAAGGAAGTATAGACAATGCAGAGAGAGTGATACACTGGCTGAGCAGACAACACCCATTGAACAGACTTAACCTGAGTAGATATGAAATGCATGAGTCTAAGTCTAGACATTCATAGAAACAAGGTTATGAAATGCAGACATTCATTGACTTATGGCAGTTATGAAATGCACCAATGCACACAGCCTGTCCGATGTAATGATACTCAAATAAGATGTTCATTGAAACATTCATATGCAACACATGTTCATTGAAACATTCATATGCAACACAAATAGATTTATATGCAGACTCAAACAGTATGCAGACATGCAGATTCAGATAATGCAGATTCAAACAGATGATGACTTATAGTGTTTGCTATCATCAAAAACCACAGGGACACAAGACCCTTAAGGTGATGCAATGCACTGACGAAGAGAAGGTACTATTAGGAACTTATCAATTAGAGAAGGATGCCCGAGTATGGTGGGGATCTTTGGAAGCCATTTTTCCTAACGATCAAGTTTCTTGGGACGAGTTTTTAGAACACTTTAACGAGAAATATTTCTCGGAAAGAATCCACGAGAAGAAGGCTATGGAATTTGCGACATTGAAACAACATAGTCTATCCGTAGCAGAGTATGAAGCGAAATTTTCTAGACTGGCCCGATATGCAACACACTTGGTTTGCACGGAGAAAATGTGTCACGTCCCGAGTGCGGAAGCTTACTCGCGATGCGACAGTTCTTTATATAGAACCAAAGTGAGCTAGCTATTTGATGGAGATCTTCCTTAGATAATTTAAAGAGTGCGCAAATGACTAAGCAAATTACTAAGCTTAGACTTGAAGCTAACATAAATAGTTCGAGCTATCGATTATTACAACTAACCAAAATGACAATTACATACATTTCTCGGGGTCCGACTACTAGGCTTCAAGCCATTATTACAATTCTAATCAATTGGACTAATACAACTGACATCTGATGTAACTAGATACAAGTGACATAAGTGGGATTACAATAACACAATTAACATGACAATATGATAACTCAGTGCTAACACTCATCACTCAGTCTCATTCCCTTCCGAGTGTTGGTTATCATCCAAATCACCTGAAAATGTTTGAAACAACTGAATGAGCAAATCGTTCAGTAGGATTTACATCTCAAGCTCTAACATGCTTTAAGTGAATTACAAGTTTATTTAATGTAGGTAAAACTATGCATGCTGACAGGTAGATATCAAGGAATTGTAAAATCGACAAGAGCAGTAAAGGAGTAACAAGTGAGAGTAGATAGATTCCAACTTCAATGCAACAGTAGCAAGAGATATCAAGCAAGCAATAACTGGAATTAATAATAATTTTCCAAGAAGGTAAGAACTCATGTCAAGTATGTAATAGTAAGCAACGTAATTCCAAACATGTATAACTGGAATTGGCTATTTATCAATTTCATTCAAGCAAATACTTTTACCCTTCTGCGAGCCTCAAGTCAATCAATCAAGTAATATCACGTGAATGAGTGGAGTGTCTAAAGTCTAGCAAGCAAGTACTCCGGTACAATACCAAACACCGTGGTCAATAAACTCCTATGGGCACAAGTACCTTCGGGTGCTCCTCCCAGGACCAGACCGGGCCCTATATGCACAACATTGGTCATGTTTTTCGATATCCACTCTCATTTATAGCCAATATGGAATTTCAAGATTTGATCAGTAGGATATATAAGGTGGATTTATGGAATGGAATCCAAGGGCGAATTGATATGTAGGGATGAACTAGGAGTGGAAACCATTAACATTTAATACATAGAAAAACTGGGTAAGATAGGTGCCTTATGAGCCACCTGACAAGTTCAGGAACGACACCCTCACTGTGGGGTGCCCTTACTGGGAACTATATAGGGTTTAGAGAACCCTGTCAAGAGTTAAATGGCACCTCTCAGGCTGCCATCTATCAGTGAATAGCGTCCTGAAACTAGGGCGCATCATTCAGGGGTTTACAGTCTCGGAAAAACCAAAACTCAGGGTCTGTTTAATAGGCGCCTGAGTCACTGCCATTTTCTTGAAATTGGCACCCAGGAGGCTGCCATCTTCTTGAAATTGGCACCCAGGGGGCAGCCACCTTCTTGAAATTGGCGCCCATAGGTCAACCACGTTCTAAAGGGTTCATAGGGCCATGTTTAATAGGCGCCCATGGGTCTGCCATTTCCTTGAAATTGGCGCCCCATTTCTTAGAAAATGGCACCCTGGGGGATGCCATGTACCACTGATAGGCGCCCAAGGGTCAGGTGCCTATCAAATATGCTGTCCAAGTTAACTAATGGCTAAGGCTTAATGGCTGAGGGTTAACTAGATGATTAACTAGTTAATAAAGGTTTAACTAACGTAGGTTTACTAATTGCCATAGAAGTTTAGCTAATGGATGTTAGTTAACTGATTGCAACAGAAGTTTAACTAATGTTTGAGGGTTTTAATCTCTGATTAAGCTAATTGACTGGGGGTTGACTACTTAAGTTAGGGGTTTAACTAATCTATGTTTAACTAGTAGCAATAGAGGTTTAACCCTTCAAGGTCTAACTAATGGCTGATAGAAGGCGCCCATACCCCTGCCACCTTCTAAAAATTGGTGCCCCAGGGGCTGCCACCATTCAATGGGAGGCGCCCCTGGTCCAGACTCCTATTAGTAACAGGCGCCCCTACCTCGGGCACCTATCAGACTGAGACCTGCGATTAAGTGGTTTAACTAATGGTTTAACTAATGATAACAGGGATTTAACTAGATGATTTATTGGTTAAATAGAGATTTAACTAATCTAGGTTTAACTAATGACAGAGGTTATTAAGCACTGGTTAAGCTAAGTAGCTAGGGTTTAACGTAACTGTTGAATTAACTGTAGATCAATAGAAGGCGTCTCTGGGGCTGCCACCTATCAGAAGAAGGCATCTCAGGGGCTGCCACCTTCTAGTAGAAGGCGCCCTAAGGGCTGCCACTATTTTTTTTTAATAGGCGCCCTTGGTTTGGGCGCCCCATTCAAGTGTCATTTTGTCGCTTTTCGAGCCCGTTTTGAGAAGAATAACGACGTCTGTTCGGTCGCTATTCAGTGAATGGCATCCGGGTCAGGGGCGCCCTTCAATTTAGGCTGATTTATGTAAAATTGATGACATGGACATATAGAGAATATTGTGAGGATTACAAATCTATATTTATACATTCGTTTCATGCTTTAACTTCTCTAATATCAAATTTTTAACATGTTGTAGTTATTTAGTATAAAACAGTTCGTTACATGGATAACATGTTGACTTATAGAACATGTAACATGGAGATCAACTTTAATTAACCTATTCTAATCATGGAGATCTACTTTAATTAACATGTTCTAACCATGGAGATCTACTTTAATTAACTTAGGTAAACTAACATGTGCTAGCAAGTTGGCTAACCAACTTAGTTACAGATTACTAAAACATGATAGATCTATGCAAAATACAATAAAACAAGATATATAAACACTAATATCGCATGGAGATGAGACTAATCACTTTTACATGTTAATATAGCCTAGATTAGCTATGGTTTGGTTAAAGCTTGAGATCACCTACCTCTTGGGATGATAACTAGGTACAGGAAGAAGAAAAGATAGCTTCTTCCTTCCTCTACAACCTCTGCAACTCTTCAGAGAATACCCCGTCCTCTCCTCTGCAATAGCTTCTAACTAACAGAATAGGAGGGGAATAGAGGGTGTATTATAGGATTTGGGTTGACAGGTAAGAGGACAAGATCCGTGATAATAAGATCTTTGGTGGGATGACAGCTTATACAGGCTGTTGTGATAACAGGTTTGCAAAAGTTGTCGGATAAGAAATGTCGTCTTAGGATCTGCCATCTTCTTTTAATAGGCGACTTGGGGTCAGACTCCTTCTTTTAATAGGCGCCCTTGCCTCAGACTCCTTTTAAAAATTGGCGCCCATGACTTAGTCGTGATTTTGCATGAGTTAAACTTCCCACTTAACTTTCAGGATTTTTATCTTTAAAATTTGATGGAGTTAGTGTATGGAATTTTTATAGGTGAGATCCTTATATTTTTCTCTATTTTTACATATAAATATTTTTAAAAAATTCTTTTTAAATAAAAAGTTACACTATTTATGACACTATTCACGTTTAGGAAATAACCTAAGTCGTTATTTGTGAATAACGACTATGCATTGGTCGTGATTCAATTGGAGCATTTTTTCATCCCCCTCAAAGGACCGAAATTGTAGATATGCCCCTTTCCACCTTGTGTATTTACTTTACTTGAATAACAACACCTTACACGTCGTTATTTCATAAGTAACGACTTAACAACGGGCGTTATTTTGAACGGAGATTTTATGTATTCACCCTACACTAACCAAAATTGTCTATATACCCTTTCTCACTTCCTAAATTATGTTTATCCTTTAACACTTCATCTATATATCCTTATTTCTTCAAAACAATGTTGTAATGTAAAAGTTGGAATATGAAAATTTTAAATTATAAAAATATGATTTGACATCGTGTAAAAATGATGTTTATCCTTTAAAATCCTATCTATATAACCTGTTTCCTATTTCTTTAGAATAGTGTAATAAGATATGTTATTAATTCCTCAAGTGAATATAATTATAATTTGGCATTTCTTAAAATATAATTTGGCCTCTTCTAACGTATCTATTGGTTTTTGCATTATTACTTAAATGTTTTAAATGGTTACTCAATTAGAATTGGAGTATGAGTTTAATAGTTTAAATATATATATATATATATATTTTTAATTCGTACATTTCTATTTAAAATTCCCAGGTGTTACACCCTCCCCTACTTAAAAGAATTTGGTCCCCAAATTCAACTGTATAAGGGTAAGGGTAAATTCAACTACATAAGGATACTGTAGAAGGTATAGGATACTTATAGTCTAAAACAGTTCTGGGTATCTTCTTCTCATAGATTCCTCGGTCTCCCATGTTGCTTCCTGCTCCGAGCATCGATTCCATTGGATTTTTACCATAGGGATCATCTTGCTTCTTAAAACTCGGACTTCTCGGTCGAGGATCCGCATCAGCCTTTGTTCATAAGTAAGGTCCCTTTGAATCACCAATTCAGCATAGTCGATGACGTGAGAAGGATCGTGCACATATTTTCTTCAGCATAGAGACATGAAATACATTATGCACTTCCGAGAGTTGAGGAGGTAAGGCGATACGGTAGGCCACCTCGCCCACTCTTTCTAATACTTCAAATGGACCGATAAACCTTGGTGTAAGCTTGCCCTTAACACCGAATCTTCTAATACCTCGGCCGGGAGATACTTTGAGAAATACGTGGTCACCCACTTTAAATTCCAAATCTCTTCTTCTGTTATCAGCATAAGATTTTTGCCTGCACTGAGCTACCTTGAGTCTCTCTCTGATAAGATGTATCTTTTCAGTTGAATCTCTAACCATGTCTGGGCCTAGAAGTTGTCGTTCACCGACTTCATCCCAGCATATTGGAGATCGGGAGCTCTTGCCATAAAGCATCTCGAATGGTGCCATTTGGATACTGGCTTGATAGATATTATTTTAGGTAATATCAGCTAGGGGTAAGTGGTCATGCCAACTTCCGCCGAAATCTATAATACATGCCCTTAACATATCTTCAACAACCTGATTTATCCTTTCAGTCTGACCATCTGTCTGGGGATGAAAAGCAGTGCTAAAGTTGAGTTTCATTCCTAGAGAGTGCTGTAGACCCTTCCAAAAATGAGAAGTAAAGCGTGGGTCTCGATCAGATACTATAGACACCGGAATCCCATGCAATCTAGTAACCTCCTTGATATACAAGGCAGCAAGAACATCAACCGACCATCAACTCTTGATAGGCAAGAAATGAGCCGATTTAGTATGGTGATCGATGATTACCCAAATTCCATCATATCCGCCCCTAGACTTGGGCAAACCCATGATAAAGTCCATGCAATTGTCTTCCCATTTCCACTTGGGAATATCTAGTGGATGCAGTCTTCCAGCGGGTTTCTGATGTTTCGCCTTCACTTGTTGGCATGTCAAGCATCTAGACACGAAGTCTGCTATCTCCCTTTTCATGTTGGGCCACCAAAAGGTTCTTTTTATGTCTTGATACATCTTAGTGGCTCTAGGGTGGATCGTATACCTCGATCGGTGAGCTTCTTCAAGAATCCTCTTCTTTATCTCAGGACTATCTGGTACACATATCCGTTCATGGTATAATAATCTGCCATCAAGTGCTAACTTGAAATCAGATTTCTTGTCCAACTTCTCTTTTATTTCCACTATGGTAGGATCTTCTTCTTGCAACCTCTTGATTTTAGCTAGCAGATCCGGATGCACACTTATATGTGACAAAGTAATACACCCTTCATTCTCATTCATGCTTATATTGAGTTCAGAGAATTTCTTCAGCAGCTTCCACTCTTGAACCATACAGTTGGCTACTAGGGCTTTCGGCTTTCGACTAAGGGCATCTGCTACGGAATTACCCTTACCAGGATGATATTATATAGTGAAGTTGAAATCCTTGAGATACTCGAGCCAACGCCTCTGTCACATGTTCAGCTCCTTCTAAGAGAATAGATATTTAATGCTTTTATAATCGGAGTATACGGTGAATTACTCTCCGTAGAGATAGTGTCTCCATATCTTTAAAGCCAATACCACTGCGGCTAGTTCCAAATCATGCACAAGGTAGTTTTCTTCATGCTTCTTTAATTGCCGGGAAGAGTATGCAATGACTCTTCCATTCTGCATCAATACACATCCGAGGCCGATACCAGATGCATCGGTATATACCTCGTACTTCTCTCCTTCAATTGGTAGAGATAAGACCGAAGCAGTAGTCAAGAGATCCTTCAAAGTTAGGAAGCTCTTCTCACAATCTTCACTCCAATCATAAGACACTTCCTTGCGAGTCAATCTAGTAAGAGGGACAACAATCTTGGAGAAGTCCTTAATAAAACGTCAGTAGTAGCCAGCTAGACCCAAGAAGATGCGAATCTCCGTTGCATTTGTTGGTCGTCCCCAATTTTGTACGGCTTCGACCTTCGCAGGATCAACAGAAATTCCATTCTTTGATATGACATGGCCTAAGAAGGACACTTCTTCAAGCCAGAACTGGCATTTGCTGAATTTGGCATATAGCTTGTTGTCTTGCAATATCTGTAATGCCTTCTTGAGATGCACTTCATGATCTTCTTTAGTTTTTGAATAGATCAATATATCATCGATAAAGACCACAATAAATTGGTCTAAGTAAGGCCTGTAGATGCTATTCATTAACTGCATAAAAGCTGCGGGGGCATTTGTTAGTCCAAAAGGCATAACAGTAAATTCATAATGCCCATACCTGCTTCGAAACGAAGTTTTATAAATGTCCTCTTCTTTAATCCTCAATTGGTGGTAACCAGATCGAAGATCAATTTTGGAGAAATAATTAGCTCTAGATAATTGGTCGAACAGCTCATCAATTCTCGGCTGTGGGTACTTGTTCTTGATTGTAAGATGATTCAATTGCCGATAATCAATGCATAATCTAAATGTTCCATCCTTCTTTTTAACAAAGAGCACGGGTGCTCCCCAGGGGGAAGTATTCGGCCTAATGAAACCCTTTTTCAATAAATCCATCAACTGCTCCTTTAGCTCCTTTAGTTCAGCGGGAGACATCCTGTAGGGTGCCTTAGAAATAGGACCGGCACCAGGAACAATGTCGATAGTGAACGACACTTCCCTTTCCGGGGGTAAACCAGGTAACTCTTCCATAAAAACATCGGGAAAGTCCCAAAATACCCGGATGTCTTCAATTTCAGTCTTCTCGACTTCCATGGCAGTCACAAAAGCTATAAAAGCCACACATCCTTTACTTACAAGTTTGCTTGCTCAAAGAGCCGAGATGAGAGGGGATTTATTCCGAGGGCTAACATAAACCAACTCGGGAAAATCCACAAATGTTACCTTGCCGTGTCGGCAATCTACCATTGCTTGGTAGGTGGATAACTAGTCAGCACCTAATATGATATCATAACTGTAAGACCCATGCCTTAATGGATCCTTAATGGATTTTGTTCTATTATTTGTTCTGGAATTTCTGGCTATTTTCCTGGATTTTTAGGAATTTGTCTGGTATTTTTTCAGATTTATTTGAGGGTTATTAGAGATTAATGAGATTTTAATATATATAATAATTATATTATATATATTTTAATTTCTTTTTTTCTTTTCTTTTAACCTCTCACCCTCTCTCTCTCTCCCCGTCGATCTCTCATTCACCCTCATGCTCTCTCTCTCCTCTTGCGATCGCCCCTCTCTCCTCCTTAGGGAACGCGGGCGAGACGGCGTCGGATTGAGGCGTGGTTGGCGCCGGTGGATTCCTCGCTTCGAGAGGAACGCGTGGGTACCCATTTCGGCACGGTTCGGTGATCGTGGGAGCGGGGTGGAGCTTGAAGGCCCGGTGAGCCTACCTTGGTGCATGCGGCCTTTTCGCCCGTCTCGGCTTGCAAGAGGAAGGGGGATGGAATCCTGAGCTCGCTAGGAGCATTCCCCGTAGTTCATTTCGTTGTTTAGGCTTCCCGTTGTATGCTTGTGGCCATTTTCCCATTTTTAGTGTAAACGAGTAATTTAGCCGTTTAATGGGTTTGGGGTGATGCATGCGGGTGTTTTAAGCTTGGTTGTGTTGTTTAGCATGTATGGTTTGGCAGGTTACAGGTTTTCACGGCGTTACCCGATGATTTATATCGTCCGGGAGGGCCTCGGTTTTCAAACCGAATCCGCCCGTGTTCCAGGTGGTGTGACGGTCCTGCCAGGAACCGTCACACGCCTGACGGTCCTTTGGGGACGCGTCGTTTCCAAACGACGGCCCGTCGAGGGCGCGTTATTTGGAGAGTAATGGTGGGAACCCCATCCGTTACTCATGCATAGTTTTACGTTGACCCGGTCAGGCGGTGCGCCCGACGGCCAGTCGGTCGGTCGTCGTTTCGATCCGACGCGCCTGGGTTAGGGCGTCGCTTCGCCTGCTAGCGGTTTTTAATGTTGTTCGTCGATTTCCGACCTCGGGTGGAAGTAACGGCGGTGATCCAACGCGTCGTTATGAAGTAACGCGCTGGGCCCCCACCGTCACTCCCCTCTTGGGTCGTTTGAGCTGGAACTCTGGTGGAAGTAACGGCGGGACACTGACGCGTCGCTTCGGATGTAACGCGCCAGTCCCCCACCGTCGCTTGCCAGTAACGCATGGGCAGACGACCGCCGTTTGCCTGTAGGTTTTGATATGTTCCCAGCCTTCTCGTTATGCGTTCCATAATATATATGTGCCATGTTTATATTATTTTAGTATTCAGTGGCATGTTTCTTATACCAATAGAGTAGCTTTTCTTTCCATGCAATGCAGCCACTGTTGTTGCCCTAAGGTCTATTGAGTACCGACCCGCTTGAGGATGGCGGAGGGGTGTGTTTCCCATGCACGGTTTGTAAGCTAGTTCCGTGGGCTCCCAGCCAATGGTAGCGTCCTACCAAGGGAGAAAACTAGCTAGAGGGCCTGGCTCAGGCTAGAGTCAGTGTGTGCACACGTGGTCGGAGACTGTGGACTGACACCGACGGGTGCCACTCCGACTGGTCACTTGGTTTGGTACTGTTTACGCGCTTAGCTTGTCGCTTCGCCGACTGCGAGTGCTTGAGATGTAGTGTAAGTCGTCAGTGGATGCTTCTGGTTTCTGCTCCAGTGGTTGTCCTTCCTTATTGTTTGGATTAGTTAAGGCTCATTCTATTTTGGTAGCTTAAGTCTTAATCGCTTGCATTTACTTAGCTTTGGCATGCGTTAGCTGTTGCACTTGCTTAGTTAGAGTTTACAGCTTTACTTGAGTAGTTATTCATGCCATTACCAGTTAGCTTATTTAAATGCATGCTCTATTTGCCGTTATTTATGTATGTATGCTTGTTTAGTGCGAGGTAGGGATCCGCGTGACCCCTACTGAGTCTGGCTGTGACTCACCCTTTCTCCTTTCAGGTGAGCCGCGCCCGTCGTCTCCCGGTGCTTCGTGAGCCATTTTGGTGACCGTGTCTAGCTGCCAGCTTTAGTCGAGGAGCCTTTTGAGGCTTGCTTGTACTTTTGCCGGGGTATGCCCCGTGTAGTTGTACCTTTTGGACTAGTACTTTGGTTTATCTGGACTAGTATATATATATATCACTCTCGTTATTTTGATTTGCTTCCGCACTTGTGTTATTTTTAATGCTTAATTGTAATTTGCGCGTTCTAAATTCCAATTCGTTATGCATACCCCTCAGCACTTTTCTACTAATCCTTCAGGGGCCTCATCAGCCTCTTGGGTGGCTTCCCCAGTTCTTGGTATCGGTGTATCGATGTTATCGGTATATCGGTATCCTGAACTCTGGGTCGTTACAGTTGGTATCAGAGCGTTGTTGAGGAATTGTATAAGGAATTGAAATTTGTGCTTTGTCCAGAGCTAGTCCTATAGTAGTCTATTGCTGGCATAGGGTGTTTTCTACGTGATTGATGGTTTTTGCTGTTGTTTTGTGTTCTCGACAGAGTAATTATGCCGCCTCGTCGAGGAAGACCTCCTCGTGTTCCTTGAGATGCGCCCCGGGAAGATAGCGGTTCTGCACCTCCTCCTGTAGTTCCATCTGTTCCAGTTGTTCCTCCTCCAGCGCCGATTGTTGCTCCTCCTGTTGAAGTGCCTGGCAGTCGAGTTAAGGCTTTGAAAGAATTCCTGACGTTCAATCCGCCTGCTTTCGATGGTCAAGCTGATCCAGAAGTGGCAAGGCAATGGTTGGATGCGGTCGAGCGGGTGTTTGTCTCGATGGAATGTGCTGAAGATGAAAAAGTTATGCTTGCTGCTTTTCAACTCCAGGGTATGGCCATTTCGTGGTGGAAAGCCGAGTGGCAGATTGCCTTTCATTCAAGACCTCTTCGGCAGATCACATGGGCAGAGTTCGCAGCTGCTTTCGAGCGTGCCTACACTCCTGCCTGTTTACAAATGGCGAAGATGTATCAATTTATGGAGTTGACACAGGGCAGTATGACGGTGCTTCAGTATCGGAATAAGTTTATGGAATTGGGTCAGTATGCGCCCCATGTGCTGGCCAGTGAAGCTTTGAAAACCCAGCAATTCTTGCGAGGTTTGAGGCCCGAGTTGAAGATGCCCCTCATTGCCAGTCGTGTTGCGGATTTGGACAGTGCGTGCCAGACAGCTGTGGCACTAGAGCTGGAGATGACGAGACCAGGTGGATATCCTCAGGCAGGGTCAGTGCAGCCGGTAGCTCAGTCGCAGCAAACTTACCGACCGCCAGTGCCAGGTGTCCCCTCGGTCCAGTCAGAGGTAAGTGGTTCTTCCTCTCCTTCCAAACCCAAGTTCAAAAGGTTCAAGAAGAAGAAGAAGTTTTTCCAGCAGCCGTCCGGTACAGATTCTGTTCAGTAGCTGACAGCACCTTCTTCTCAGACTCGGCAGAGCTTAGCTGTCAGTCAGCCATGGACGTGTCGGAGATGCGGTGGTCATCACAAGGGCCAGCCGTGCTCTCTCCCTGTGGTGTGTTTTCGTTGTGACCAGCCTGGTCATGTGGTTCGGGATTGCCCGCTGAGGCCGAAACAATTGCAAGCTTCTCAGTTTTCTCAACCTCAGCAATTGCAGTTCAGACCTCCTGCACCGCAAGCTCAACAACAATTTTACTCTCAAGCGTCGACGTCTTCTCAGCAATCTTCAGCTGGTTCTAAGAAGCAGAAAGGCAAGGTTTCTCATTTGACTAGAGCTGATGCTGTTGCGTCCCATCTGGTTGAAGGTACGATTATGCTTTATGGTCATTCAGCTCGTGTCTTATTTGATTCTGGTGCTTCTCACTCTTTTATTTCTGAGGATTTCATGGCATGTATTGAGGAACCGACTTCTGAGATGACTTGTGAGTTATTTGTTGAATTGCCTTCTGGAGATTTCATGGTTACACCTTTGTGCCTGGAAGAGTCTCCTGTGATGATTGATAATCACCAGTTGCCGGCGAGATTGTATGCGTTGCAGCTGGCAGATTATGATATTATTCTGGGAATGGATTGGTTGGAGCATTATGGAGCTGTGGTTGACTGCAGATCGAAGAAAGTCTATTTTCAGCCACAGGGGAAATCAGCTTTTTATTTCCAAGGTATTCGATCCCGATCTTCTCGTATGATTATTTCTGCTATTCGAGCCTATAGGTTGCTTAGTGCAGGTTGCCAGGGATTTCTTGCTTCAGTGGTTGTTGTTGAAGAACCACAACGGGATGTTTGTGATATTCCTATTGTCTGTGAGTTCCCTGATGTATTTCCTGACGAGTTGCCAGGCTTGCCCCCAGAGCGAGAGATAGAGATGGTGATTGAACTGATTCCAGGTACCGGCCCCTTAGCAAAGGCACCGTACCGAATGGCTCCAGCTGAATTGAAAGTACTGCGTGCACAGCTACTAGAGTTACTGGAAAAAGGTTATATTCGCCCCAGTTTTTCTCCGTGGAGTGCCCTGGTGCTGTTTGTGAAAAAGAAAGATGGAAGCCTGAGACTTTGTATTGATTACAGGCAGTTGAATCAGGTGACTATCAAGAATAAGTATCCGCTTCCCAGGATTGATGATTTATTTGACCAATTACAGTCTGCTACTGTCTTTTCACGGATTGATCTCCGGTCTGGCTACTTCCAATTGCGAATCTGGGAATCCGATGTGGAGAAGACAGCTTTCAGCACTCGATATGGTCACTTTGAATTTCTGGTAATGCCGTTTGGTTTGACTAATGCCCCAACAGCTTTTATGGACCTAATGCAGCGTATCTTTCGTCCATTTCTTGATCAGTTTGTGGTGATATTTGTGGATGATATTCTGATCTATTCTGCCTCTGATGAAGATCATGTGCAGCATTTGAGGATCGTTCTACAGACTCTAAGGGATCACGAGCTTTTTGCGAAGTTCAGTAAATGTGAATTCTGGCTTCGGGAAATTCATTTTCTTGGTCACGTGATTTCTGGTGATGGAGTGGCAGTGGACCTTGCAAAGATTGATGCCGTTTTGAATTGGCAGAGGCCGAAGTCTGTGTCTGAGATGAGAAGCTTCTTAGGTTTGGCTGGGTATTACCGCAGGTTCATTCAATACTTTGCGAAGATTGCAGCCCCGATGACTAGACTGACTCGTAAAGATGTACCTTTTGTCTGGTCGGATCAGTGTGAGGCTAGCTTTGTTGAATTAAAAAGGCTATTGACTTCTTCTCCTGTGTTGACTTTGCCTTCCGACTCGGGTGGTTTTCTGGTTTGTACTGATGCTTCTCGAGTAGGTCTCGGTGCAGTGCTGATGCAACATGGTAAGGTTATCGCATATGCATCTCGGCAATTGAAACGACATGAAGAGAATTATCCCACTCATGATCTGGAGCTAGCTGAAGTTATTTTTGCCTTAAAGATCTGGAGACATTATCTGTATGGTGAGAAGTTTCAGATTTTTACTGATCACCAGAGTTTACAGTATATATTCTCTCAGAAAGATTTGAATCTCAGGCAGCGTCGATGGATGGAATTCATGAAAGACTTTGACTTTACACTCTCCTATCAGCCGGGTAAAATGAATGTCGTGGTTGATGCTCTGAGCAGGAAAGTACAGGTCAGTCATTTGTTGCTTCATGAATGGAAATTGTGGGAACGGCTTCCGAGCGAGGCATTCAGTGCAGAGTTTCCTGCTGATCCGAAGATGGCAGTTTGTGCTACCTTGGTTTTGGGTTCAGCTTTATATCAGCAGATTAAAGAAGCCCAGCAGGCTGATTCTGATTTGGCTCGTGTTATATCGAGATATGATGTGGAATTTGATGACGAGCTGGTTGTCAGTTTCCAGGGCAGATGGTATGTTCCCGTTGATGATGATTTGAGGAATGAGATTCTGAGTGAGGCCCATGGTTCCCGTTTTGCTATTCATCCGGGTGTCACCAAGATGTATCAGAATTTGAAGAAGTAGTTCTGGTGGCCAGGTATGAAGAAAGACATGGCTATGTTTGTTTCTAAGTGCTTGACTTGTCAGTTAGTTAAAGCCGAACATCAAAAGCCAGGTGGTTTGCTTCAGCCGTTAGAGATTTCGATGTGGAAATGGGACCATGTTACTACAGATTTTATGGTGAGTTTGCCTCGGACTTCTCAAGATTTTGATGGTATCTGGTTGCTTGTCGACAGATTGACTAAAACCGCCAGATTATTGCCGATTAAAGTTACTTGGAATGTGCAGAGGTTGGCCGAGCTGTATGTGCAGAAGATCGTGCCACTGCATGGAGTGCCTATTTCACTTGTGTCAGATCGTGACCCACGTTTTACCTCCGACTTCTGGCGTAGTTTCCAGAAAGCTTTGGGCACTGAGTTAGCTTTCAGTTCAGCGTATCACCCTCAGTCGGATGGACAGTCAGAGAGGACTATTCAGACTCTGGAAGACATGCTGAGATTGTGTTGCCTTGATTGGCAGGGTTCGTGGAGTCAGTATTTGCCACTGGTTGAATTTGCTTATAATAACAGTTTTCACACCAGTATTGGAATGGCTCCTTATGAAGCACTTTATGGTCATCCTTGTCGAACTCCTCTGAACTGGTTTGATGTTGGGGACAGATTGTTGACAGGGCCTGACATGGTGCAGCAATGTTTTGATGTGGTTCGTCTAATCAGGCAGAGATTGTTGACGGCTCAGAGTCGACAGAAAAGCTATGCAGATCAGCGCAGACGTCCACTACAATTTGAGCCTGGAGATAGGGTGTTTGTTAAAATATCTCCGATGAAAGGTGTTTCCAGATTTGGGAAGCGTGGAAAGCTTAGTCCGCGGTATGTTGGCCCTTTTCCAATTACTGAAGCTATTGGTCAGGTGGCTTATCGTCTGCAATTGCCAACGGCTATGCAAGCTATTCATGATGTATTCCACGTGTCTCAGTTGAGGAAATATGTGCCAGATGCTTCTCATGTTCTCGATGATTCAGTATGGCCTGAAGTGACTGCTGATTTGTCCACGCCAGAATTTTCTATCAGAATTGAAGACCGTCATGAGCAGCGGTTGAGAAATAAGGTTATTCCTCTGGTAAGAGTTGCTTGGCAGCGTCACTCTGGTAATGAGTCTACTTGGGAGCGTGAAGATGAGATGCGTCTGCTTTTTCCTTTCTTATTCCAGTGAGGTATATGTCCTTTCTCAGTTTCCTCCTTTTTCTGTTGCTGTAAAATTTCGAGGGTGAAATTTTTTATAAGGAGGGAGGGACTGTAAGACCCATGCTTTAATGGATCCTTAATGGATTTTGTTCTATTATTTGTTCTGGAATTTTCGGCTATTTTCCTGGATTTTTAGGAATTTGTCTGGTATTTTTTCAGATTTATTTGAGGGTTATTAGAGATTAATGAGATTTTAATATATATAATAATTATATTATATATATTTTAATTTCTTTTTTTCTTTTCTTTTAACCTCTCACCCTCTCTCTCTCTCTCCCCATCGATCTCTCATTCACCCTCACGCTCTCTCTCTCCTCTTGCGATCGCCCCTCTCTCCTCCTTAGGGAACGCGGGCGAGACGGCGTCAGATTGAGGCGTGGTTGGCGCCGGTGGATTCCTCGCGTCGAGAGGAACGCGTGGGTACCCATTTTGGCACGGTTCGGTGATCGTGGGAGCGGGGTGGAGCTTGAAGGCCCGGTGAGCCTACCTCGGTGCATGCGGCCTTTTCGCCCATCTCGGCTTAGAAGAGGTAGGGGGATGGAATCCTGAGCTCGCTAGGAGCATTCCCTGTAGTTCATTTCGTTGTTTAGGCTTCCCGTTGTATGCTTGTGGCCATTTTCCCATTTTTAGTGTAAACGAGTAATTTAGCCATTTAATGGGTTTGGGGTGATGCATGCGGGTGTTTTAAGCTTGGTTGTGTTGTTTAGCATGTATGGTTTGGCAGGTTACAGGTTTTCACGGCGTTACCCGACGATTTCTATCGTCCGGGAGGGCCTCGGTTTTCAAACCGAATCCGCCCGTGTTCCAGGTGGTGTGACGGTCCTGCCAGGAACCGTCACACGCCTGACGGTCCTTTGGGGACACGTCGTTTCCAAACGACGGCCCGTCGAGGGCGCGTTATTTGGAGAGTAACGGTGGGAACCCCATCCGTTACTCGTGTGTAGTTTTACGTTGACCCGGTCAGGCGGTGCGCCCGACGGCCAGTCGGTCGGCCGTCGTTTCGGTCCGACGCGCCTGGGTTAGGGCGTCGCTTCGCCTGCTAGCGGTTTTTAATGTTGTTCGTCGATTTCCGGCCTCGGGTGGAAGTAACGGCGGTGATCCAACGCGTCGTTACGAAGTAACGCGCTGGGCCCCCACCGTCACTCCCCTCTTGGGTCGTTTGAGCTGGAACTCTGGTGGAAGTAACGGCGGGACACTGACGCGTCGCTTCGGATGTAACGCGCCAGTCCCCCACCGTCGCTTGCCAGTAACGCATGGGCAGACGACCGCCGTTTGCCTGTAGGTTTTGATATGTTCCCAGCCTTCTCGTTATGCGTTCCATAATATATATGTGCCATGTTTATATTGTTTTAGTATTCAGTGGCATGTTTCTTATACCAATAGAGTAGCTTTTCTTTCCATGCAATGGAGCCACTGTTGTTGCCCTAAGGTCTATTGAGTACCGACCCGCTTGAGGATGGCGGAGGGGTGTGTTTCCCATGCACGGTTTGTAAGCTAGTTCTGTGGGCTCCCAGCCAATGGTAGCGTCCTACCAAGGGAGAAAACTAGCTAGAGGGCCTGGCTCAGGCTAGAGTCAGTGTGTGCACACGTGGTCGGAGACTGTGGACTGACACCGACGGGTGCCACTCCGACTGGTCACTTGGTTTGGTACTGTTTACGCGCTTAGCTTGTCACTTCGCCGACTGCGAGTGCTTGAGATGCAGTGTAAGTCGTCAGTGGTCGCTTCTGGTTTCTACTCCAGTGGTTGTCCTTCCTTATTGTTTGGATTAGTTAAGGCTCATTCTATTTTGGTAGCTTAAGTCTTAATCGCTTGCATTTACTTAGCTTTGGCATGCGTTAGCTGTTACACTTGCTTAGTTAGAGTTTACAGCTTTACTTGAGTAGTTATTCATGCCATTACCAGTTAGCTTATTTAAATGCATGCTCTATTTGCCGTTATTTATGCATGTATGCTTGTTTAGTGCGAGGTAGGGATCCGCGTGACCCCTACTGAGTCTGACTGTGACTCACCCTTTCTCCTTTCAGGTGAGCCGCGCCCGTCGTCTCCCGGTGCTTCGTGAGCCGTTTTGGTGACCGTGTCTAGCTGCCAGCTTTAGTCGAGGCGCCTTTTGAGGCTTGCTTGTACTTTTGCCGGGGTATGCCCCGTGTAGTTGTACCTTTTGAACTAGTACTTTGGTTTATCTGGACTAGTACTTTGATATATATATCACTCTGGTTATTTTGATTTGCTTCCGCACTTGTGTTATTTTTAATGCTTAATTGTAATTTGCGCGTTCTAAATTCAATTCGTTATGCATACCCCTCAACACTTTTCTACTAACCCTTCAGGGGCCTCATCAGCCTCTTCGGTGGCTTCCCCAGTTCTTGGTATCGGTGTATCGATGTTATCGGTATATCGGTATCCTGAACTCTGGGTCGTTACAATAATGCTCCATATCAAGACATATCAGGTCGACTGGCAGATTGTTACCTTGGACCATAACCTCACAACTCGGGTAGTGATGCATGATATCAGACTTGTTTCCAAGAGGTGTAGATATTACTAAATCCTACTATGCAGGTTCTTTAGAAAGTGCGGTAGTAAATCTCTTGGAAACGAATGAATGAGTTGCTCCAGTATCAAATAGAACTTTAGCAAGTTTAGAGCAAACAGTTAATGTATCTTCTATGATTCCTCCTTCCATGGGTTCCATCCCTTGAAGAGCTTGCAGACGACCTTGTTTCTTTACCAGACGCTTCTCACTTTTGTTGGCTTGTTCCTTCATCAAGGGGCAGTCAGGGATTCGATGCTCTCGACTCTCACATCGGAGACACGCTCCCAGTTTCCTCCAGCATTCCTCAGTCTTATGACCAGCCTTGTCACAATACTTGCAGATTTCCTTGGAAGGTGTAATGGCAGGGGAAGTCTTATTACCGATAGTGGAGAAGGGCTTGTGGTTTTTCTGGAACCTCTTTTCTTTGGAAAATTCTCTTCCATTTAAGAATCGCTTCTTGCCAAATGGTGGTTTGAAGTTTCCTAGACTTGTGACGGGTTCCTTCTTGTCTTTGCCTCGAATCCTTTTGGAGAATTCAGTGGCGTCTTCTAGCAATTGAGCACGCCGAATCATTTCCGAATAGACTTGGATGTCTATCGGCGCAAGCTGTGTAATATATTGGGGCCGTAGCCCGTTGAGAAATCTTCTTGCCTTCATCTTTTCCATACACACCAAGTCGGGTGCATAACGGGAAAGTCTTGAGAATTGGGCCTCATATTCGGCCACCTTCAGGCTCCGTTGCTTTAACGCGGAAAATTCCATGACCTTCTTCTCTTGAACACGGTTAGAAAAATACTTGCTATTGTAATGTTCAACAAACTCCACCCAAGTGACATGGTTGCCGGGCAGTGTTGCTTCTACGGATTCCTACCAGCATCGAGCATCCCGTTCCAGTTGGAACGTAGCCAATAAGACCTTCTCTGCATCCGTGCATTGCATTACGCGAAAGATCCTCACAATTTCCTTCAGCCAATTCTCGACATCATCGGGGTCCATCGAACCCGTGAATCTTGGTGAGTTCATGTTACGAAAATCCCGGTGAAGGTCACCAGCTCTACGGTGAGCACCGCCAGCACCGCCTTGCGTCACTTGCTGTAGCGCCTGCGTAAGTCCCTGCACAGTGCGCTGCATCTCGCGCCATTGTGCTCTTTCAGCGGCCATAATCCTACAAAAGAATTAAGGTGTAATAAATATTGAGTTTTAGGGTTAAGGATCAATTGTCGTTATTAAACTTAACCCATGGCTTTACCCATCTCACTAGGTAAGATCTAAAACAATGCTTAAGCAATCCGATCGTTAGACTTACCTAGGAATCATACCAGGTAAGGTCTAAACCTATCCTTAGACATTTCTATTAGACATCTCTATCTTTAGACTCAGATTTTACCTAGGAAGTTGTAATCCTAGGCTCTGATACCAAGAAAGAGCTGTCATGTCTCGAGTGCGGAAGCTTACCTGTGATGTGACAATTCTTTATATAGAACCAAAGCGAGCTAGCTATTTGATGGAGATCTTCCTTAGACAATTTAAAGAGTGTGCAAATGACTAAGCAATTTACTAAGCTTAGACTTGAAACTAACATAAATAGTTCGAGCTATCGATTATTACAACTAACCAAAATGACAATTACATACATTTCCCGGGGTTCGACTACTAGGCTTCAAGCCATTATTACAGTTCTAATCAATTGGACTAATACAACTGACATAGTGAACTAATACAACTGACATCTGACGTAACTAGATACAACTGACATAAGTGGGATTACAATACCACAATTAACATGACAATATGATAACTCAGTGCTAACACCCATCACTCAGTCTCATTCCCTTCCGAGTGTTGGTTGTCATCCAAATCACCTGAAAATGTTAGAAACAACTAAATGAGCGAATCGCTCAGTAGGATTTACATCTCAAGTTCTAACATGCTTTAAGTGAATTACAAGTTTATTAAAATTATGCATGCTGATAGGTAGATATCAAGGAATTGTAAAATTGATAAGAGCAGTAAAGGAGTAACAAGTGAGAGTAGATAGATTCCAACTTCAATACAACAGTAGCAAGAGATATCAAGCAAGCAATAACTGGAATTAATAACAATTTTCCAAGAAGGTAAGAACTCATGTCAAGCATGTAATAGTAAGCAACGTAATTCCAAACATGTATAATTGGAATTGACTATTTATCAATTTCATTCAAGCAAATACTTTTACCCTTTTGCGGGCCTCAAGTCAATCAATCAAGTAATATCACGTGAATGAATGGAGTGTCTAAAATTTAGCAAGCAAGTACTCCGGTGCAATGCCAAACACCATGGTCAATAAACTCCCATGGGCACAAGTACCTTCGGGTGCTCCTCTCAGGACCAGACCGGGCCCTATATGCACAACATTGGTTATGTTTTTCGACATCCACTCTCATTTATAGCCAATATGAAATTTCAAGGTTTGATCAGTAGGATATATAAGGCGGATTTATGGAATGGAATCCAAAGGTGAATTGATATGTAGGGATGAACTAAGAGTGGAAACTAGTAACGTTTAATACCTGGAAAAATTGGGTAAGATAGGTGCCTTATGAGCCACCTGACAAGTTCAGGAACGACACCCTCACTATGGGGTGCCCTTACTGGGAACTATACAGGGTTTAGAGAACCCTATCAAGAGTTAAATGGCACCTCTCAGGCTGCCATCTATCAGTGAATAGCGTCCTGAAACCAGGGCGCATCATTCAGGGGTTTACGGTCTCGAAAAAACCAAAACTTAGGGTCTGTTTAATAGGCACCTGGGTCACTGCCATTTTTTTGAAATTGGCGCCCAGGGGACTGCCATCTTCTTGAAATTGGCGCCCAGGGGGCAGCCACCTTCTTGAAATTGGCGCCCATGGGTCAGCCACGTTCTAAAGGGTTCAAAGGGCCATGTTTAATAGGCGCCCATGGGTCTGCCATTTCCTTGAAATTGGCGCCCAGGGGGCTGCCATTTCTTAAAAAATGGCGCCCTTGGGGCTTCCAAGTACCACTGATAGGCGCCCAAGGGTCAGGCGCCTATCAAATATGCTGTCCAAGTTAACTAATGGCTAAGCCTTAATGGTTGAGGGTTAACTAGATGATTAATTGGTTAATAGTGGTTTTACTAACGTAGGTTTACTAATTCCCACAGAAGTTTAGCTAATGGCTGTTAGTTAACTGATTGCAACATAATTTTAACTAATGTGTGAGGGTTTTAAGCTCTGATTAAGCTAATTGACTGGGGGTTAACTACTTAAGTCAGGGGTTTAACTAATCTATGTTTAACTAGTAGCAATAGAGGTTTAACCCATCAAGGTCTAACTAATGGCTGATAGAAGGCGCCCATACCCCGGCCACCTTCTAAACATTGGCGCCCCAAGGGCTGTGACCATTCAATGGGAGGCACCCCTGGTCTAGACTCCTATTAGTAAGAGGCGCCCCTGCCTTGGGCGCCTATCAGACTAAGTCCTGCGATTAAGTGGTTTAACTAATGGTTTAACTAATGACAACAGGGTTTAACTAGATGATTTATTGGTTAAATAGAGATTTAACTAATCTAGGTTTAACTAATGACATAGGTTATTAAGCACTAGTTAAGCTAAGTAGCTAGGGTTTAACGTAACTGTTGAATTAACTGTAGATCAATAGAAGGCGTCTCAGGGGCTACCACCTATCAGAAGAAGGCGCCTCAGGGGCTGCCACCTTCTAGTAGAAGGCGCCCTAGGGGCTGCCACTATTTTTTTTAATAGGCGCCCTTGGTTTGGGCGCCCCTTTCAAGGGGTCATTTTGTCCCTTTTTGAGCCCGTTTCGAGCAGAATAACGACGTATGTTCGGTCGCTGTTCAGTGAATGGCGTCCGGGTCAGGGGCGCCCTTCAATTTAGGTTGATTTATGTAAAATTGATGACATGGACAGATAGAGAATATTGTGAGGATTACAAATCTGTATTTATACATTCGTTTCATGCTTTAACTTCTCTAATATCAAATTTTTAACATGTTGTAGTTATTTAGTATAAAACAGTTCGTTACATGGAGAACAGGTTGACTAACAGAACATGTAACATGGAGATCAACTTTAATTAACCTATTCTAATCATGGAGATCTACTTTAATTAACATGTTCTAACCATGGAGATCTACTTTAATTAACTTAGGTAAACTAACATGTGCTAGCAGGTTGGCTAACCGACTTAGTTACATATTACTAAAACATGATATATCTATGCAAAATATGATAAAATAAGATATATAAACACTAATATCGCATGGTGATGAGACTAATCACTAATTTTTACATGTTAATATAACCTAGATTAGCTATGGTTTGGTTAAAGCTCGAGATCACCTACCTCTTGGGATGATAACTAAGAACATGAAGAAGAAAAGACAGCTTCTTCGATCAATTCCTTCCTCTGCAACCTCTGCAACTCTTCAGAGAATACCCCGTCCTCTCCTCTGCAATAGCTTCTAACTAACAGAATAGGAGGGGAATAGAGGGTGTATTATAGGATTTCGGTCGACAGGTAAGAGGACAAGATCCGTGATAATAGGATCTTTGGTGGGATGACAGCTTATACAGGCTGTTGTGATAACATGTTTGTAAAAGTTGTCAGATAAGAAATGGCGTCTTAGGATCTGCCATCTTCTTTTAATAGGCGACTTGGGGTCAGACTCCTTCTTTTAATAGGTGCCCTTGCCTCAGACTCCTTTTAAAAATTGGCGCCCATGACTTAGTCGTGATTTTGCATGAGTTAAACTTCCCACTTAACTTTCAGGATTTTTATCTTTAAAATTTGATGGAGTTAGTGTATGGAATTTTCATAGGTGAGATCCTTACATTTTTCTCTATTTTTACATATAATATTTTTTTTAAATTTTTTTTAAAATAAAAAGTTACACTATTCATGGCACTATTCACGTTTAGGAAATAACCTAAGTCGTTATTTGTGAATAACGACCATGTATATGATTCAATTGGAGCATTTTTTCATCCCCCTCAAAGGACCGAAATTGTAGATATACCTCTTTCCACCTTGTGTATTTACTTTACTTGAATAACAACACCTTACACGTCATTATTTCATAAGTAACGACTTAACAACGGTCGTTATTTTGAACGGAGATTTTTGTATTCACCTTACACTAACTAAAATTGTCTATATACCCTTTCTCACTTCCTAAATTATGTTTATCCTTTAACACTTCATCTATATATCCTTATTTCTTCAAAATAATGTTGTAATGTAAAAGTTAGAATATGAAAATTTTAAATTATGAAAATATGATTTGGCATCTTGTAAAAATGATGTTTATCCTATAAATCCTATCTATATAACCTGTTTCCTATTTCTTTAGAATAGTGTAATAAGATATGTTATTAATTCCTCAAGTGAATATAATTATAATTTGACATTTCCTAAAATATAATTTGGCCTCTTCTAACGTATCTATTAGTTTTTGAATTATTACTTAAATGTTTTAAATGGTTACTCAATTAGAATTGGAGTATGAGTTTAATTGTTTAAATATGTATATATATTATTAATTCATACATTTCTATTTTAAAATTCTCGGGTGTTACAAAATGAGAGCAAAGAGATTTATGAATGGCTTGAAGGTGAAACTTATACCTCAACTAGCTCCACTAGAAATTCAAACATATACGGAGATGGTTAGAAAAGCTCAACTCTTGGAAGATGCTATGGATATGATGGAAAGAATCAAAGGAAAGGCCGCCAAGAAGGACTTACCAAATGGATCCGAGAACAAAAAAAATGTGAACGACAAGAAGAGATTTAATGGAGGCAACAAATTCGATAAAAATAAGAAACCCCGGAATAATGATAGACAAATTGTTCTGGCCAAAAGGAAATGCGAGCATTGCAAGAAGGGAAGCCACAATCCGGACGAGTGTTGGTATAAACTCGGAAAGTGCATCCGTTGTAGAAGCAAAGATCATAAAATCGCCCATTGTCCACTCATAGAAGACGAAACACTGCAGACGACAGAAGGTAACTCTATGAACCTATCTCATCCATAATTGCATGAATCAAATACGGTGATCTTAATGCTTAGCATGCTATGAGAATGGATCTAGCTGGAATACATATTTTTGGATATGGTAATCTTACCCCACTAATTTTTGCAAGAAAATCAGTTGAATTTGGGGACCAAGTTCTTTTAAGTGGGGGAGGGTGTAGCACCCCGGAAATTTAAATAAAGAATATATGAAAATAATCATGATTATTAGTCATAGAAAATTTTGAGAATTTAAAATTTTTGATAAAGGAAAAGTGATACTAATTATTTAGCCTAAATGATGGGCACAGATAAAGGTATAAATGAATGATCGAGAAATAAAAGTTTATATCCTTTTACCTATTTATGGGTTAAAGAAAATACGACTCTAGAATTTAGAAGGAATCTCGTGCCAAAAATATATTTACGTACCTATAAAGACTCTCATAAGATCGAACCCGACTCTGATACCCGTGTCAACAATGCAAAATAAACAAGATATACAAATAAATAAAGTTAAATGAAATAAAGTATGTATATAAAGTTCTACCGGACAATTAATTAGATAGAACTATTTATAAGTCTACTAAATATAATTAGTGGGCCTTTGCATTAAAACAATGATACACATATGTATACCCAAACCCACGTAACCTATATATATATATATATAAATGCATTTATATCTAAACCAAAGCCCACGTAAGATTTCCCACCAAAACCTCAACCCATTTAACACATAACCACCCGTATAACCCAAAGCCCATGCACAATATGCAAATGACCCACCTAAACCTCACATAACCAAGGTAATATTCGAACGCTGCATGGGGGGCGGGGAGTTTTTTTAGGGTTTAAGAACTAAGAAGGTAGACGACTGAAAGATTGGCAGATGGAGTGATTTGTGGAACCACGAATGGCAAGGTTTAACACCATGCCATCAATAGCCTTCGAACCCTTCTCAAAGTTTTCTCCTTATAAATAAACTCTCTAGTCGAACGTGCATACCTTGTGGCTACAGTTCAAAGGATTTCTCACGTCCTCTTCATCCTGCTACAGACCAAGCAATTAGAAGCCGACGTCATCATCTTTTTCCCCTGCTTCCACTTTGTCTTCCTGCTGTTGTGGGCGTGGAGAATCTTGGCGCAGTCCCTTTCTTCCTCTTGCTGCTAAACTGAAGCCTCTTCTTCTTCCTCTTCTCCACGGCTGCAAAACAGAGCACTATTTTACTGCGTACCACTACAAGTTCTTCAATGTTCATCCAATCGATCCAAAAGGTAGGCAGTCTCCCAAGCATAACAAGATAGAACTAGTAATAGCATGCAATGTTATCATGTCTTAAATTCTGGAAATCATCATTCGTAGTTCCTGATTTTTAAGCGATCCGCGTCCACTCCCGAGGCCGCTATTTGAAATAGCGCCTGACACTACGGACGCTATTCGTTCATGAGTTTTGTAAGCTATTTTGTAATACTCATATTTTGTAAATCTACGCCCATCGATAAGGATGCCCATTATTTTCTGTGTCTGTTATCTTGGACGCTAAAACCAGAAATACATGTTAGTATAATTAACTTGAATAGTAATTTCCTGTAAATAGTAAACAATCAATGCCTGATAATATGAACACTAATATTTATCTGCGCCCTGAGGACATGACGCTAAAACCGAAATAATCATTTTTGTGTAATAAACATGTTTTATGCATTCTTGTAAACATAAATAAATTTGCGCCCGCTGACATGAATGTTAATTGATATCTGCGCCTTTCCATGAGAACGCTATTCGATATAAAATAATATCCATGCCCTGAAATTATTTTCTGTAAACTGAAAATCTATTTACAGAATTTAGCAATAAGCGCCTTCCTGGAAGGGTGCTTATTTTATTTAAAATTCAAATATGTTAATAAATGTACGCCTGTTATCTCAGACGCTAATTGAATTAGCGACTATGATATGGGACGTCATTAACTTTTGATCGACTGCTTCTGTGTTTTAAACCCCGTCGTGGGGCATCGCTGGCACTCTCATCCCATTCCGTGGATGAGCTCCCTGTTTTCGTTCTATCGTACACCCTTAATTCTCCGAGGTGATTGAGCTCTCCGTTGGACATTCCGTTCCTTCGGACTAGCGATTTCATCTTAGAGGCCTCCGGAAGTCTCCGTTAGCCTTAGATTCCCTCAAGGCAGCCGAGCAGGTTGTACCCTAAAAACCATTACATAGTTTTACAACCATGTCCCTCTGAAGAAACATGATGATCTAGCCCTCAAATAATGTTGTTCTGGCATTTTTGAGAAATTGTTATCTCCTGGTAATTTGTGCTGTCACGCCCTGAGCCTTTATTACAGAAGAAGACTAACTCGGGGAGCGCGAACAACCGACATGGTAAGCCTCTTACAAGCAAGAACGATCAGAGCACAATACAATCACACATACAAATGCAATTGCACAATAATTTAGTCAACTCCAACTTTATTTCATAAATGATCAAAATATTCTTTTACAATAACCTTTTCATCATTTTCATTCCACTAGACTCAAGAAATAGGAAAATTTCATAGACTCAATCTAAACAATTTAGACTTCCTAAATCTTCGCTCATTCTTTATTCACTCCCGGATCCGCTACTTGAACATTCCGAATCCGAACCCGACTCACTTTCATCTCCTGAAAAAGATTGGAAATAGGTAATGAGAACACTTGCCCAGTAGGTATTTTCGCATCAACATGAAGGCACTACTAAAGTAATTAACATTTTTGCTCTAAAGAATAAGGTAAAAAAAATCATGCAAATGCGATCAATCACACGATTAAACCAAAGTAACAAGACAATTATGTAAGATAGAATGAGAGCAAGCACGATCTAGCAAGATTGTATATCAAGAACATGATATTGGCCTTTTATGAACAAGAATGTAACGAGAATGTACTAGTAAGCCACATAATCATCACTCCAGCATCTTTTGCTTATGAGCAAGTGCTTCGTGAATTTCTGTGGAATATCAAGAAAGTCATGTATAAGTATCAATCATGCTGCATCGTGTTGTGGATTTTCACTTCACGAGCCGTGGATATTTCACTTATTTATAAAGAAAGTACTCCCAGCGCAATGCGACGCAAGTAGCATCATGCCCCATGGTTTATAAAATAGTATGTTTCCAACAATGAGCCAAGGGGACTAGCATAGAGCCCTTGAACACAATCAGTGCTCGATCGCATCTTCAAGTATAAATCAAGCTTTTTCCACGCATGAATTATATAGTATGGCCAAGAATGTAATAGGTTCAATAAACTCATGATAACGACGATCAATGAATGAATGCTTCTATTTAGAGTATGAGAGATCAAGAATGACTTATACTATGTTATGCCTATGGAAATAATCGACAGCATAACGGTACGTTCTTTATCTTCCATTCATTATATTAGGTTTCTTGATCAATATGATAAGTTCTAGATCATCAATAGTCCATCTAGAAACTTTGGAATATCAACCCTTGGTCCACCTTGGGTCAAAATACTCAAGCAGTGTGACGGTCGTGTACTAGGCTGTTACATGATGTGACGGTCTAGTGCTGGGTCGTTACATTAGTTTGAATTCAGAACCAAGAAATCGGACTCAGTTGAATGTGACGGTCGTATATTAGGCCGTTACTTGTTCCTAACGGTCCAACATAGAGCCGTTACACTACTAATAACCAGAAAATATCGATAGTGTAATCTAATCAATGGGCTTTAATGGTACAACCAACTCGGCGTCCTAGTGGGAATCCCAGGCTCGCGGAGAATTACGGAGGCCTTGAAACAAGATTTCCTAGTCCATTAGAAGGAATATCCAATAGAGAGGTCCTCATGTCCAAGAATAGTGTTCCTATAGTGCAAAGTGAACTAATAGACCACATACCGGAATATGCGCCATGTACTTGAAGAATTGACTCTATTGATAGAGAAAGAATGTGTAGCAATTTAAAACCAAGATAAAATTCCGTCAATTCAACATTGGAAAAATCATGATTTAGAATATAACACTATAGAGTTTTGGCTTATGAAATTAAAATAACTTAAAATAACTTAAGATACCCTAAATCATGTAATTTATATCATGAATCTGTAAATACTCTGAAAGATTTGAAATCAGGTCGAAACTTAGATAACTAGGCTTATTCATAAGTTAACTTGACTGATTTTCAATTCTATCTACGATCACCCTGACGGTCGAGGATGGGTGCGTCACAGGATTGTGACGGTCTATCGAGGGGCCGTTAGAGTAATGTAACGCTCCTGTTAAGGGGCGTCAGAGACAACAAGTGATTAAGATGCAGTAGAGGGTGTGACGGTCTATCGTAAGGCCGTTACAGTAACGTGACGGTCCTACCCTGATCCGTCAGAGCTTCTGCTGACAATAATGACTAACAATGACCTAGGTTTCAACTTACATCATGTTTGAAAATCATATATAAACTTCCATTATGATAAAATGAAGGCTAAACTAAGCATGCACGATTTTTCTGTGAATTTGACCAGAAAGTACGTTCCTTTTTAACTTAGTTAGGGCTAAGAATGCACATGTATGCATGACTTTACTAAAACATGAAATCCATGATCTATAGTGCATGAAATCAAGTCAAATCAAAGGGCTTTTATCCCTAACAAGATATTTTTGCCATTCATGAGATAACCTACCGCTTATCTGAGCTTTAAACTTCTAATTGAGTCTGAAAATCGTGCCCTAGTTCTTCCCTTCCTGAGGTTTTTCAGCAACTTCACGTCACTCTATCTCTCCAATCTTTTGACCTAAGGACATGAAATTTAGAGGTTAGGAAGATAAAACTATTGGGAACAAAAGTTCTAAAGCATCTAACTCTAAGTACCTCGTTTAGGCTCTCTAATTTCCTGATCTTAGTACCTTGTGGCATAGTTTCCTGGACTGGCGTGATGAAACCAGCAACTTTAGAAGATCCTAGCTCCTTGGATACTCGTTCTCCTAACATGAAATTTTGAGAGTAGTTAGCCTAAAGTATTATAAACAAAAGGTTCTAAAGAACTTACCTATAATTGTGACTCCTTAACTTGATTTCACGTGAGCAAAAGTAAAGGTCGCTCAATTCAGAACTAAGTCCTATTTATAGGGTTTTGACTAGGGTTTGAAGATTAGATTGATTCTAGAGTCCTTAATTGGTCAGAACCTAATCCCTAAGAGTCCTCAGTAGTGTTATAACTCTTCCTAAGTCGATCTCTTGTAGATAGGATTTCAAAGTTCCAATCTTTTTGCAAGTTCTTCACTTTATGGAATCTGCAGGGTGTAACGGTCGTAGACCCATGCGTTACAGTGATGTAGCGGTCACCCGATAGACCGTTACATCCAACGTGTATAGAGTTCTAATTTAATAAAACTCGTTTATTCACTTATCCACATAATTATCTTATGAAAATAGTATTTATTCTTATAATCCATGAATAGGCTAATTATCATTCTAGAATATGGGCCAAACTAAATGGGCTTGGTCCATTTAACCTTTTGGATTATCTTTAAATAGGCTAGGTTAATTGTTTAACTTAATTGGGCCTTATAATGACTTATTAATAATTTATTAATATGTTTAGGTCTTTATAAATTCTAGAAAATTATTAAATAAATATAGAAATTATTTATATAAATTTTGGGGCACTACAGCCTCCCCCACTTAGAAGAATTTGGTCCCCAAATTCAAATATATGGATTTCGGAGAGTGTACTTACAGTTAAATAATTCTGAAAATCTTTTCTGCATAGCTGCTTCGGTTTCCCATGTTGCTTCATATGGCCATGTTTTCTTCCATTGAATCTTGACCATAGGAATAACTTTATTTCGTAATTGACGCACTTCTCGTTCCAGAATCTTTATTGGCATTAGCTCGTATGTCATGTCCTTCTTAATCTCCAGATTGTCATAAGTGATAATATGGTCAGGATCATATACATATTTTTTCAGCATGGAGACGTGAAATACGTTATGAACCCCTGCTAATTGTGGAGGTAAAGCCAGTTTATAAGCCACTTCACCGACCCTTTCAAGAACTTCAAATGGGCCAATGAACCTTGGAGTTAACTTTCCTTTGATGCCAACTCTTCGAATACCACGACTTGGAGAAACCTTCAAATACACATGATCTCCAACCTGAAACTCCAAGTCGCGCCTTCGATTATCGGCATAAGACTTTTGCCTATCGTGTGCCATCTTCATTCTCTCTTGAATGAGCTTGATATTCTCTGTAGAATCTCTGATAATATCGGGACCTAAGAATTGTCTTTCCCCTATTTCACTCCAACATATAGGTGATCGACAGTTTTTTCCATATAAGGCTTCAAAAGGTGTCATTCGTATGCTAGCCTGATAGCTATTGTTATATGCAAAATCGACTAGAGGTAAGTGATCATGCCAACTACCTCCAAAGTTAATAACACAAGCCCTAAGCATGTATTCTACCACCTGATTCGTTCTTTCTGTCTGACCATCAGTTTGTGGATGAAAAGCTGTGCTTAAATTCAATCTAGTCCCTAGTGATTGTTGTAGACCCTTCCAAAATTGTGATGTGAATCGAGGATCTCTATCAGATACAATAGTGACGGGGACACCATGTAGTTTGACAATTTCCTTTATGTATAATGCTGCCAGGATATCCACAGACCATCGACTCTTGATTGGTATGAAATGTGCAGATTTAGTCAATCAGTCTATGATTACCCATATACCATCGTGTCCTCCTCTGGTCTTGGGTAAACCCATAATGAAGTCCATCCCTATACTTTCTCATTTCCATTCGGGAATACTCAAGGGATGCAGTTTACCTGCGGGTCTAAAATGCTCTGCCTTTACTTGTTGACAAGTGAGACAGTGAGACACAAAATCAGCTATCTCTCTCTTCATATTGGGCCACCAGAAATTTCTCTTGAGATCTTGATACATCTTTGTATCTCCTGGATGAATGGTGTACTTGGAATTATGTGCTTCATCTAAGATCAGTTTCTTCGTAACCTCATGATCTGATATACATATTCGGCCCTTAAATAACAATCTTCCGTCATTGGAAATAGAAAAATCCGGCCTTTGTTCAATATTGGCTTTAATTTCCAGTAATATAGGATCATCATTTTGCAGCTTGACCAGATCTTCTATCAATGTAGGTTAAGCTCGGATATTAGCTATGAAATAATTTTCTTCCTTTACGTCAATATCTAAGTTCAATTAAGCAAATTGAGGAATAAGGTTAGTTACACTAATCATAAGACTTGATAGCATATCCATTGGTTTTCTGCTGAGTGCATCTGCTACCGCATTTGTTTTGCCAGGATGATATTGAATAGCAAAATCGAAGTCCTTGAGGTATTCTAACCACCTCCTCTGCCTCATATTTAGCTCCTTTTGAGAGAATAAATATTTCAAGCTTTTGTGGTCCGAGTAGACCGTAAGCTTTTCTCCATAAAGATAATGATGTCAAATTTTCAAGGCAAAAATAACTGCTGCCAATTCTAAATCATGTACAAGATAATTTTCCTCGTGCCGTTTCAATTGTCTTAAAGAATAACAGATTACTTTTCCATTCTGCATGAGAACGCATCCTAAGCCAATACCAGACGCATCTGTATATACTTCAAATCCACCACCCTCCATTGGTAGTGATAAAATAGGAGCTGTAGTAAGGTGATTCTTAAGATTTTGAAAGCTCTTTTCACAGTCCTTTGACCAGATAAAAGAGTTTTCTTTTCTAGTAAGTCTAGTTAAAGGAACCGTAATTTTTGAGAAGTCTTTAATGAATCTTCTATAATAACATGCTAAACCCAGAAAGCTTCTTACTTTAGATACAGTTGTTGGCCGACTCTAATTCTTGACAGCTTCTACCTTAGAAGGATCCATAGAAATACCTTCCTTTGAAATAATGTGGCCTAGGAATGAGACTTCCTTGAGCCATAATTCACACTTATTGAGTTTGGCATAAAGCTTGTGTTCTCTAAGTGTTTGCAAAGTTATTTTCAAATGTTGTTCATGTTCCTTTTTGTCTTAGAATATATTAAGATATTGTGACGACCCAGAGTTCAGGATACCGATATACCGATAACATCGGTATACCGACATCAAGAACTGGGGAGGCCACCCAAGAGGCTGATGAGGCCCCTGAAGGGTTAGTGGGGGGTTAGCTGAGGAATATGCATAATTAATTGCGAATTGGGGCGCGCAATACAAATAAGTATTTAAGATTTAAACACAAGTGCGGAAGCAATTTAAAATAACCAGAGTGATATATATAACTAGTCCAGAGTCACAAACACTAGTCCATAGGGCACAACTACGCGGGGCATACCCCGGCAAAAGTACAACACAAGCCTCAAAAAGGCAGCTCGTGCACAGCTGGCAGCTAAGGAACGGTCCCGAAACAGCACGCTAAACTCCGGGAGATGTCGGGCGCGGCTCACCTGAAAGGAGAAGGGTGAGTCACAGCCAGACTCAGTAGGGGTCACGCGGATCCCTACCTCGCACTAAACATGCGAACATGCATAATTAACAGCAATTAAAGCATGCATTCAAATAAATACACAGGCAATGGCATGAATATCTAATCACCAGAAAGCTGTAAACTCTATCTAAGCAAGTATAACAGCTAACACATGCCGCTACTAATTAAATGCCAGCGATTAAAGCTAAAACTACCAATTAGAATGAGCTGCAACTAGTCCAAGCAACAAGGAAGGACAACCACTGGAGCAGAAACCAGAAGCGTCCACTGACGGCTTACACTGCGTCTCAAGCACTCGCAGTCGACAAGCGACAAGCTAAGCGCGCAAACAGTACCAGACCAAGTGACCAGTCGGAGTGACACCCGTCGGCATCAGTCCACAGTCTCCGACCACGTGTGCACACACTGACTCTAGCCTGAGCCAGGCCCTCTAACTAGTTTTCTCCCTTGGCAGGACGCTACCATTGGCTGGGAGCCCACGGAACTAGCTTACAAACCGTGAATGGGAAATATACCCCTCCGCCATCCTCAAGCGGGTCGGTACTCAACAGACCTTAGGGCAACAACAGTGGCTCCATTGCCTGGAAAGAAAAGCTACTCTATTGGCACATAAAACACGCCACAATATAGTAAAACAATACAACTATGGCATGAATATAGAACGGAACGCATAAGCAATGGGCTGGGAATATATTGCAGCCATCAGGGAAGTGGCGGTCAAGGACCCACGCGCCACATGCAAACGACGGTCGGGGGTCGGCGCGTTACTTCAAGAATGACGCTCCAGTCCCCATCCGTCACTCCCTTCAGGGTTCCAGCTCAATAGGCACGAAGGGCATGTAACGGTAGGGGCCCTGCGCGTTACTTCGAAGCGACGCGTGGGGTCACCGCCGTCACATCCACCCGAGGCTCAAACCACCTATCAGCGTTCTAAATGGTAGCAGGCGAAGTAACGCCCCGGTCTAGGCGCGTCGGACCGAAACGACGGTCGGCCGACAGGCCGCCGGGCGCACCGCCTGACCAAAATCACGGAAAACAGTTGATGAGTAACGGATGGGAGCCCCACCGTTACTCTCCAAGTAACGCACCCCTATTGGGCCGCTATTTGGTAGTGACGCGTCCACCTTGGACCGTCGGGCAAGTGACGGTTCCTGGCAGGACCGTCACTGCACCTGGGTTACGGGCGGGTGCGGTTTGTAAACCGAAGCCCTCCCGGACGGCTGAAAACGCCGGGTATCGACGAAAAACCTGATAACCTGTCAAACCACGCATGCTAGACAATAATTTAACATCTAAATCTAGCACATGCAAGGCCTAAAACGCATTAAACTCAAGATTTAGGCTAAAACCCCAAAAATGGAAATATGAACATCATGCATGCTACGGGGTGCTAATCAACAAGCGAGCTAAAGGAAACGATCCTAGCAAGATCGAGGTTCCATCCCCCTACCTTTCGCAAGCCGAAACCGTCGAACGGGCCGCATGCAAGGAGGAATAGCCACGGAGCTTCCACGCTCACCTCGCTCCCACGATCACCGATCCACGCCGAAGTGGACACCCACGCGCTCTACTCGACGCGAGGAATCCAACGGTGCCAACCTCGTCTCAATCCGACGCCGTCTCGACCCCGATCCCTAAGAGAGGAGAGGAGGTGGCCGCACGGAGGAGAGAGAGAGGGAGAGGGTGAAATGAGAGATCGACGGGGGAGAGAGAGTGAGGGTGAGAGATATAAAAAAATAAAAATAAAATTAATATATATATAATATAATCATTATATATATAAAAATCTTATTAATATTCAATAACCCTCAAACAGCTCCGAACAAATCCGGAAAAATGCCAGACAAATTCCTAAAAATCCAGGAAAATAGCCGGAATTTCCAGAACAATTAATAGAACAAATACCACGAAGGATCCATTAAGACACGGGCCTTACAGTCCCTCCCTCCTTACAGAAATTTCGCCCTCGAAATTTACAATAACCGAAAAGGAGGAAACTGAGAAAGGACTTATACCTCACTGGAACAAGAAAGGAAATAGCTGACGCATCTCATCTTCACGCTCCCAAGTAGACTCGTTACCAGAGTGACGCTGCCAAGCAACCCTTACCAGAGGAATAATCTTATTTCTCAACCGTTGCTCACGACGGTCTTCAATTCGGATAGGAAACTCTGGCGTGGACAAATCAGCAGTCACCTCGGGCCACACTGAATCATCGAGAACATGAGAAGCATCAGACACATATTTCCTCAACTGAGACACGTGGAACACATTATGAATAGCTTGCATGGCCGCCGGCAGTTGCAAACGATAAGCCACTGAACCAATAGCTTCAACAATCGGAAAAGGGCCAACATACCGCGGACTAAGCTTTCCACGCTTCCCGAACCTGGAAACACCCTTCATTGGAGATATTTTAACAAACACCATATCTCCTGGCTCAAATTGTAGTGGACGTCTGCGCCGATCTGCATAACTTTTCTGTCGACTCTGAGCCGTCAACAATCTCTGTCTGATCAGACGAACCACATCAGAACACTGCTGTACCATGTCCGGTCCTGTCAACAGTCGGTCCCCAACATCAAACCAGTTCAGAGGAGTACGACAAGGACGACCATACAGCGCTTCATAAGGAGCCATGTCAATACTGGAGTGAAAACTGTTATTATAAGCAAACTCAACAAGTGGCAAATGCTGACCCCACGAACCTTGCCAATCAAGGCAACACGATCTCAGCATGTCTTCCAAAGTCTGAATAGTTCTCTCTGACTGTCCATCTGACTGTGGATGATACGCTGAACTGAAAGCTAACTCAGTGCCCAAAGCTTTCTGGAAACTACGCCAGAAGCCAGAGGTAAAACGCGGGTCACGATCTGACACAAGTGAAACAGGAATTCCATGCAATGGCACGATCTTCTGCACATAGAGCTCGGCCAATCTCTGCACACTCCAAGTGACTTTAATTGGCAACAATCTGGCGGTTTTCGTCAATCTGTCGACAAGCAGCCAGATTCCATCAAAACCTTGAGAAGTTCGAGGCAAACCCACCACAAAATCTGTAGTAACATGGTCCCATTTCCACATCGGAATTTCCAATGGCTGAAGCAGACCACCTGGCTTTTGATGTTCGGCTTTAACTAACTGACAAGTCAAGCACTTAGAAACAAAAATAGCCATGTCCTTCTTCATGCCGGGCCACCAGAACTGCTTCTTCAAATTCTGATACATCTTGGTGACACCAGGGTGAATAGCAAAACGGGAACCATGGGCTTCACTCAAAATCTCATTCCTCAAATCATCATCAACAGGAATATACAATCTGCCCTGGAAACTGACGACCAGCTCGTCATCAAATTCCACATCATATCTTGATATAACACGGGCCAAATCAGAATCAGCTTGTTGGGCTTCTAGAATCTGCTGATACAAAGCTGAACCCAAAACCAAGCTAGCACAAACTGCCATCCTCGGATCGGCAGGAATCTCTACACACAATGCCTCGCTCGGAAGCTGTTCCCACAATTTCCATTCACGAAGCAACAAATGACTGACTTGTACTTTCCTGCTCAGAGCATCAGCCACAACATTCATTTTACCTGGCTGATAGGAGAGTGTAAAGTCATAATCTTTCATGTATTCCATCCATCGCCTCTGCCTGAGATTCAGATCTTTCTGGGAGAAAATATACTGTAAACTCTGATGATCAGTAAGAATCTGAAATTTCTCACCATACAGATAATGTCTCCAGATCTTCAAGGCAAAAATAACTGCAGCTAGCTCTAGATCATGAGTGGGATAATTTCCTTCATGCTGTTTCAATTGCCGAGATGCATATGCGATAACCTTACCATGTTGCATCAGCACTGCACCCAAACCTACTCGAGACGCATCTGTACAAACAAGAAAACCACCCGAGTCGGAAGGCAAAGTCAACACTGGAGAAGAAGTCAACAGCCTTTTCAATTCAACAAAGCTAGCCTCACACTGATCCGACCAGACAAATGGCACACCCTTCCGTGTCAATTTAGTCATCGGTGCTGCAATCTTCGCAAAATCCTGAATGAATCTGCGGTAATATCCAGCCAATCCTAAAAAACTTCGTATCTCCGTGATGGTCCTCGGTCTCTGCCAACTCAAAACGGCATCAATCTTTGCAGGGTCTACTGCTACTCCATCACTAGAAATCACATGGCCAAGAAAATGAATCTCCCGAAGCCAGAATTCACATTTACTGAGCTTCGCATAAAGCTCGTGATCTCTTAGAGTCTGCAGAACGATCCTCAAATGCTGCACATGTTCATCAACAGAGGCAGAATATATCAAGATATCATCAACAAAGATCACCACAAAATGGTCCAGAAATGGACGAAAGATACGCTGCATTAGATCCATGAAGGCTGCTGGGGCATTAGTCAAACCAAACGGCATGACTAAAAATTCAAAGTGACCATATCGAGTACTGAAAGCAGTCTTCTCCACATCAGATTCCCGGATCCGCAACTGAAAATAGCCAGATCGGAGATCAATCCGTGAAAAGACAGCAGCAGACTGTAACTGGTCAAACAAATCATCAATCCTGGGGAGCGGATACTTATTCTTGATAGTCGCCTGATTCAGCTGCCTGTAATCAATACAAAGCCTCAGGTTTCCATCTTTCTTTTTCACAAACAGTACTGGGGCACTCCACGGAGAAAAACTGGGACGAATATAACCCTTCTCCAGTAACTCTAGTAGCTGTGCACGCAGTACTTTCAATTCAGCTGGAGCCATTCGGTACGGCGGCTTTGCTAAGGGGCCAGTACCTGGAATCAGTTCAATCACCATCTCAATCTCTCGCTCTGGGGGCAAGCCTGGCAACTCGTCAGGAAACACATCAGGGAACTCACAGACAACCGGAATATCACAAACATCCCGTCGTGGTTTTTCAACAGCCACCACTGAAGCAAGGAATCCCTGACAACCTGCGCTAAGCAACCTATAGGCTCGAATAGCAGAAATAATCATACGAGAAGAACGGGATCGAATACCTTGAAAATAAAAGGCTGATTTTCCCTGGGGCTGAAAATAGACTTTCTTCGATCTGCAGTCAACCACAGCTCCATAATGCTCCAACCAATCCATTCCCAGAATAACATCATAATCTGCCAGCTGCAACGCATACAATCTCGCCGGCAACTGGTGATCATCAATCATCACAGGAGACTCATCCAAACACAAGGGAGTAACCATGAAATCTCCAGAAGGCAATTCCACAAACAACTCACAAGACAGCTCAGAAGTGGGTTCCTCAATACAAGCCATAAAATCCTCAGAAATAAAAGAGTGAGAAGCACCAGAATCAAATAAGACATGAGCTGCATGACCATAAAGCATAATCGTACCTTCCACAAGATGGGACGCAGCAGCATCAGCTCTTGTCAAATGAGAAACTTTGCCTTTCTGCTTCTTAGAACCAACTGAAGATTGCTGAGAAGACGCCGACGCCTGAGAGAAAAATTGCTGTGGAGCTTGAGGTGCAGGAGGTCTAAACTGCGGCTGAGGTTGAGAAAACTGAGGAGCTTGCAATGGATTCGGCCTCAGCGGGCAATCTCGAACCACATGACCTGGCTGGTCACACCTAAAGCAAACAACAGGAAGAGAACACGGTTGGCCCTTATGATGACCACCGCATCTCCGACACGTCCACGGCTGACTAGCAGCTGAGCTCTGTCGAGTTTGAGAAGAAGGTGCTGTCGGCTGCTGAACAGAATCTGCACCGGACGGCTGCTGAACAAACTTCTTCTTCTTCTTGAACCTTTTGAACTTGGGCTTAGAAGGAGAGGAAGCACTGGAAACCTCTGACTGGACCGAAGGAACATTAGGCACGGGCTGTCGGTAAGTCTGCTGAACCTGAGCCACCGGCTGCACTGACCCTGCCTGGGGATATCCACCCGGTCTCGCCATCTCCAGCTCTAAAGCTACAGCTGTCTGGCACGCAGTATCGAGATCCGCAACACGACTCGCTATCAACGGCATCTTCAACTCTGGCCTCAACCCTCGCAAGAATTGCTGGGTCTTCAAAGCTTCACTGGCCAGCACATGGGGCGCATACTGACCCAATTCCAAGAACTTATTCCTGTACTGAAGCACGGTCATACTGCCCTGGGTCAATTCCATAAACCGATACATCTTATCCATCTGCAAGCAGGCAGGAGTATAGGCACGCTCAAAAGCAGCAACGAACTCTGCCCAAGTGATTTGCCGAAGAGGTCTAGATCGAAAGGAAATCTGCCACTCGGCTTTCCACCACGCAATGGACGTACCCTGGAGTTGAAAGGCAGCGAGCATGACTTTCTCATCTTCAGCACACTCCATCGAAACAAAAACACGCTCTATCGCATCCATCCATTGCCTCGCGACTTCTGGATCAGCTTGGCCATCGAAAGCAGGCGGATTGAACATCAGAAATTCCTTCAAAGCCTTGCCTCGACTGCCAGGCACTTCAGCTTGAACGATCGGCACTGGAGGAGCAACTGGAACGACAGGAACAGCGGGAACTGCAGGAGGAGGTGCAGAACCGCTATCTTCCCTGGGCGCATCTCGAGGAACACGAGGAGCTCGAGGAGGTCTTCCTCGACGAGGCGGCATAATTATGCTGCCAGAAACACAATCAACAATGAAATCCATCAATCATACGGAAAACATCCTATGCCAGCAAGAGACAACAACAGGACTAGCTCTGGACCAAGCGTCAATTCCAATTCTTTACGCAAATCCTCAACTTCAAGCTCTGATACCACCTGTGACGACCCAGAGTTCAGGATACCGATATACCGATAACATCGGTATACCGACACCAAGAACTGGGGAGGCCACCCAAGAGGCTGATGAGGCCCCTGAAGGGTTAGTGGGGGGTTAGCTGAGGAATATGCATAATTAATTGCGAATTGGGGCGCGCAATACAAATAAGTATTTAAGATTTAAACACAAGTGCGGAAGCAATTTAAAATAACCAGAGTGATATATATAACTAGTCCAGAGTCACAAACACTAGTCCACAGGGCACAACTACGCGGGGCATACCCCGGCAAAAGTACAACACAAGCCTCAAAAAGGCAGCTCGTGCACAGCTGGCAGCTAAGGAACGGTCCCGAAACAGCACGCTAAACTCCGGGAGATGTCGGGCGCGGCTCACCTGAAAGGAGAAGGGTGAGTCACAGCCAGACTCAGTAGGGGTCACGCGGATCCCTACCTCGCACTAAACATGCGAACATGCATAATTAACAGCAATTAAAGCATGCATTCAAATAAATACACAGGCAATGGCATGAATATCTAATCACCAGAAAGCTGTAAACTCTATCTAAGCAAGTATAACAGCTAACACATGCCGCTACTAATTAAATGCAAGCGATTAAAGCTAAAACTACCAATTAGAATGAGCTGCAACTAGTCCAAGCAACAAGGAAGGACAACCACTGGAGCAGAAACCAGAAGCGTCCACTGACGGCTTACACTGCGTCTCAAGCACTCGCAGTCGACAAGCGACAAGCTAAGCGCGCAAACAGTACCAGACCAAGTGACCAGTCGGAGTGACACCCGTCGGCATCAGTCCACAGTCTCCGACCACGTGTGCACACACTGACTCTAGCCTGAGCCAGGCCCTCTAACTAGTTTTCTCCCTTGGCAGGACGCTACCATTGGCTGGGAGCCCACGGAACTAGCTTACAAACCGTGAATGGGAAATATACCCCTCCGCCATCCTCAAGCGGGTCGGTACTCAACAGACCTTAGGGCAACAACAGTGGCTCCATTGCCTGGAAAGAAAAGCTACTCTATTGGCACATAAAACACGCCACAATATAGTAAAACAATACAACTATGGCATGAATATAGAACGGAACGCATAAGCAATGGGCTGGGAATATATTGCAGCCATCAGGGAAGTGGCGGTCAAGGACCCACGCGCCACATGCAAACGACGGTCGGGGGTCGGCGCGTTACTTCAAGAATGACGCTCCAGTCCCCATCCGTCACTCCCTTCAGGGTTCCAGCTCAAGAGGCACCAAGGCATGTAACGGTAGGGGCCCTGCGCGTTACTTCGAAGCGACGCGTGGGGTCACCGCCGTCACATCCACCCGAGGCTCAAACCACCTATCAGCGTTCTAAATGGTAGCAGGCGAAGTAACGCCCCGGTCTAGGCGCGTCGGACCGAAACGACGGTCGGCCGACAGGCCGCCGGGCGCACCGCCTGACCAAAATCACGGAAAACAGTTGATGAGTAACGGATGGGAGCCCCACCGTTACTCTCCAAGTAACGCACCCCTATTGGGCCGCTATTTGGTAGTGACGCGTCCACCTTGGACCGTCGGGCAAGTGACGGTTCCTGGCAGGACCGTCACTGCACCTGGGTTACGGGCGGGTGCGGTTTGTAAACCGAAGCCCTCCCGGACGGCTGAAAACGCCGGGTATCGACGAAAAACCTGATAACCTGTCAAACCACGCATGCTAGACAATAATTTAACATCTAAATCTAGCACATGCAAGGCCTAAAACGCATTAAACTCAAGATTTAGGCTAAAACCCCAAAAATGGAAATATGAACATCATGCATGCTACGGGGTGCTAATCAACAAGCGAGCTAAAGGAAACGATCCTAGCAAGATCGAGGTTCCATCCCCCTACCTTTCGCAAGCCGAAACCGTCGAACGGGCCGCATGCAAGGAGGAATAGCCACGGAGCTTCCACGCTTCACCTCGCTCCCACGATCACCGATCCACGCCGAAGTGGACACCCACGCGCTCTACTCGACGCGAGGAATCCAACGGTGCCAACCTCGTCTCAATCCGACGCCGTCTCGACCCCGATCCCTAAGAGAGGAGAGGAGGTGGCCGCACGGAGGAGAGAGAGAGGGAGAGGGTGAAATGAGAGATCGACGGGGGAGAGAGAGTGAGGGTGAGAGATATAAAAAAATAAAAATAAAATTAATATATATATAATATAATCATTATATATATAAAAATCTTATTAATATTCAATAACCCTCAAACAGCTCCGAACAAATCCGGAAAAATGCCAGACAAATTCCTAAAAATCCAGGAAAATAGCCGGAATTTCCAGAACAATTAATAGAACAAATACCACGAAGGATCCATTAAGACACGGGCCTTACAGATATCATCAATGAAGACGACGATGAATTGGTCCAGATATGGCTGAAAAATATTGTTCATAAGTTTCATAAATACTGCTGGGGCATTTGTTAATCCAAACAGCATCACCACGAATTCATAGTGGCCATAACGACTTCAAAAAACTGATTTATAAATGTCCTCTTCTTTAATTCTAAGCTGATGATAACCTGATCTGAGGTCAATCTTAGAAAAATACTCTGCTCCCGAAAGCTGATAGAAGAGCTCATCAATACGCGACAACGGATACTTATTTTTAATTGTAAGCTGATTCAGTCGTCGGTAATCGATGCATAGCCTGAGAGAACCATCCTTCTTTTTGACAAAAAGAACTGGTGCACCCCAAGGGGATATGCTAGGTCTGATGAAGCCCTTATCCAGAAGTTCCTGCAACTGCCTCTTCAATTCCTTAAGCTCTGTGGGGGACATCCTGTAAGGGGCTATAGAAATAGGTGCTGCTCCTGGAACGAGTTCAATGGTGAAGTTCACTTCCCTCTCGGGTGGTAAACTGGGTAATTCAGATGGAAACACGTCTGGGAACTCATTTACAATAGGGATATCTACTATGATAATTTCCTTGGACTCTATAATAATGACAGAAGCAAGAAAAGCTTCACATCCTCGCGAGATAAGTTTGCAAGCGTGAAGTGAGGATATGATAGTGGGGTGTTTCTTGTATTTAATGCCAAGGAAAGAGAATCTCGGAAGACTGGGCTTTCGAAAGGATATAATCCTATTTCGGCAATTGATATAAGCATCATGGTCTATAAGCCAATCTACCCCTAAAATGGTATCATAACCTTTCATGTCAAGGCAAATTAAGTTTGCGGGGAGATTGTGACCTTCTACTATCACCTTGCTATCAGGATAATAGTTGGTAAGCTTTGTTCCAGAACCTAAGGGTGTGGAAATAGCGAGATCTGAAGGTAAGGGAACTAATGTATTTGATAATGTTTTTGCAAAGATAGTGGAAATAAAAGAATGAGAGGCACCAGTATCAAATAGTACAAATACAGGATGAGAACAAATTTGAAGAGTACCTTCCATAAGCCCATCATCCCTGGGCACTTCCTTTTCTTCTAGAACGACGTTGAGATGAGCGTGCCTCCTACGTCCTCCACCAGATGGCTGGTCCTTCATAAGGGGGCACTCTGGCATACGATGCTCCCTGCTTCCACAACGTAAACAAGTGCCAAGACGCTTCCAGCACTCCTCAACCGAATGGCCGAATTTTTCACAAAATGTGCAAGCCGTGGTGACCTGCTCCTTCTCCTCCTTGACTTTATTTTGCTTATGGAAACTCCCACCGTTCCCATTCCTAGGTCTTTTCTTACTATCACGGCATTTGTAGGGTTCTGTGATACTGAATTTCTCTTTCTTATAACGTTGATCAGAACGTCGGCTGGATTCTTCTCCCTTTCCTTTCAATTTTTTGACATTCTCTAAGGTCCTTTCACATAGGTACGCCTGCTGGACCATCTCCGCATAAGTACGGATGTTTTGGGTTCCGAGCTGCTGAATGAAACCGAGTCGTAACCCGTCCATAAACCGATTTGCCTTCAATAGATCGGTACTGATTAAATGTGGTGCGTAAGGTGCAAGCCTTGAGAATTACAATTCATATTCGACAACCGTCATCATTCCTTGCCGAAGAGCGGCAAACTCCATAGCCTTTCATTCCTTTACGTGCTCAGAAAAGTACTTGGCACGGAACAGAGCGAGAAAATCATCCCAAGTATGAGGTGCATCGGCCGGAGGTGCCGGAACCGATTTCCACCATGTGCGAGCATCTTTGTTAAGTTGAAAGGCTGCTAGGCGCACCTTCTCTGGATTGATGCATTGGATAACATCAAAGATACGATTTATTTCATCTATCTAGTTCTATGCCTCATGGGGATTAGAAGATCCATAGAATCACGGAGGATTCAAACTCCGGAAATTACGATGTAAGTCACCAGCCTTTGCCCATGTGCCACCTTGTGCTATAGTTTGCAATGCCTGAGTAAGGCCGGCAACTGTTTGTTGCATACCATCCCAATCTACACGATGAGCCATTTGTAAAATAAGGTACCTGAGAGAAAAATAACAACTTGTTATTTCTCATGAAATTGGAATGAAAAATTAATCTTAAAGCTAATTAATTATCTTATCCCGGGCTCTACCCAATTCTCACATGGGTATAAAATTTCTTCCTTAGTTCATAGGTAGCGGTCCTTAAACCTTGGACTTATCATATGACATGATTCCTTTCCCTAAGTCTGAGACTTAGGCTCTGATACCAACTTAACTGTCACGCCCCTAGACTTTATTACAGCGGAAGACTAACTCGGGAAGCGCAAACAGCCGGCATAGTAAGCCTCTTGCATGCAAGAACGATCAGAGCGCAATACAATCACACATACAAATGCAATTGCACAATAATTTAGTCAACTCCAACTTTATTTCATAAATGATCAAAATATTATTTTACAATAACCTTTTCATCATTTCCATTCCACTAGACTCAAGAAATAGGAAAATTTCATAGACTCAATCTAAACAATTTAGACTTCCTAAATCTTCGCTCATTCTTTATTCACTCCCGGATCCGCTACTTGAACATTCCGAATCCGAACCCGACTCACTTTCATCTCCTGAAAAAGATTGGAAATAGGTAATGAGAACACTTGCCCAGTAGGTATTTTCGCATCAACATGAAGGCACTACTAAAGTAATTAACATTTTTGCTCTAAAGAATAAGGTAAAAAAAATCATGCAAATGCGATCAATCACACGATTAAACCAAAGTAACAAGACAATTATGTAAGATAGAATGAGAGCAAGCACGATCTAGCAAGATTGTATATCAAGAACATGATATTGGCCTTTTATGAACAAGAATGTAACGAGAATGTACTAGTAAGCCACATAATCATCACTCCAGCATCTTTTGCTTATGAGCAAGTGCTTCGTGAATTTCTGTGGAATATCAAGAAAGTCATGTATAAGTATCAATCATGCTGCATCGTGTTGTGGATTTTCACTTCACGAGCCGTGGATATTTCACTTATTTATAAAGAAAGTACTCCCAGCGCAATGCGACGCAAGTAGCATCATGCCCCATGGTTTATAAAATAGTATGTTTCCAACAATGAGCCAAGGGGACTAGCATAGAGCCCTTGAACACAATCAGTGCTCGATCGCATCTTCAAGTATAAATCAAGCGTTTTCCACGCATGAATTATAAAGTATGGCCAAGAATGTAATAGGTTCAATAAACTCATGATAACAATGATCAATGAATGAATGCTTCTATTTAGAGTATGAGAGATCAAGAATGACTTATACTATGTTATGCCTATGGAAATAATCGGCAGCATAACGGTACGTTCTTTATCTTCCATTCATTATATTAGGTTTCTTGATCAATATGATAAGTTCTAGATCATCAATATTCCATCTAGAAATTTTGGAATATCAACCCTTGGTCCACCTTGGGTCAAAATACTCAAGCAATGTGACGGTCGTGTACTGGGCCGTTACATGATGTGATGGTCTAGTGCTAGGCCGTTACATTAGTCTGAATCCAGAACCAAGAAATCGGACTCAGTTGAATGTGACGGTCGTATATTGGGCCGTTACTTGTTCCTGACGGTCCAACATAAAGCCGTTACACTACTAATAACCAGAAAACATCGATAGTGTAATCTAATCAATGGGCTTTAATGGTACAACCAACTCGACGTCCTAGTGGGAATCCCAGGCTCGCGGAGAATTACGAAGGCCTTGAAACAAGATTTCCTAGTCCATTGGAAGGAATATCCAATAGAGAGGTCCTCATGTCCAAGAATAGTGTTCCTATAGTGCAAAGTGAACTAATGGACCACATACCAGAATATGCACCATGTACTTGAAGAATTGACTCTATTGATAGAGAAAGAATGTGTAGCAATGTAAAACCAAGATAAAATTCCGTCAATTCAACATTGGAAAAATTATGATTTAGAATATAACACTATAGAGTTTTGTCTCATGAAATTAAAATAACTTAAGATACCATAAATCATGTAATTCTTATCATGAATTAGTAAATACTCTGAAAGATTTGAAATCAGGTCGAAACTTAGATAACTAGGCTTATTCATAAGTTAACTTGACTGATTTTTAATTCTATCTACGATCACCTTGACGGTCGAGGATGGGTGAATCACAGGATTGTGACGGTCTATCGAGGGGCCGTTAGAGTAATGTAACGCTCCTGTTAAGGTACGTCAGAGACAATAAGTGATTAAGATGCAGTAGAGGGTGTGACAGTCTATCGTAAGGCCGTTACAGTAACGTGACGGTCCTACTCTGACCCGTCAGAGCTTCTGCTGACAGTAATGACTAACAATAACCTAGGTTTCAACTTACATCATGTCTGGAAATCATACATAAACTTCCATTATGATAAAATGAAGGTTAAACTAAGCATGCATGATTTTTCTGTGAATTTGACCAGAAAGTTCTTATCTTAGTTACGGCTAAGAATGCACATGTATGCATGCCTTTACTAAAACATGAAATCCATGATCTATAGTGCATGAAATCAAGTCAAATCAAAGGGCTTTTATCCCTAACAAGATATTTTTGCCATTCATGAGATAACATACCGCTTATCTGAGCTTTAAACTTCTAATTGAGTCTGAAAATCGTACCCTAGTTCTTCCCTTCCTAAGGTTTTTTAGCAAATTCACGTCGCTCTATCTCTCCAATCTCTTGACCTAAGGACCTGAAATTTGGAGGTTAGGAAGATAAAACTATTGGGAACAAAAAGTTATAAAGCATCTAACTCTAATTACCTCGTTTAGGCTCTCTAATTTCTTGATCTTTAGTACCTTGTGGCATAGTTTCCTGGACTGGCATGATGAAACCAGCAACTTTGGAAGATCCTAGCTCCTTAGATACTCGATCTCCAAACATAAAATTTTGAGAGTAGTTAGCCTAAAGTATTATAAATAAAAGGTTCTAAAGAACTTACCTATAATTGTGACTCCTTAACTTGATTTCACGCGAGCAAAAGTAAGGGTCACTCTGTTCAGAACTAAGTCCTATTTATAGGGTTTGGCTAGGGTTTGAAGATTAGATCGATTCTAGAGTCTTTAATTGGTCAGAACCTAATACCTAAGAGTCCTCAGTAGTGTTATAACTTTTCCCAAGTCGATCTCTTGTAGATAGGATTTCAAAGTTCCAATCTTTTTGCAAGTTCTTCACTTTACGGAATCTGCAGGGTGTAACGGTCGTAGACCCATGCGTTACAGTGATGTAGCGGTCGCCCGATAGACTGTTACATCCAACGTGTATAGAGTTCTAATTTAATAAAATTCGTTTATTCACTTATCCACATAATTATCTTATGAAAATAGTATTTATCCTTATAATCCGTGAATAGGCTAATTATTCTTCTAGAATATGGGCCAAACTAAATGGGCTTGGTCTATTTAACCTTTTGGATTATCTTTAAATAGGCTAGGTTAATTGTTTAACCTAATTGGGCCTTATAATGACTTATTAATAATTTATTAATATGTTTAGGTCTTTGTAAATTCTAGAAAATTATTAAATAAATATAGAAATTATTTATATAAATTTTGGGGCACTACATGCGCCCTGTATAGCAACCGCTATTTGTTAATAGTGCCCCTTCTGGTGGATGCTATTAATTCGTGCCTTTTATCTTATTTCCAGAATGAGCGCCCATTGCTATGGACGCTAACTCTAATCTGCGGCTCCCGAAGTGGATGCCAATTTCCAAGTTTTCTCGCATTATCTTGGTTTTTGTGTGCCATCTATCTCGAATCTCTGTTCAATGAAATCTACCCTATTATTCGTACATGCTTGATCCTTGGAATTCTTGGCCATTAAAGTGGAATTAGTCTAGTAAAATGTCAGGGGCTATGGGTCCCAATTAAATGACATTTAAATGCTAGTGTTATGGGGTCCTGATCTGATCCCACGGGCGAGGTAAAGTCTAAACATATACCGATATTATGATGATCAGGTGCTGGCATTCACCACCTCGGTTAACGGTATTTAGGGGCAATCATACAGCCGTGAGAACTCCTAAGTGTGTGACCAATACTACCTAGTGCTATTTTCATGAGGGGTGGTCATATCGTCGTGATTTTTCCCTTAGTGCATTGGTCAATCCTTTATAGTAATCTAGTGTTCATCGTGAAAGATCCTAAATTGCTATGTTGAGGGGCTATCATATCGTCGTGATTTCCTCTTAGTGTCTTGGCAATCCTTCATAGTGCTAGTTACATGAAAGCTCTCATGATAATGTCGTCATAGAGAGAATATTGTGCTAGTTTCATTAACTGCCCTCATGATATTGTTCATCATAGAGGGATGATTGTTATTGTTTCCTCATTATGAGAAGTACTTGATATTCTGACAAGAAAGTTCTTGCTATACTCTCTTGTTATCATTGTCTCTACACTTCATAAATGTATCTAGCATCTTGCTTACTCATCCTTGTGATTTTTATCATCATTGCTTTATAGTTACAACTCGTGCCATTATAAATGCTCGATTTGCTTTACTTCTTGCATGACCTGCATGAGCATGATAAATTGTTAACCACTTAAAGCTAGCTTGGAGCATGAGATATTAAGTCCTACTGAGCGTTCGCTCACCCTGCATTTTCAAATGTTTTTCAGGTAATGCCCTTAGTGACGACGAGACCGAACATGATGGGCAAGGGCAAGAGTGAAGAGAACTCTGACATCTAGATGAACCGTCTAGTCTGGTTATCTTACGTCTTATGTCTCATTGTAATTTTCCTTTATTGAGTCTTTTCGTTTATTATGGGCCCGAATATGTAAAGAATTTATATTTGAAATGAAATTTGTTTTTTGTCCAAATTATGTTTTGTGAAAATGACTATGCTCTGATTGACATGACTATTTAACTGTCACGTTCCGAGCAAACGACACGTTCTGCTGCTATCAGTTCGGGACGTGACATCTTGCATGCTTTGTGAATTTGAGTCTCTTGCATACTTTGACTTATTTATGCTTGAATGTCATGATTTATGAGCACACAAAATAATAATAATAAAAATGCATATTGCATATTCATGCATATAGGGTATATGCATATATTTCATGATAATTGCATATTTTGAATGATGGAAGTCATAGTGTGCATAGTTGCATATATTGCATACTCATCACTCACATAGTGTATACTCATTTCATTTGAAAGATGAAACTCAGTGTGTGCCTATGTGCATATTTGGAATTTTCAGCATGCATTAGTTGCATTAGATGCAGATAGTGTTCTCTTGTGAAATCTGAATACTTGCAGATCATTCTACATTGCATATTTACATGTTTCCATTGTATGCTTGCATGTTAATATATGTTAATACCCCTTCTTTGAAAATTCTAAGACCACATACTCCCTTGATAAATAATGTTGCATCTGAGTCTTAACTAGTGTGCTTCATATTAAACACTCAAGAGGAGCATTTCCTGATTAGTGCATTCACATAGGGGGAGCTGCAATATCTTGTCTTGAGTTAAATTTTATCCATACATGTTAAATCAAATTCGCACACTTCATGCACATTAATGTGAAAAAGTGTGTTATTCATAAGGATATAGGAAATTCATTTCAACACTATAAAGAAATTACACTTGTTGCATGTATGATAAATAGACAGTTGAGGAAAAAGCTGCCTGCCTCTACCGAAAAATTTGGATGAAATGAAAGGCAGAGTAATGCTTAGTCTCACTGAGTAAACTGGATACACGTCACCTGAGACGTGATGTGGTTCATTTCTGAAAAGTGTTGACTAAAGTACCTCTGTTTAAAATGAAGTGAAATGGTTCAGTATTCTAAGTAACCGGGGATTCTGGCATGAGCTCCATGCGTCTCCTCGCGTAAAAAAAGAATTATTTGAACCTGATCACTCTAAGAAAAATTTAGATTGTCAATGTGAAATTTTTTGAGAAACATTCTGATGAAAAAAAAAATTAATAGGGCAGAGCATAGTCTCCAATACACTGTTCTCTAGATTTAAATGCAGTCTGTGTAATTACTCTTGTGTTCAATTGAAAATCTAGATATCCATATGGCTAAAGCCTAGTTTCATGTTATTCACTTATACACATGGTAATTTGATTTAATATGTGCTTTGAACATTTGATTGACTGCATGATTGGTGTATGTCTTTTGCTATCTATCTGCACACTCTCCTAGGTGTACACATGAGCACCATGGTTTTATTGACTCACCTACACCTTTCGTACACCTATCCTCTCATTATAAATAAAATGGGGGAACTATATAGCATGTATATAGATTTACTTGCTTGAAAGTCAATCATGCTTGATCATTTTACTTACATTCTGCATGTTCATATCGCCCAAAACTTGCATTTCAAACATGTACAAATTAGTTCATGCATATTTGGCATTTAGTGCATTCACACGTGCATATTTTGAATTGCATCTTCTTAAACATAGTGTGCATATGGTTCTCTTAATAACCCCATTGTCCGTCGATTCATTGTCAATGACAAAGGGGGAGAGACTGTTCCTTGTGCTTCTTTAATGAATATCATATATTTTGCTTGTCCGTTCTCATTTTGCCATAAGGGGAGAAAGCATGTTGGTTTGGTCTTGATGCTATCGTGAATTCCCCATGTTGATCCCCATTTATGATTATGTCAAAGGGGGAGAGAGCATTAATGCATAATATTTTGTCATCATCAAAATGGGGGAGATTGCTGTGTATGTGATTTTGATGATTACAAAATGACTTTGTTGCCTGGACTTGCTTGGCCTTGTGCTTGAATGGTTATTCATGTTTTCATGGCTTTGTATTGATGAGAAAGTTTTTGTGGAAAATAATGCTTCATGAATGTTAGTTTTTGTCAACAATGCTTTTCTACATGCTTTGCATTTGACATCATTGTTAACATTTGGATATTGAAGCATTTTGATGTTCAAATTATGAAAGATACATGTAAGCTATTTGAATGGTTAAGCTCCCATGTCAATATATTTGATTGAATGATAGATTCATACTTATCATTTCAAAACCTTGTCATTTGGTCAAATATATTTTTTTTGATTGATTTCGTCATAACAAAATCTTGTATTAATGAAATGTCATAATGCTCATTTGGATGCTAGTGTGCTCATGTGATAGAAACTATCTTGGTATTCATAAGTTGTCATGCATTTCATCAAATAGGCTTTCAAAGTCTTGATTTGGGCTTGAAATATGCTCAATCTATTTACTTGAAACTTGATGGAATGGGTTTTCTTGGACATGAACTGTGTTAATCCCTTGGCTATGAAATGGAAGATTTTGTGGTTTGAATAGTGTTTATATCATGCCTTATTGCTTCTGATTGAAGGACGAAGAAAACTGAGCTCTATCTATGTTTACATGTTTAATCTTCATGATTGTTAAGGTTTCCAAAGTGCTTAAGCATTTCACATATGTCCTTCATAGATTTTGAGGCTCATAATATGTTTAACTCTTTTATAGCACTCATGGTTAAATGCATGTCTTAAGAGTTGAAGTCCTTAATCTTGATTTCCATGTAGTATTTTTACAAGATGGACATTGATGGAAATCAATTTTATATCACTTGGATGCATGGTAATATCGCTCTATTTATTTACCTGTGAAAAATGACCCTTTAGTAGGCTGGAAAAGCCCTTAGCATTGTTCATGAATATACCTTATGGTTCTTGAGAGTTATTATGTTATTAATACATTCACATTCATCAAAGTGAAATTGGTTTCATGGTGCCCATATAATGAGTTTAAGTGGTTTGAATGACTTTGTTTCCACTTGAGGTTTTGGTGGTTTGAAAACTCTTTCATGCATTCACTCCATGTGGTGTTGTAGCTTTCAAAGTGTTTCATGCATTGTCTAAATGACTTTTCCTTTTAGGTTGCAAAATACTTAACCTATTGAAATGAGCATGTGTTGAATGAGGTCTAAAAATATGTCAACATCTTGTTTCAATGCATGGTCATTTGATTTATATGTTGAATGAGGAAGAATAGTTTTTCATTGAGCTTGAATTAATGAAATCCGGATTTAGAATGTGCTTTCTTGCAAAATCTTCATGAGGTTGATTTACATGCACTCCATTTGAAACAATTTATTTTTCATCATTGAAATTCATGAATGGATGTTAGAATTCATTGGGTTGCATGTTTAGGTCATTGGGAATGGTTTAGAAATCTTTTTTTAATGTTTCTAGGTGAATGGGACGACCCCCCCACTCAATGGGTCGACCCCCATGCCAAAAAATGGCCAACCAGTGTTCTGTCCACAAGATGGGTCCTGTGACAAAACTGGCTAGACAAAATCTGTCTGGCGAGATGGGTCGACCCCCCCCCCCCCCATAGATGGGTCGACCCCCCCCCTGTTCGCAGCTCCACGCGAGATTTCCGTAAGCCACCGAAACCCTATCAAATGACCTCCGATTGGGGTGAAATTTTACCTTAATGCCCTTGGGTTACTAATGAACATATTAGGGTGGTTTTGCTAAGGTTTTACATGGGTATATGGATCTTTTGGTGCCTTCTATATATACTCATATGTGAACTCCGAATTTGAGGGATAGATGAACACTAATGCATATTTTGTGCTATCTTGTAGGAGAAGAAAAAGGGGAAACGAAGAGGAGCTCCTGCAAGGTCGATTTCATCTACATCCTTGAAGATTTGAAGCTTGTGATAGAAGAAGAAAGGGAGCGGCTCGAGGAGAGGAACAAGAGGACGCCAAAATCGTCACTATCCGACAACGAGACAAGAAGAACCAGATTGTTTTGTGAAGGGGGAGCTTTACGTTTCATATATTTTCTTCATTTCAGTTGTTGGAGTTTGTTTGGAGTTTATTGAATTCGTCCATGGTCATTTCATCCATTTTCTGAACGATATTCTTGTGTGGGTGTTCGGAGAAAGGGTTCTCCGAGTTTGTGGTGATGCGTGTGCGTCGATTTGTGCGGAATATATCCGCGTGTGTGCTTGGGCGAATCTTGGGGTGTGTTCCCCGTGTGTGGTTGGGAGTTTACTCCCGTGTGGTTGCGTAGGCGTGGCCTTACGTGTGTGTGGTGAAGCTCGGCTCCGTGTGTGTGTGGGGATTCATCCCTGGGCTGTTTTAATCAGCAGTGAAGCCTCACCGATTTGGTGAGGGGTGGACGTAGGGAGCCCGTCGTGGTCCCGAACCACCTTAAAAATTTCCGTCTCTTGTGGTTTGCATTGTGTGCATCTCCCTTTAATCTATTTTCGCAGTCGTGTGAGTTCGGTGAGATTGAGAGAACCAGTTTATGATGTTTAGCTTAAATTCCTCAATCTTGTTAATCTTGCTAATTCCGCTGTGCGAGTAGGTTTAAGTTTTTAATTAGACATAATTTTTAGTAGAAGGTTCTATTCACCCCCCCTCTAGAACTGTGTTCCTGCACTCCGGGACCCAACACCTAGGTTGCCCTTAAGTGTCTTAGGTTAATTTGGTTGTCACTTGTTTGTGTTTAGTAAATAAAAAATAAAAAAAATAAAAAAAAACAAACAGGAGATAAATAAAGGGAGAGAAAATAAAAATATAAAAATATAAAAATATAAAAAAGGATTAAAAAATAATTCAAAAAATTGGTGAGAGAATAATTCTCGTATATGGATTTGACACACAAATTAGACAAGTTTGACTCTTTGGCTCATAAATTTGATCAACTTTTAGCCATGGATCAAAACCCCGTTATATCACCAAGTCACCATGACAATGATCACATATGGGCCAGCCCGACCCATTATGTAGGTGGTTGCCCAAACTAAATCTCATCTCCCACCCAAAATAGCCCGACCTATTATGAAAGTTCATACTCATGGTCGGCCCAAAATGAGATCCCGTCACCTATGATGGCCCAGTTTCCATCGTGTACCCAGGACCAGGCTCAAACCACTCAGTTCTTCCAAGGGAGCCATGATCTACCTTTCACCCCGGAGCAAGCCCAATATGTCCAACGGTTTTCTCAGCCCGATTACATATCATCTTCAGATACTTATAACTCTAGCTGGGATGATCAACCAACAATCTCTTGGATGGACCAAGCAAGGCAAGCCCCAATGTCTCAAGACCTCTTCACACCTTATTATGACCCATGTCCACACACCTTTAATTCTGGTTGGAGAGATCAACATAGTTCTTCTTGGGAGTCTTATCAAGATCAAGCCCAAAGTCCTTAAGAACAATAGTTTCAAAATTGGGCTCAATATCCAAACAACTTTTATGATCAAGCCCAATATGGAGGACAACCCATACACTCTCTATCATCTCATTCTCAGACTGATTACTCTCAAAATTACTATCCATCGCAGTCTGACTCTCAGCTCACTTATCTATCTCCTCTATCCACAAATCACAAGGAAGCGATGATTAATCAAATGTAACAACTCATCTTGGCTAATGATCAATCTATTTCCAGGCTAGAAGCCCTGATGAGCCAGCTCACTGAAAATATGACACAAATAGAAATGGACCAACTCTCTTCCTACTCCACTGAAAGTCCGGAATGTCAACTTCCTGGATTTCACAAAAGTCCATATGATCAATCCATGATTCCCCAGCCCAACACTCATATCACTTTTGATCTTGAGGGGAGCATAGAGGATTCTTATGAGAAGGATTTAGAGGGAGTTAGTGAAGAGCAACGCAAGATGCCTAAGCCCAACTCCATTTGTGACAAAGATAATGATGAGTCTATTGATTTTAAGTTAGGGGGAGAAGAGGGGGAAGTAGATGCACTGATTGATGATCAAATGCCTTATCTTGCCCTTCCTGAAATTGATACGTCCTTGTTCCAAGTAAAGGACGGTGAACATGTGAGCTTGGAGAGTGAATTGAGTGTAGTCATAAATCATTCTTCTTGGGTAATTGAGGAACTCAGTACTCCACTTGAAATTCACTATAGCCAGGCATCTCATGATTTAGGGAAGGATGTGGATCTTTTACCCATCCTTGACCTTGGTTGTAACGCCCCGGGATCCGATTCCCAATTTATGGGTATAAATTTTTTTTCTTTCATCAGACCTCGAGTCAATACTTCGTACATATCGCGGGAGCACAATATATAAACATGCATACATTCGCATGAGAGAGAGAGAAACCACAATTACAAAAATGTAAATATCATCTCAACCATTCATAATTTCCAAAGAAGAGTATATGACCATTGTTCCAAAATAAACCTGAGCCCATACATGCTCACTGCCCCATAGCTATACATATAAGAGAGATCTTCATCCATAGCATACCTAGTCGAACTACGCACTAGCACTACTCCTCAGCTACAGCCTCCTCCTCAACCTCCTTCTCTATGTCTCCTGAAAATGTGTGTCACAAAAGGGGTGAGTATGACGCTCAGTAGGCAGCCTAAATAAACCGGGGTTAACTTGCATCTATATAACCAATTTATATATATATTTCAGATGCTAATAATAGCATAATCCATTCATTATCATCTACTCAAAATAACTTGTATGAGGAAAGTACATATTCTTTAACTAACACATACGTACCCATGCATGTAGCAAGGCCCCATAGTGTCACATTTTCACATTTCCATATTTTCACACTTTCACATTTCCACATTTTCATATTTCACATTTTCGCATTTTCACATTTCACATTTACACATTTTGTTATTCATGGAAACAAATAGCCGCCACAATCATAGGAGGCCCACACACCCACAACGAACGAAAGAGTACTGCGCAGACCCGAGAGCGAACTCCCACCTAGATTCTTGGTGGCCTCGTGGCATTACGTAGCACCACATCACAAAGGCCCCCCCCCCCCCCCGCGGGACCGAAGACCTAATCAATAGGATTTTATTCCAAGGCCGTCCCCCCACAGGGACCGAAGTCCAATCTCACAGAAGGCTGTTGTTTCCATTCATATCATTTACATCATATTCGCATTCATTTACATCATATTCGCATTCATACTCATTTTACAAATACTAGTATGATACTTTATCCTAATATGCATGCTTCCAATAGTTTAAGTGGGCTAAACATACTTATATGGTGACTAGTGCAGAACAATGCATGATCAGGTTACTATATAAAAGGAACAAGTTTATCTTTGTAGACTACATATGCACAAAAAATGATTTATATATGAAAGTATAGAATTTCTGGGGGCGTGAAAATTTTAATGTGGGTTACTAACTTAGCCTTCTGCCATTTTCTAATTTTTTCAGATTTTTATGAATTAATATGCCCCCCCAAAATTCTCCTTTTCACAGTTTCTGGAAATTGGGTCTGTGCAGCATGTGCATCGACCCCACTAGATCATACACAGACCTCACTAGAACATGTACAGACCTTACTGGAACATGCACAGACCCTACTTATGGCCAGTGCCAGACATGCACTGACCTCACTGGAACATGCACATACCTCACTGAAACATGTACAAACCTCACTTACGATTTGAACTAAACCTGCTCCGACCTCACTAGAACATACACAGACCTCACTGGAACATGCACAGACCTTACTTATGATTTGAACTAAACCTGCACTGACCTCACTAGAACATGCACAGACCTCACTGAAACATTCACAGACTTCACTTATGATTTGAACTAAACCAGCACTAACCTCACTAGAACATGCACAGACCTCACTGAAACATGCACAAACCTCACTTATGATTTGAACTAAACCTGCACCGACCTCACTAGAACATGCACAGACCCCACTGAAACATGCACAGACTTCACTTATGATTTAAACTAAACCTACACCGACCTCACTAGAACATGCACAGACCTCACTGAAACATGCACAGACTTCACTTATGATTTAAACTAAACCTGTACGACCTCACTAGAACATGCACAGACCTCACTGAAACATGCACAAATCTCACTTATGATTTGAACTAAACCTGCACCGACTTCACTAGAACATGCACAGACCTCACTTATGATATGAACTAAACCTACACCGACCTCACTAGAACATGCACAGACCTTACTAGAAGATGCACCGACCTCACTGGAAGATGCACCGACCCTGTATATGCTTGAACAAAACATGCACTGACCCTTACTATGGATATTAGAAACTATGCACCGGCCTTGCCATGAACCATCTGCAATTTACATAGACCTTGCTACGGTCATCATGAAATATGCACATACCCTGCTCTGACCCATATGAAATATGTACAGACATTGCTCCAAAGGCTGACCTTCCTAGGGACTGTACTAATCCTTAGAGACTCAGAGGTCACTCATGGAAGCCCAAAACTTGATGAAACCAAAAACTAAAAATGAACATGGTGGTGGTCCCCACATGCCCTTAATCCCTCTTTAGAGTGTATAAAATACATTTGAAATCATTCTAATGCATCATTGACCCTTAAAGTTTGAGGTTAGGTGCCTACCTTTTGAGATGTTACACCGACGATCCGGGGATGAAATCCACACCCCAGATCCACCTAAAGCTTTTCTTCCTTCTGATCTGGGGATGAGATCCACACCCCAGATCCACCAAGACTTTTGTGACTACCTGAACTCCGGATACCGGATATACCCGATAGGACTACCGAGTAGACCCGATACCGCTTGGAACCCGTTAAGCCTCCCAAGAGCTGTAAAGCTCCGAAGGGAAAAAGGAATGTCGTGTAGTATATTGAAGCCCCAGATATAACAGTAAGTAATAATATTTCATTAATCAGGTTTGCTAAAGTAGTAGAAATAAAATTACTTTTTAATTAACAATTAAAATTTAACAATTATACCAGAGTTCAGTCCAAAGGAAAGACAAGTACAGTCCATCAGAATGAAAAACGTATACTGAGGTCGGGGGAAGCCCGACGTAGGTACCGCTGGCAACTGTGAACTCGCTACACCAGGAACCGCGAAGGAAGCAGAGACGACCACACCTGAAAAGCAGGGGTGAGTCTCGTGTCACTGGCCCAGTAGGGGTCACGCAGATCCCCACTGAAAAATAATACAGTAACACAGAACAACAACTAAAATAGTAGTAGTAAAGTAGGAAAAGTTAAACTACAACTAGAAAGCTGTAAAAGAAAGCAGGAAGAGCAGGAGTAAAAACTGCTAGAATAAAAGGGAAAATAAAGCCATAGAGACTGGAACACGGCCACCGAGAGAAGCTTGACTCCCTAAGCTACTCCGAACAATGACAGAAAGGCGAACCCTGATCTCACATAGTCAGGAGTTACCGAATCGTCGACAAGACACCAGCCTCAAAACTAATGCCTACGGAAACAGGTAAAAAGCCTAGAAGGGACCTTGACAGACAAGACAGACCCTAAAGCATACACGACTCGATTGTCATGCACACTCCTCTAGACACAACCACACACACACGACTAGAACGTCGTGCACACGACACAACATTGACCTCGGGCAAGACCACGAGAGGGCTAATCGGGAAAGGTCACGACGCACGAGAAATGCAAGAGTCACGTGTCATGTGACAGAAGCACCTCCTCACTAGAAGAACAGCCAGCTGCATCCACTGACGTCTTATGCTGCGCCTACAAGTGTCTATCTACGCTGCCTACAAGACGACAGAGACGAGGACACTGTCTGAATAGAACAGGAACTACAATCGCGAGTGACTAGTTAGGGTCACGCACGTCGGCGCAAGTCTAAGCCCCTAACCACGTGTGCACACACAAGCTCAATGTCTTGAGCCAGGCCTCTAGCTAGTTTTCTCCCCCAGCAGGACGCTACTGTAAGGCAAGGGAGCCCACGACAACTAGCCTAAAAACCGTATCTCGGGAACTGCCACGACACCACTTCCAGGTGGGTCAACACGCCGTAATGTGTCGCTAGGCTACGAATAGTGGAGGCTCATTAGACACAGAACTCTAAAACACAAGCGCTGTAGTACTGACAGGCAAGGAAGTATTGTCATATGTACTACGAAGCACCAAGGCAGCACAACGACTGCCAACAGACTCAGGACAGGGCAACTAGACCTGTAGACACAACGATCCTTGAGTCAGAAGACTCAGGTCAAGAACGTCGTACAAAGTGGTACAAGCCGCCAATAGGACTAATCCTAAGTCGAAGAAATGACACATTCATATAAAACGACACACGGAGACCCGAGGGATCACCAAGACCCTCAAAGCATCTGGACATACAAACCGAGTTAGGACAGTACCTCAAGGCATCCAGAACCACCGTCTCACGCTATTCAGAATAGTCGATACACACACAAGGTTACTTGTTAACTAGTGGGTCTCACCGGGTTGACCAGAACCTAAATAAGGACTCTGAAGAGATACAAAGGCACTCCTGGCTACCTGACTATGGTTGTAGCCCTCATAGGGTGTCAGAAGACATCCACGGGATGACGGGCAAACCACGAGGTCAAGCCAAGATAATCAGAAGTCAAAACATCGGGAAACGACACTCAGAAATTAATCGAAGGAACATACGCTGGCGGTCATAGAATGGGCCGCTAGGTGACTGTCACGGTCAAGGATTAGGCCGCTAAACCCACTCAACCCTGAACCGACCTATTCGAACAAACCACCAAAGCGGTCTAATACAGACCTGCCACACGGACTAGGCGGTCCAAGAGACAACCGCCACACTAACTGCCCTAAAACATTGACCTAAGACAAACGACATGTAGCGGCCTAAGAAAGGTGCGCTATAGTGAAGAAACGCATGAAGGTTGGGCTGCCAAGGTCAACCAACTTAAATTCTTGACTAGGTCTAAAAACACGGTAACGTGAATACCGAGGCAGACCACAAACCGTCGAAACCATCCCCTCAAGATGGGAACTCAAGGGAGGCCACACACATGCGGGGGAAACCCCACCGCATTCACACTGATACACGGTGACTCGATCGAACATGACACAAAGCTCGAAACACACTTGCCTATGGGCACGCTAATTGAGGTAACATGTCACCACCCGACACCCCAGAAACATGGACACGGAACTCACAAGGTGTCTGGGACACTCACGAGGCCATAGGCCGGTCATTGGGTCTCTACCGGATGAGTGGGACTCAAAACAAGCAAAATCACTGAATTCCGATCGACCTGGCCCTTGGGGTCGGTCGACCTGACAGGGTCAGTCGGTGGTCTGGTCAATCGGACAATTGGCTGGACCCGACACGGTCCGCGAACGCCCGCCGGTCGACCGGCCCATCCGGTCTGGTCGACTGGTTACGGCGGGAAACCGGTCGAACCGAGCCCTAACGCTCGATTCCACGCCCCGTTCGATTCCGATCGAAGGGGAAAATAACCACAATCACAATACCAACCTTCCACACTCCCAAAGGGGTCAAAATAACACACAAATGGCTTGAAATAGGCAATTCTACCGAATTGACCCTAAATTAGTCACCGGGGTTCCCGGGCTCGTACCGGCCCCAAATGACAACCAATCGACACGAAATTAGTAGATCTGGAACGCTGACATTCCAGGAGTTCGATTGATACCAACTGATCTAAAAACCATTGCCGTTTTTCGGCGAACCCTACCAACACCCCAAAAGCATGATTTTCTTGAAACTGAATGAAACCCGCTCAAACTCGCATCGAACAACGTGAAATTGTAGGGAAAACACAGAGGAGAAGTAGGTGATCCGTCTTCCTACCTCCACCAAAAATTTCGTGCACCAAGGTGACTAAACCATGCTGAAAATCATGTCGCGAGCGCGACCGTCGGCTTTGAATCCACCGTTCGGGATCGCGTCAGAAACAGTCTGATCCTCGCCCCATCGTGCTCCGGACCACTCCCACAGCATCACCTCTACTTGCTCGAGCCTCCTCCGTCTGTAGCCGGAGCCGGGAGGGCGAGAGAAGAGAGAAAACGGGGGAGATAGGAGTCATAGTCGCGAATGAAAGGGAGGAGAGAGGAAGAAGAAATAAAAAGAAAGAAATCAGGAATTTTTCTTAATTTCCAAAAATTTGATAATTAGTTCAAAAATAGACTAATTCATAAAAATACACAAAAATAGTCGAAACGATCCTCTCAAAGAGTACAACGGAACTGCGGCATCCACGAGTCGATGAACTGAGAAATAAACTCACCACAGGGTTCCATAACTAGTACGAGAGAAAAACTCACGTGGATCGTAAAACTCAACTCAGGACCCACAAAAGCGATTCGAAACCCTCCAATAAGGATCTGAAAGACCTAATAAGAATCCGATAAGAATCCATGGCATTACATACTCCCCTCCTTCAAGAAATTCTGTCCTCGAAATTTAAGGACTAGCAAAGGAGAAGCAGGGAAGAACAACCCCAAGACACGACTTGAAACAACATGAATATCGAGAAACACAATTCAGAGGGACATAGTCAGACCATAATCACAAGTACGTGCTCTGGATCGAGCATGACACAAGTGAACACAAGTCTGACACCTCCGAAATAAGGCAACACCATTTACGTCTCACAGGAAAGGAGACACGACTCATGCCACGACAATAGTAACTGGGAAAACAAAACGATAGACATGACAAGCATCAGCTTAAATAAGAAAACATAGTCCTCTCAACTGACTGCTCGACACAACGGCTCCAGTGCCAAAGGCAACCACGAAACCTGGCACACATGACGCCAACGACAGCACCGGACCAAAAATACAATCAAGTAAGTCCTCATTCAGACATTACATCTGATTGAGTCGCAAGCTTACTCTATCAGGGAAGAAGAGTACAGCACAACCAACCAACAAGATCATGGTCCACACGATGCCAAGACAGATTCACAGGGAAACAACGACAAAACGACAACGACAATAGCAGCAGCACTTGCAGGATCCCGACTCCATACTGAACATAGAATCACAGAACACAACTGCAAGCTGGGTCACATCAAGGCACAATAACAGTTGAACCCACGACCACAAGGGCCGAGTCATGCATCGAGCAGCTTACCTAGAACAGACCCACGACAACGAGAATGACAACAATATCGGGAAACGCATCTCAAGGACCACGACCACGCCCCGAGAGCATAACACTCAAGAAAGAATACAGAGGAGTGGAGGGTACTCAATCAGCAGGAATGCCGACAGATTCCCCAACACTCACAAATGCCAGTGCCAACACCAGAATGCCTCCAAGAATAACGGCATGGCAATAGACAACATCAAGGCACACGAAGCCAAGATGAAGTCACATCGAGAAAGAACAATTCTCTCGACCTGCTAGAATCTCACAACAACGATCCTCGGCCCATGGGTAATCAGCCCACATGCTTCAGCTGCGCACTCACACAACGCACACATGCATCAGAAAACACGTCGGTATCCGCATCTCAGCACACACTCAGCGCTATCGCAATTCATGAAAAATTGTAATGTATTACGCCATGAGTATTGATCCTGCTAATAACCGATCACAAGTCGCCTAAGTGCAATGAAGGAGAGTACCAACTTCAGCACAAAGTACAAAGAAAGGCTAATCTCAGCTTACCATTACATCCTGAAAACAATAAATGAGCCTTGTGGGAACACATTTTATTTATGTATTTTATTTTTTTGATTTTATTTGATTTGTTTATTTGTTTTATTAATTAGGCATGCCAGTCACTATCGTGACAATTTATTATGCGCTGATCTGACTGATCAGACAATTATGGGTGATCGTGTCAGGACCCAAAACCCGTCGTACCATAAAGGCTACGAAGTTAATTACGTCCCTCCGAAAGAGGGACAACCCTTGATTAATTACCAAAATAAAGACCATGGGGCCCATATAATTAAAGATGCAATTGCATGCAAGCGCACAATATGGTAGTATTTATTTATTAAATCGACTCCCAGTATGAGGCGGAGAACCTAGGTCCGAAGACCACTATCACGCATAGTGACAGCTTTCTGTCGGGCGTAACCCGACTTTATGCTAATCACTATTTGATATACCGGAGAATCAGATCATGTAAGTATGCAAGATGACGGTATTCAGTATTATCATTTATTATTTGTTTCATCATTTATTTATGAGTTCGAGAGAGATTTCGGCAACGCCACCTTGCTTCAAGGGCTATCGGGGTCTTTTTATTTTGAAGTTGTGCATGACATTACGGTGCACATACATGGGCCCATGAAGTGGGCCGGGTGTGACTGTATTCGAGCAAGTTCGGAAATTATCGGGACAGTGTATGTCGTGGCACGACAAATTTGATATTTGAGAAGTGAGGAAATGCGGTTGAAATCTGATCAGAATGAACTAGATTCGGTAAGTTATCGGCTCGGGATAAGGTCATGCTTTGGCTGAAATGGGAGTGAGTCCTGAGAACCAAACATGACCCGTCGGAGCGGTGTTAATATTCTATACTCGGGGACTAGGGAAGGTGAAGACACCGAAGTAGACACAGCCATTATTCTTTATTTATTCTTGTTGTTCTTTTAGATGCATGAATGCCTTTATTCTCATCATTTTTTTATGCCCTCCCCTTTCTATTATTCATTCACTATTTGTTCATTATCTATTTATTTTATATTTTTTTAAATCGGATGCATGCATCTTTTAATTTCTTTTATTATTATTATTATTTTATCATTTTTATTCAGCCATCATTTGTTTATTATGTTTTATTTTCTTAAACTCTCTCTTCTTATTTTATTTATTTATATCTTTCTCTTTTCATTACTTATTTATTATTTATTATTTATTCATCTATTTTTGTTTGTTTTATTTTGTTTGTCATTTGTTTGTTTCTCCATTTTAGATGAGAGTATTTATTTTATTGTTTGTTTATTTTTATTATTATTATTTTTTTATATGCCTATGGATATATAGGATGGGGGGGTTGTACGTACATGCAAGGTTTAGTTGTATGTGAGTGTTAATTTAAGTTGTTAACAGAAGGGGTATATGTTACGTGAGTGGATTAGTTAGTGTCTGGGTTTGTATTTTGTTAGTTTAGTTTAGTCTTCTTTCCTTTTGGTTAATATGAGGGGGAATGGGTAGAACGTGGCTGCACTTGTATTAATGGGGTGTGTGCGTATTGTATTGTTAGTTTAGTTATATATATATATGTATATATGCTTGCACGATGGATGGGTGGCGCCGAGAGCAATGGCGTCGATTGGAACCTTTGTGTTGTTTTATTTTTATATATAAAACCACATGAAAAGGGAGGAATGGGTGGCGCCGATTGGAGTTTGACCCTGAGGCTTGTGTGTTAGAAAGTCTATCAGCGTGGGATGCACGGCGCAGTGGTTTTTCATCTCGGCGTGAATTCATCTCGGCGGAGTACTTTCACCTCGGCGGCGTGCTTTTGGCGCCGAGAGGAGCCTAACTTGTCGATTCTTTGTTTAATATTTTTATTTGCTTAGTATTATTATTACAAGTTTGTTTATTTATTTATTTATTTTATTCTATTTATTTGTTCACTTATTTTATTATTATTTTTTATATTATTTTTATTTTTTATTATTATATTATCATTTGTTTTTGTTTGTTTATGTTTATTATATTATTATTATTATTTTGTTTTATTTTATTAACAGTTCGGCAGTTAATCTGTATGTCTGGCAAAAATCCGGCAGCATCTCCCCTTGTTTTGGACTATGCCAAAAGGGAGTATAGGACATTCATCCCCAGAGTGCTGGGATGAAAGCCAAAAGAAGTTGGGCATACAGGCCAGAATCCCAAGAGATGAGAGCATAATACATTGATGTCCACCATCGTGGCATTCGGTTAATATCTCCTTAAGGAACCGCCGGAGAACATGCAGTGGCAGAACTCCGTAGGTCAATAGGGTTAAAAGAACATCATTTGTGAGTCAACCCAATGTAGGGGTGCAACCCCGTTAATCTGACTCCCGTAGCTCTGAGTGAAGCCCCTGATCTCTTCTTCTTACAGTAGGGTGGAGGTTTACAAGAGGTTAGGTGAGAATCGGCATGAGGTGACCAGCATAAGGTTCCCGGTGCGCGTGGTGTCGGCATGCAGCTACTGGCACGTGGGATGTCTTTGGCACAAATGGGTATCGGCGCGTGGGATGGCCTTTTTGGCGTGAATAGGCATCGGCGCAGGGCTCTCGACGCGTTTCAGCTCTCGGCGCGTTTTCAGCTCTCGGCGCGAGAGTATACGCGCCGAGAGGAAATGGGTGCGCCGAGAGATTTCTGCGCCGAGGGGATTTCTTGATGGGTTCAAGGCCTACTCCAAGGGATTTTCAAAGGGGTTTGTTCTTGAGGATTTTCAGGGGGTTTAAGGTTTGCTCCAGGGGAGTTTCAAGGGTTTTTTCTTGAGGGTTTTCAGGGGGTTTAAGGTTTCACAAATAGGTGTCACTGGGGATTTTCAAGGGTTTGTTCTTGGAGGTTTTCATGGGTTTGAGGTTTGGGCTGGTTTTTAGGAGTTCTGACAGGGCTGATTTGTGAACCATTAGGGGACTTATTCACCCACAAAGAGATTTGAGGGGAGGTTGTGGAACATCGGCAGGTAACTGCGAAACGGAGACATGCCATTTTCTCCATTTTAGAATGAATAGAAGCCATGTGATAGTCTGTCACAGGCCTCTGTAACATGTTAGGGGTCGATCAATTGGGTTAAAACCTTCGAGCGGAATAAAAATCATGATGAGGAACTTTATAACTTCAATAGAGTCTTTGTTCAGCACGGTGGAATGCTAGCCAGGGAAGTAACTGTGCGCATTCGAGAAACAGAAAATAACAGCCGAGAGAATAACACCACAGCAGCAAAGGTATACACAGATTGCATTCTTTTCATGGCATTACAACATGCCCTTGAGGGAAATCATTACAAGGATCATTCTTGAATCATGGGCAAACAAGTCCGAGAGGAGAAAACTTCAAAGGAAAACATAAAACGAATGACAGACAAAGGGAGGGAGAACTATAGCCCCATCGGGGAAATGATCGACGGACTCCCACCTTGAACAGAGTAGCAAGGATGATCACTCAGGATCCCTTTTTCTCAGAAACTTCTACCTTTTGGCTCGGCAGGCTCTCTTTGGCAAACTCACTTTCTCTCTTCGCTGGTGGCCCTGTCTCCTTCTATTCTCTCTTTTCTTTCGAAGACTTGGGTTATATATATAGAGGGTGAACCATGCTTCCATCGGCGCGAGTCCCTCCCGGCACGCCCCAATGCTATAGGCGCAACTATTTGCGCGCCGATTTCATTTGGCGCGACCTTTCCAGCGCAAGTTCTTCCCGGCACGCCCTGATGCTATCGGCGCAACCGTTTGCGTGCAGGTTTCATCGTGCCGGTTTCGTCGTGGCAGTTCTCTTCGTGCCGGTTTCATTTCTTAGCATCCTTTGACCCATTTTTTGTTTGTTTAGACCCATTTGTGCTCATTTTTCATTTTGTGGGGGTTGACCCATCGGCTGATCTGTCTTGCTATCCGAGCTTCTATCTTGTTCATTCGGGGATGGTCCCGAGCATTTTCTGAGCTCTTGAGTCTCGTTTCAGTGGTTGTCCATTGGAGCCGGACGTCTTTTCTTTTCTTCTTTTCTTCTTTTGTTTCTCATCTTTGTCTGGCCTCTGCCACTCCTTTCCTTCTTTATTTTCTGAAAATGAGATATAACAGAAGTAAGGCATTTTAATGGAAATGAAATATTTTAGCATTATTATTATTATTATTATCATCTCTTTTTAGGTGTTAACAAATGCCCCCCACCCGTAGGTGGTGCGAATGAGGGACGAGTGAGCGAGACCTGCGGGTGTAGCCCTCTTTGAGGGTTTTTTTCTTCTTAATTCATGCAAGCATGCAGACATACATTGATTGCACGCATGAGCTAAATGTATATAGCATGGTTCCACTTTATTAGGGCTAGGATATGGACAGCGCCCATGATTCACAGATGGAGTGCGGCTCACGAAGCACAACTAAGAGAGATGTACATACATAAAGGGGACGCCGCGTAGACCATATGCATAGCATAAATCACAATCCACACCCCGGACTACTCCTCCATAGTGTGAAAGTGTAATTATATGGGTAGTGAACCCTAGACATAGGGACGTACAGACGTTCTGAGTAACACTAGAGAATTACTTCATCGCCTACACATACATTCTAGGATCTTGACTTTTGACAGCTTCTCACAAATCCCTTGTTTATTCTTAATTCGAGATTTCACCGTTCTGCGTGAGTCTCCTCACGTGTCTCAATGGGGATTCCCGACTACTAAGATTCATCCCTTTATTCGCAGTGTTTATATGGACTTCACCGTTCGGCGCGAATCTCCTCATATATCTTAATGGGGATTCCCGACTACTAGGGTTCATCCTTTTATTTATAGGGATATAATGGACTTCACCGTTCGGCGCGAGTCTCCTCATGTGTCTCAATGGGGATTCCCGGCTACTAGAGTTCATACTTTTATTTATAGTGATATAATGGACTTCACCATTCGGCGCGAGTCTCCTCATGTGTCTCAATGGGAATTCCCGGCTAATAGGATTCATCCTTTTATTCACATATATATTTTTTCTTTTTTTTGTAAGGGAGTAGACGCCTTTTTCCTCACGGCCACCATTTACACGAGTGTAGAGATTTGAGCATCCATGAAGTGTTAAGAAGAATTTATGACGTTCCTATGGCTAAGGACCATTGCTCATATTACGTGCAAGGTGCGGGAGTTTCGTATAGGGTGCATCATGCAAGTTGTGCTCGCAACGTGGCTACGACTCTTCTCCTAGTCATATGCACTCACCGAGAATCGGCTTTCATCTCTTAGCGTATGTCGTAACACACTCATGCCTAGAATCAGACATCTTTATTTTAGTAAGGGAGTACGCGGTCTTAGAAATTTGAAGGAAGGTGTGTTAATTAGGATATTACAGGCAAACGTGCACGTGGAGCAAGCAGGCATGCAAATCATATCATTTTCCTCTTTTTTTGTCTCTCTCTTTTTTTCTCTTTCTTTTCCTCTTTCTTCCTCTTCTTTTTTTTCTCTTCTTTTTTTTTCTTCCTTCTTTTTTTTCTTCTTCTTTTCTCATCATCTTTCCCTTTTTTTCTTCTTTTTTTTGTAGGGTTTAGTAGGTACATCGGCATGTCGACTCTCTCTTATAGGTGGGTGACTGATGCCATAGTGATGGAGAGAAAGTGTCACATGTTGTGGCGAATCCTCGGGGGATAAAGGGTTGGTGTGGAGCCAAGGGGGTCTTTTTGTTTATTAGTTTGAACAACGATTCCCGGCCAAGGGTAAGATGTTTGTTGGCCTAGACTGAAGGTCGTGACGCCAAGGGGGGGATACTTAACGGCTTAGACATAAAGTCATGACGCCGTACAACTTGGCTTAGGCGGAAGGCCATGACGCCAAGATAGAATATTTAACGGCTTAGACGTAAAATCATGACGCTGTTTGACTTGGTTTAGACGTATGGTCATGACGCCAAGATAGAATATTTAACGGCTTAGACGTAAGGTCATGACGCCGTATGACTTGGCTTAGACGTATGGTCATGACGCCAAGGCATAGTTTTTACCGGCTTAGGCGGAAAGTCATGACGCCGGATAACTTGGCTTAGGCGGAAGGCCATGACGCCGTATAACTTGGCTTAGGCAGAAGGCCATAAGGCCAAGGCAGAATATTTAACGGCTTAGACGTAAGGTCATGACACCATATAACTTGGCTTAGACGTATGGTCATGACGCCAAGGTAAAATTTTTAACCGGCTTAGGCGGAGAGCCATGACGTCGGATAGCTTGGCTTAGGCGGAAGGCTATGACGCCAAGGTAGGATTTTTAAATGGCTTAGGCGAATTGCCATGACGCCGTACAGCTTGGCTTAGGCGGAAGGCCATGACGCCAAGGCAGAGTATTTAACGGCTTAGACGTAAGGTCATGATGCCGTATAACTTGACTTAGACGTATGGTCATGACGCCAAGGTAAAATTTTTAACCGGCTTCGGCAGAGAGCCATGACGCCGGACATCTTGACTTAGGCGGAAGGCCATGATGCCAAGGTAAGATTTTTAAACGGCTTAGGCGAATTGCCATGATGCCGTACAGCTTGGCTTAGGCGGAAGGCCATGATGCCAAGGCAGAATATTTAACGGCTTAGACGTACAGTCATGACGCCGTACAACTTGGCTTAGGCGGTAGGCCATGACGTCAAGATAGGATTCTGACCGGCTTAGGAATAGGGCCATGACGCCGAATAACTTGGCTTAGGCGGAAGGCCATGATGCCAAGAGTAAAAACTGTATTTTATTATTTGGTCGAACAAAAAGGTTCGAACCGAATGTCAGAGGTTTTTTGTTACGGGGTCGGACGGAAGGTCTGAACCAAAGGTAGAAGGGTCTTTTCGTTGTATGATCGGAAAGGTAATTTTAGCTTGACTGACTGGATGAAAGGTCTGAGCCAGAGGTAGAAGATGGGTCTCTTTTTTTCTTGTATGGTCGGAAGGTCCAAGCCAAAGGTGAAAGGTTCTTTTTTTTTGACTGACTAGACGAAAGGTCCGAGCCAGAGGTGAAAGGTTTTTTTTTGTTGACTGACTGGACGAAAGGTCAGAGTTAGAGGCAAAAGGGTCTGTTTATTCATTGATCGGACAGAAAGCCCGTACCAAAGATGAAATATTGATGTCGACCCAGCGGGATGTCGGAGTCAACAAACCTTGCTTAGACGGTATGTCCAGAACAAGGGTAGAAATAAAACACTGTTGTCGTCTTGACGCCATGTCAAAAACGACCAACCTGGAAGAGACAAAGGGTCTGGGCCAGGGTAGAATATGGCCGTTGACTTAACAGACTTGCCAAAGTCAACCAACTTGGCAAAGGCGTGAGGCCATAGGCCAAGGGAGGAATATAGGATATGGATGCTGACCCAACGCCATGTCGGAGCCAACGAATTTGATAGAAGCGTAAGGCCTAAGCCAAAGGTAGAATACAGAATGGGTGTCAACTCGACGTCTTGTTGGAGCCAACGAACTTGGCAGAGGCACGAGGCCTAAGCCAAGGGCAGAATATAAGATAGGCGTTGACTCGACGTCATGTCGGAGCCAACGAACTTGGTAGAGGCGTGAGGCCTAAGCCTAGGGTAGAATATAGAATGGGTGTCAACTTGACGTCATATCAAAGTCAACGAGCCCCACCCCGATAGAAGGTCTAGGGTGAGGGTAAACCAGATGGTAGACGAATGAGAGGCCCAGCCCCAGGGCTAAATATTGATGTTAATCCGACAAAAAGTTGGAGTCAACGAACCTTGCTCAAACAGAAGGTTTGAAACAAGGGTAGAATGTCCAGATGAGGATGTCAGCCCGACGTCATGTCGAAGTTGACCAACTTGGCAAAGACATGCGGTCTAAGCCAGGATAGAATATGAACGTTGACTCGTGGAGATGTCAAGATCAACAAACCTTGCTCAGACATAAGGTCTTAGACAAAGTGAGGAAATCTTTTTGTTAGTTTCTTTGTTCGAGTTTCTTAAGCTTTTTTTGTGAGCTTGTTGAGCCGTTTGTTTATTCATTTTTTCGTTGGGTCAATTGAATTTGTTGAGTTTATTTGGTTTATTTTGTTGAGTCTATTGAGGCTTGTTGGATTTTTTGTTGGTTTTGTTGAGTTTATTAGGTTTATTCGATATATTGGTTGAGTTTATTAAGGTTTATTTGGTTTATTGGATTTATTAATTCATTGAGTTTGATTTTTGATGGGTTTATTGGGTTTGTTGAATTTTGTTAATTCAATTGATTTCATTGGTTTTATTGAGTTTATTAGGGATATTGAGTGCTTTGAGTTTATTGATTTATTGAGTTTATTTGGTTTGATTTTTTTTGTTGAGCCCATTGGATTGATTAGTTTTAGTATTTTTTTTAGTTTCTCCTTTTTTTCTCTTTTTTTTAATTTTTTTTCTTATTGATGATGATTATTTTTATTGATGATTGAGTCTATTGGATTTTTTTTACTTTTTTTACTTTTTTATCATTTTTATTTATTTTGTTTGTTTATTATTTTTTTTGAGATGATCATTTTCATTTCATCGTTCTTTTTCCATTCTTCCATTTCATTTTTGTGTTTATTATTATTATTATTATTATTATCATTGTTATCATTTTTAGTCCCCTAGTGCAGACTCATTTGCGATATAGGGCATTCTGTTTGGTGGGACTATTGATGAATTTGATTACTTATTGCACCTGTGAGGTTAGGGGTAATTTTGGAACTCGGCAAGGGCATAGTGACTCATGCCAAGGGGCAAGAGTTTTTTTTTTTAACTTCGCCCAGTGGGGCAAAAGGTGATTTATAGAGCTCGACAAGGGCGGAGTACCCATGCCAAAGAAAAGATTTTATAGGCCCAGACCAGTGGGACGAAGGGTAATTTTACCTTGGCTAGGGCGGTGTGCCTCAAGCCAATGAAAAGGGTTTATGGTCACAGCCCGGCGAGACTGGTGGGACAGAGGATAATTTTTAGATTGGCTAGGGCGGAGTGCCTCAGGTCAATGAGAAAAGGCTTTATGGACGCAGCCTGGCGAGATAGAAGGAAATTTTTAGAGCTCGACAAGGGCGGAGTGTCTCATGCCAAGGAAAATGTTTTATGAGCCCGCGTTGGGCAAGAAGTCTGAAACAGCGGCGGTGGGAGAGCCCCGTCGGACAAATGTGACATTTATTGGCGTATTTGAGTGATTGCCGGTCGAACGCCAAAGGACAATGAGAATGCATTGGCCGGAGCCTAGGACCCATACCAAGGGTAGAGGATCAATCCCGGTGGGACAAATGGGGAATTTCCCCGTAGGATGGGAAGATGGCAAGACACCATGCACGAAGTCCTCCCGGTCTCCATAAATGGGACAAACATTTTATTCTCCCTCCTTGCCTCAGGATTCGTCCCCCCCCCCTTTTTTTGAGCTGCCAACTTGAGTGGCCCTAACAATGAAATGTCGTGCGGGTGTATCACCCTTCATTGATTTTTTTCTTCTTCTTTTTTTCTCTCTTTTGTTTTGAACTGACCAAGGTGGGGTGTAGGAGAGCGCTCACCTCCTCAGGGAGGGGATGAGTAGTTCGCTCTACCATACAAATCTCTCGATGGTAGTTTTATCTGGTACAAATCAGGATATAAGGGGAGTGTCCATTCCCTCAACGGATAGGGCCATCAAGATCTTTTCATCTTCTCTTTTTTTTTCTTTTTTTTTGATTATTAGTGCCTGCCCCCAGAACAAGCTCTCTCTCTCTCTGTCTCTCTGTCTCTCTTTTTCTTCTTTTTCTTCTTCTTCTTTTTTTTTTTACAAATATCTATAATCAAACATGCGGGATGTTGGCTTTAGCCAAATTTGTGTGGGACAGCTGAGGTAGTGATTTCACGTGGAGCTGCTTGCCTGAAGACGGGCATTTGGTGTGGGCGTGGCGGATGCACCTTGTATTCGCCCATTTGCAATTCGCCTTTCTTGATCAGGCCTTCGATGATGTCCTTAAACACGTAGCAATCCTCGATAGGATGTCCCACTACCTGGTGATAAGGATAGAAGAGTAGATTATCTTTTCTTGCGGAGTTGCCTGGTCTCTTCGGCTCCGGAAGCACCACTTTGCCGTATTCTAGGGCCCACTCAAAGAGAGTCGAGGTCTTATCTTTTGGGAATGAATAGAGATTCATCATTTTACCCCTTAATGAGGACCCTTGTGTTTCTGGCTTGGCGGAAGCAAGGTTAGCTGCCTATTTTGTTTTTTTCTTTTGCTGTTTGAAAACTTCAATATTTGAGGTGTAACCTTCTTCTTGTGCTGGTTGTTTGCTAAATGGCTTATTCTTTTGACCTGAGCTTGTGGAGGCTGGGCAAATCTTTGCAAGGACTGCTTCGGCTTCAGCTGCGATGTCACTTAAACATTCGAAGGTCATGACTTCAAAGTCAATGACCCATCGTAGAATTTCCATCTTTAGATTCTCTTTGTAGATTTGGACAGACTCCTTGTAACTTGGCGGGTATGCTTATGTAGTCCCTGATGGACTCATTATCATTTTGTTTGGCCACTTGTAATTCGGCCTCATTGACTTCTTCTTCAGTCGTCTTTGTATTCATTGTTTGTCCCACCTTTGACTTGTCCCTTGTGGCTAGACCTGCTAATCTCAGGTGTAGGGCAGTTGGCTACATATGCGGCCTCATCGACGTCATTATTGGAGATGCTTTAGTTCCCCCTTGACTTACGCAGGAGACTGTGGATTGGAATGGATGAGGGAGGATGCCCCCTGAATGATCATGTACTGTTCGGGGCATCGTTGGCTGCGTTGAAGCTTCAGATGCACTAGCATTGTCTTGGGCTATCTCATATAGATGCATTGTCAGTTGTGGCATAGATGGCTTTATGTTCATTTCATTCAGCTGCCTTTGTAGCATTTCAATCTCCTGCTGCTTCTGGTGTAGTAGTGCCATTATGGCAGGGTCTTGTAAGAAGGGACCGGGAGTGCTACTGCCCCTCACCTCTGATTTGTGCAAGATGAATTTTCTCCCGCCATTATTGCCGGCTGTAGATAGCTCCTTTGGGACAGACTCCCTTTGTTCTATGCCTCTGGGTGGAGGAGGAATATGACATTGAGCCTTCTTATTAGCTGGTGAGTGTTGCTTTGGAATCCTCCAGACTGGAAGATGGGTGAGCGGCAGAAGCTTTAGCTGGAGCTGCTTCCTTTGGCACAAAGTAAATTTCTTCATCATCTTCATCAGCAGTTTGTGCCCCAATGAAAGATGCTGACAATGTGTTGCAGGAGAGGGCAATATATTTTATTTCAGCCTTTGTATTTTTCTTTTTCTTCATGGTCGACCACTGCCCCCATAGTGGGCTATTTGATGCATTCAGTTTTTCTGCTTTTTCTTCAGTTCTTTTTGTTAACCATTGGGACTTATTGCATCTTTGAGGGGCATCCTTCTTGAGCTGCATAGGCTAGTTCTTTGGCTGCTCATGGTTATCTGGCCCACTTGTAATGGCTTGTAGCCGTTCTATGGCTGAGTTGGCTTCTTCATATCCCACGATGGGGTTTGCTTCTTCTTACTGTCCGTTAGCCTTTTAATGATTGCTGGTGAGGTTGTTTGATGGCAGATAGAAGTTGTAGGGAGTGGAGTGGGTCGGGCCACTACTCCATAAACCCGGACCTTTGGAGGCAAACAAGGTACCAGTCTTGTTTTCTTTCTTGTTGGCATTCCTTGCCAGTTTCTTTGCTCTTTTTCATGTTTCAGGATATTATCTTCACAGGTGTGTCGGCTATAAGCCTCTGGCACCTCTTCAAGCAGCTGCTGACATGTAGATATCATATTGACTGAGGCCCTCGGCACAGGCATTTCATGCGGGCGTGGGGGATCAACTTTGTACTCCCCTATTTGTAACTCCCCTCTTTTTATTAAGCCTTAGACGATATCCTTGAATATTTGACAGTCTTCAATAGGATGTCCGAGGATCTGGTGGTAAGGGCAGAAATACAGATCATCTCTTCTCCTGACATTATCAGGTCTCTTTGACTTTGGCAGAGTAATCTTGTTATACTTGATAGCCCACTCGAACAATGCTCGAGTCTTGTCCCTCGGGAAGACATAGAACTTCTTTTCTTTATTTTGCTGAGGAGGCCCTTCTTGAATTTTAACAGGTCCATTGAGAGGAGGATTGTGTACCCATTTGTGCCTTTTCACCCCGAGGCTAATAGCATGGACAACTTTCAGCATTGGCAGTTTATTAACCTGCCTGGCCTGATGATTTGAGTTGATAGAAACTGAGGGATATCTTGCGAAGAAGTCTTCAATCTCCGTTGCAACGTTAATCAGTCGGTCAAAAGACCGGATTTCAACTCCAATTATCTTTTCCAAGACTTCTTTCTTCAGATTTTGTTTACATATCTGCATTGCGTCCTCTAGATGCGGAGGGCGTCGGCATCTCATACTAAGATCCCTCCATCTCTTGATATATTCTGCAACAGCTTCATCATCTTTTTGCTTGGTCGCTAATAGCTCAGCCATGGTCACCTCTGCCTCGGCGACATGGAATACCATCTGTCGCCAATATTTGGCCAGTCGTCAATAGATCCAACCGACAAGCTAGAATACCATTCAAAGGCGGGTCCTGTTAGAGAAGACCCGAAGAACTTCAACAGGTACGACTCGTCTGTTGCCAAGTCGCCCATGACTGCTACATAGTATGCACTGTGTTCTTTCGGGGAGCCTTGCCCACTGAATTTGTCAAATTTAGGCAGTTTGTTGATGCCATGTGGTAATCTTTTAGTAGCATGGTGGGCTGGATATGGAACTTCATATATGTCAAAGGGGGCGTAATCAACACCACCCCTCTTTGCTAGCCTTTCTGCGATCATCTTCTCCACCATTGATTTATTCATCATAACGGGTACCGCTGGTTGAGGGCAGAGGTCGGCGGGTTGCATTACATGTGTGGCTGGAGTTGTAATATGAGATGGCAAAGGCTCCGACAGGGGAACCTGTCACTGCATTTGAAAAGGCTTTAGCTGTGCTGGCTGGAGCGACTAGGAATAATTCTGGAGAGCAACCCAACTCTGATCATCAGTTTGTAGAATGGCCTGTGAAAGAGCACCCGTGGGGTAGGAACCTCCCCATGACGGCTCGGCTCGTGCCCCCGGTTGCTCAGGTGCCACAGCATGCTCAATCTTCTATTTCAATTGCTTCTCCAGCAGTTCAACCTCCTACTGATACCTTTGCAGCGTCATTAAGACAGCGTGGTCCATAACTATTTTGCTACTGATGCCCTCAAGTGTTTCACTGAAGGCGCATCCGGATAGGGGTACCCCTTCTTCTTCAGATGCCATTATTTTGGTGTTAGGAGGAGTGCTCTCTTCCTCAGCGGCCTGCTTGCCCTTAGCGACTTGCAGTAACTCAGCCTCAGTCTAGCCTCATCTTGTCACTGGGTCTTCTCTTTCAGCTGCCTCGACTAGCTCTTCTGGTTCATGCGACAGGATGCAATGTCTGCTCATCACTCCCGTCATGTTGCAAGTAAGGATTTGCATTCTTCCATTGTGTTTTCTGATTCCTGTTTGGACATGATTTAGGAGAGTCGGCCCTTCATTTGTTGAAATTCTTTTCATGTCTTCTTTCTATGAAGGCCTTTCAAAGCTTCCAGCCCCAGCTCACTTTTCTTTTCATTCTCTCCCATGGGTGACATCTTGTCTTTTCCTTTTCCCTCTTTGGCCCTGACAGCACGGAGTGAGCATTGTCGGCCCATGATAGGACTTCTGAGGCTACAGAAATATTCTCGGACCCTCTTAATCATATCTTCTTGGTTGTGCTTTGAAGTGATAGCAGGAGGCAGCGTCCAGTCCTGGGCAGATGGCATGTAAGATGTTGTGAAGCTAAAGGGTGATCTAGAGGGGGGTGAATAGATCAGTCACCCTATAAAAACAACTATAACAGATTCAGGTGCGGAATAGGAAATTCTGCTAAACAGATAGAACGCACAAATCAAATACAAACCAGAACTGCTGAAGAACCGACTTAAACAAACATCTACTGTGCAAAGTACTAGAATAGAGAGGTGATGCAAATCACAAAGCAATCACACAGTAGACATGGATTTTTATGTGGTTCGGTCCTCCAGACCTACATCCACCCCACACTCAAAGCTGAGTGTGGCTTACTGCTGTGCAACACAACTTGCGTCCGCTGGGCCTTACAGCTTAGCCTACAACCGCTGGGGACTATAGCTTAACCTATCCAGAGGAATCCTCCTCTGCCCGCTGAGGAATTACAGCTTGACCTGTCCAGTGGAATCCACCACTGCAACCGCTGGGGATTACAGATTACCCGTCCAGAGGCAACACCTCTGTAAATGCTGACTCATAGCTTGAAGACAAGAGTTCGAAGAAAACAAAATAAAAGGCAAACGAAAGATAAAATGTATCCCTGCAGGGAATGTAGATCAAACAAGTGAGCAAACTCAGATCTGGTTTTGAACCAAAGATCTGAGGAACAAATCTCTCAACTCTTCTCACTCTCAACTCTCTTTCTTTTCTCTTCTTCTGGATCGAATGGGCACTCACTGCTTCTGGTCTTCTGCTTCAGCTCTCACAGCTTCGATCAGTCTTCTTCAGATGGAGAAGACTTCCTTTATATAGCAGTTCCAGCAGGAGCAGCACTGGGCGCGTGTCTTCCACAGTTTCTGCCCAAATGTTTTGGCGACGTGTCATCTTCCTGTCAGCCCTTCCAGTATCGGATCACGTGCCTTTCATTAAGCTCTACAAAGAGTCCCTGTCAGTCAGTCGAAGAGAGTTATCAGTTTAAGACTGAAAGCTTGCACAGACTTCGTTTAATGCCTGAAGCAATGTTTGGAATGAACGGGCCGTGACCGTTCGGTTGTTTTTTTTTGAAATCTCAGGAAATGTGACGGTCTATCGACCGGTCGTCACATCATCTTGACGCTCCTGTTTGAGGCCGTTACATGTGTTGAACTGCTTTGTTGAAGAATGTGAACCGTCTTGATTATGACGGATCAAGGGTGGTCCGTTGCTTTTATGTGACGCCCCTACATCTGACCGTTATATTCTTGCAAGTTTCTTGATAAATGAATGGTCTAATTAATGCTTGAATATTCCTATTGTATATCATGTTGTTCCTTGTGGGTACCTTTTGCATGTACAATGGTTATGCCTAAACTCTTATTTTGATGGATTATTGTTTGGCTAAACCTATCTTTTATGAAAGGAGTTATGAACAGAAGGCACGCTTCGCCGTCCGTCAAACAGGTAAGTCAGGTATTGTATCTCGTTCCCTTATCCCTTAATGCATTACTATATGTTATCTATGATATATTATCTCGAGAACCGGCTGGTCATTCAGGTGTCCTGGGATCTGATGTTCCCCTTAAACAAAAATGATGATGATCTAAGTTCACATGAATAATCGTTGGATAGGCCGTTAGGTTGGAAAATTTGGGGATGATGGTTCTATCTTGCACGCCGTGGTTGCAGATGGTGTCTTGACTCTGATTACTCCAATCTAGCAATGTTATTCTCGAGTATTTGATATTTTATCTTTCTTTGCATTTGCTTTGAAGATTGGTTTTTCTTTAGCCCAGCATGCATCATACGCATTCTTTGAGCATTCATGAGCTTCATTTGTTCAAGAGGTCCCATTGACGGTGAACAGCTGTGTTCTTGATCCTGGATAAGGAGAATTATTCCACTCCGAATTTGAAGGTTTCCTTCGATTTGCTCGCTTGATCTGGTTGACTGAAGATTCCTGTCTGGAGTTTAGTCTCTTTCCTTTCCGTTGCCTCCGGCGGCTAGCCGTGTTTCCTTTCCTTAGTTAATTAAATCCTCCAGACTTGCATCCTTTGGTTAGCTATTTCCTTGTGATCAGTTTTGAAGTTTTTCCAGAAAATTCTTATCGCTTGTTGGTGAAAAACGGGTGTCATTTACCTTAATGCCCTCTTTTTGATCCACTCCGCTTCATTTCCGCTTCATCTCCATGTTCCATTTCACTTTCGCTTCACTTCCGCTCGTTCCCCTGCAAAGAGGACGTTAAGGAGGGGCATCTGTTGACACCCGTTTTATACCCAATAAGTCGGGTCATCTCCTTATTTATTCAATATGATGCTCCGAGTTGTTCACTCTTCATTGAATTCCTTTTAGTCAGTTGAAGCCTGTTTTCTAGGTCTCAATTCCTGGATTAGACCTGGTTCCTGGTGGCACTTCGTTCAAAAGCTTGGCAATCCCTCCATTCTATTTTCTTGAAAATCAATGATAATAACGGTCTGGACTAGGCGCGTCATTTAATAATAACGCATGCAGCCTGGGCTGTCACTCTTTGAAGAGTCCCAAGACTTAGGGTCTCGTTGCCCTTTGATAATAACGGTCTACTCCCTGGCCGTTGTTTCCTTATGACGCCCTATTACCTGGCCGTTACTTACTTGCAGAGTCCTATTGTTTAGATCTTCTTCCCGTCGATCTTATCCTTTGGATAAGATTGAATATGACGGTCATGCCTTGGAGCGTTATTTCCAAGTGGCGGTCTATCGTAAGGCCGTTACTTACTTCAGAGAGTCCTGACAGTTCAGGCCTTTTCTCTGCTACTCCGTGGACGAGATAGGGTTTTGGATTGGCATTATCTCCTTCAATTCTAATCCTCAGGACCTCTCGTTTGTTTCTTTGGACTCTTGTTGATTTTATCCTCAAGGATTTGCTAAGGATTATCCTCCTTTCTTGGCTGATTTATCTTCAACTCGACTTGAGAGTTTGAGGGAGTCTATAAATAGAACCCTTGATTTCATAACCCAGGAGAGGAAGGTTTGATTCACGATGAAGTGCTGCCAAATTCAGGAGTCATCTACATCCAGGAGGAGCTGCTTCCCACGTCCATCTTCCAAGTCAAGGGAGTAATTTTGGGTTTTAGCTTGTCAAGATCATCATCATTGCATGCTCAAGTTTCCCTTGGTTTTATCAATCAAAAGCATTGTCCCTCCTCTTCCTCCACGTTTTTCACTGTTGCTAAGCATACACATATCCTCCTAAACTTAAAAAACGCCCAGAGGGGTTAAAAAAACCAACAACTCCCCGGTAATCCCCTCTCCTTTTGATGTTCTTAAGCTTTTTAAGGATTGATGCTATACTTATGTTGAGGGCTAATTGAGGTTGTGTTGTTTTGCTTTCTACATCCTTGGCAGGTTTTACAGGATCACTAGCACGAGGCCTAAGCCTTCTAGCCGGCTGGAAGGGTTGGAGTTCAAAGAGTTCATATCTTTTCACTGCAGGTTATCTGACGGTCAGGTGCAGGAGCGTTATTTCCTTCTGGCGGTCTATCGAACGACCGTTACTTCCAAGCGACGCACAGGGTTTGGACCGTTATTTTCAAGTTGATCTGCAGGCTTTCCTTGGTTTTCTCTCCCGTGGGCGGGTGTTTCATCCACCTATTTCCAAGGTATATTCGAGTCTTTGACTTGTGTTTACTTTGGTGGCGATCACGACTTTCCTTAGTGTTGGGCACTAGCTGTCTTTTTCATCAAATCTCTTTATTTCCCTTGATTGCTCCATGCCCCGGCGTGTGTTTTTGTTTTTCCCTTAGCGTAATTTGACTAAGATAGCATGCCCATGCTAGAGTTAGATTTGATTGCCTAGGTTCATGTTCACATATGCATAGGTTGAGCTGATCTTTGGTAGTTTATTTATCATCTCGCCATATCATTTTTTTAAAACCCTCACAATCAACTACTAAAAAAGAAAGAAGATAAGGAGAGATAGGTAAACAAACAATCAACAGATAATTTTTTGGCGATCACGGTGGGACAACTAGTGCCAATCGTGCTTCTGATTCCTGTTTAAACTTGCCATCATCTGTTTGTTCAGTTGTCTTTTGATCCCTTTGTTCCCCCCCCCCTTTCTGGTTTTCTGAAACATACGACGGCCCTGTCTCGGTGCGTTACAGTGTTCTGACGCAGGGACATCAGGCCGTCGCTTGTCTTTGTGGTGTGAGCTTTCACGGGTTTTCCTGTTACTTCAGTTTATTTTTGGTTCCCTGGCTCATACGACGGTCTGGAACCCCTGCGTTACATTATTTATGGCGGTCTGGTCTCTGACTGTTATTTGTCTCTGACGCAGTGGCCTTCGTCCGTCACTCTCCTGGCAGGTACGCATCCGAGGTGCAGTTATTTCCGCGGTTTTTGGCTGTGATTTGTTGCTTGGGTGCTGCTTGATTTCTGCCATAATTCTATTCATATCTTCATATCATTATGTGCACTGTTGTTTGCTAGATTCTAGGCTAGACTTTGCATGCACTCCGGTGCACATAGGGTCATCCATCTTTTCATATATTAGACTGCATTTTCCTACCTTGTTGTGAGGACCTCTCGTCTCCATATTCCTTGGGGCCGACTAGGAAATCACAGCAGGGACCTCCATAAGTCCCCGCGAGCCGTGGATTCCCACACGGACGCCGGGCCAGTTGTACCTTTCCCCCCTTGTGTCTAGGGTTGCATAAGTGAAGGAGAGGTCACACTTAAAGTCAAGCCAAGTCCATATCCACCTCCTATTAGGAACCCATTTGGAGAAAGCACATATCAATCAATTCACTAAAGTTCCAAAGGAGAAACCATAAAGAAACTTTGTTTGCATCATCTTAAGCAACTTGGTTGGCTTTTGAGTGTCTTCATTCCCTATCACTTATATCTTGTTTGAATCACCTAGGTGCGGTTGCTCATTGTGTGTTTGTTGTGTTTGTTGTTTTGCATTTATCAAGGTTGTCCGTTGCATGTGGAGTTGTTTTCGTTCGTCCGAATCATATCCTCGAATCGCTTCCTCCTTCACGTTCTATTCCAATCCCCTCTTCGAATCTACCATGGCATCATGCAATCCTCCTCGCTCCCAAGAGGATTCCCTTCCTCAAGGGCTCCTTGAGAACCCCCCGAGGGTTATTTCTTTCTCCGCTGGAGAGGGGACCGCCCCTCTCTCATCCTCCACTCCCGTAGAAGGTGGTCAGGTCATCCCTTCTTTATCCACTCCTTCCGCGGGCTCTGTCTTCCATATGATGGCCCAGTTAGATCCGACCCAACTCCAGGTCCTCTATCAGGCCATGCAAGGGTCCAATCCTCCTCCCTCCGCTACCGTCCAGGGGCACTCTAATTCTTCCATTATTGGGCCGTCTGTTCAGCCCACCCCGATTGAGCTCACCCCGGTCCAGCCCCGGACCATCACCTTTGCTGGCATGGAGATGGGTCAATCCTCCAATTCGACCCATCAATCTTTTGATAAGGGGAAATCGCCTATCCCCTCTCTTCCGATGGATTATCACCCCTCTGCTCCGGCGGCTCCACAGGTCCTCGTGGGCCCATCCGATTTCTTGCCCCAACAGCACGGGGTGGCCCAATTTCACTCCAATTCGGGTCTATCTCAGGCCCAGTATTCTTCTTACGGCCCCCCTAATTCCACTAGTTATCCTTCTGCTCCTTCCTATGGGCTCCCACCCTCGGCAACCGCCATTCCTTCTGCTCACCAGATACAATCAACTCCCTTCACTGCCCCTGCTCCCTCTCGAGAGCAGGATTTGCTTAATAAGTGGGCCGCCATGCAGCAACAACTTGATTTTCTCCAGAAGAAGGTGGGCCCACAATCCTTGGCTGATATTCCCGTCCCAAGCTTCCAGAACATCCGTTTCCCTCCGCAGTCTGAGCTCCCCAACTACCGTAAGTATGATGGGAACAGCAATCCCTTCATCCATGTGAGGGATTTTCTGTATGAATCGGCGCAGTTCCAATATGATGATCGCCTTATGGCGTACCTATTCCGCCGATCATTGGATGGCGTTGCTCTGGAATGGTTTTATTCTCTGCCCCTAGAAGAGGCCGAGAGCTTCAAAGTGGTCAAGGACAAGTTTATTCAGCGGTTCCAAGACCGGGTCGGCCCGGAATATTCATTCACAGATCTGGTGGCCGAGAAAATGAAGTCGGATGAGGAATTCGCAACTTATGCAGATAGATGGAGGCAGATGGCCGCCAGGGTGCCCGGCCATATTCCAGAGGAAGAAAAAGTTAAACTGCTAATTTCAAATGCTACGCCCACCTTCAAGAACATCCTGGCAATGAACGATATAGCCAATATGCATCAACTGTATAGCCGGGCGCGATTTATACAAACTCAGTTTAAGGACTCCCCTATCCATTCTCTTTTTGAAAACCAAAAGCCCAAGTACCATAAGAAACCACAGGGGCCGGTTACCGAAGGAGTCCAGACAAATGAGCAAGTACAAGCTGTTGCTTTTCCCTACCAAGCTGCACCATTCCGCTACAACCAAAGCCCCCGCAATCCGCAAAACTCCGCTCCGCAACACTTTCAAAACACTCCACAAAACACTCCGCCTACCTTCACCATCCCGCAAAACACCTTCACCGCACCACAACAACCACCACCATCACCGCAATACCATAACGTCCCTCTACCCGGCGGCTACAACAATAATAATCCCAACAGCAAGCGCCCGGCTCCCAGAAGAGCCCAGTATCCTCCATTGCCAGAGACACTTACCGACATATTCTCAGCGCTCATGGCAGTAAATGCAATTCAACTTCCTCCAGAAAAGACTGTCTGGAACCCAGCTGTTGATCAAACTAAGTATTGCATGTTCCACCGGCAGCCGGGTCACACTATAGAAGGATGCTTTCACTTCCGAGATCTCGTGTACGACTTACACGAAGGACAGAGAATAGACTGGGCCGAGATGCATAGGGCCATTATGGAGATCAAAGAGAAGAGAAGGCAGCCGCAGGGGCAGCAAGTGCAGTAGCATCCAGCACCGCAGCCGCAGCAGCCGCCACAACAGCAGCCACCGCAGCAAGCACAAGATCTGGGCATCCATCAGAATCCGATGCCAAACCATCAACCCGCTCCTCCGCAGCAGCCGCCAGCACCGGCACAAGTTAATGTAGTCCAACCACCGGCCTCCAACGCTGGGTGGTCATTTGATGATGATGGCGCCGCACCACAGGTCATGGCCTTCCACCACAAACCTTCCTTCATCCTCCCTACCCAACCAACACCCTCTCCACTCATCCCACCATTCACACCCGCTCCGCTCACCATCCCGTCGTATCCTTCGCCAACCCCCGTCACCGTCATCACACCACCATCCAATCCCGCACCTATCCTTACCCATCCATTCACCCTGCCTTCACCAGCACCCACATCCATCACCACCCTACCACCCACCAATCCTTCACCTATCATCCGCGCATCCCCCATTAACTTCACCAACCCTCCGCTTTACCAAACTGCCTCCCCCACGCCACCTATTCCACTCATTCGCCCCGCAGGGCCCATCATACTATCCCCCGATGCCGCGGCAAATTGTGCTCTAAGGAGCGGGAAGATGTTCCATCGGAACTACGCCACTACTAGCAATCCCCAGTCTTCCCAACCGGTGGCCGAACAAGAGGAAGCTGAACCGTTACCGGGGACTCAATATGATTTACTGCATCATCTAGATCGGGTACCCGCCAAGATATCTGTGCTGGAGTTAATCAAAAGGTCCACTCTCCATCAAGATGCACTGAGGGATTTTTTGCAGAAGGTCATGGTTAGTGAAGACATGGCAGTCGACAGTCTACCAACGGCACTAGCAACTATCTCTAAAGGGCCGGCAATCACATTCTCTGAGACCGAGCTTGCACCTCCGGGGGCTCGGCAAATGCCGCTCTGCATAACAATTACTTTGAACAAGGTCGACGTTGAAGCAGCACTGGTCGACACTGGGGCCTCAATTAATGTCTGCCCCCTCAGCACTCTCCGAGCCTGCAATATATCTGAGGAGTTACTACGGTCTACCCCCACCACTATAGCAGCATACGACAACTCAAGGCGGGCATGTCACGGGGTAGTCACTATTCAGGCTGAGCTCGGGCCTCTTTCCATGGCTGTAGAATTCTATGTACTTGATATCGACCCTATGTTCAAGGCTATCTTGGGTCGTCCCTGGATCGACACACTTGGCACCGTGCCCTCTACTGCGCACCAATGCATTAAATTCCCTTTTCAAGGGAGGGTCGTCAAAGTTAAAAGTTTATCCACGGTACAGTCAGTGAAGGCCATCTCTGAACAGATTCTTCCTACTCTCTGGCCAAGCATCCGGCCCGTGCTATCAGTGCTAGACCTAAACTTTCCTTGGGCGTACACCACTCCTAAGCCCGTCACTACCCCGGTCAATATCAAGGCAAAGCCGCAGATTCGAGATTCAAAGGGGTGGAACATTATATTGAAACTGGGCTATCAACCGGGGAGAGGCCTCGGTGCACATCTGCAAGGGATGACCAAGCCCATACCAAAAGGAAGAAAAATGGGCAGACGAGGTCTCGGTTACAAGGAGACAGCATTATCAATGATGGGTGACTCTGGGCCGCTTACCTGGGATTACCGTCAGCATTTTGTCAGAGGGCCCCCACAGCCGGGCACGTTAGCTGCGAAGCCAGTCCAGTCAGAAACCGACACGGTTTGTCCAGTCGCCAGTCCACCCCCGTTGCCAAGGGGGCTAAGTGACGATGTGATCGACTACAGCTGGGCTCTCCAGGGGCTGTTTTGTGAAAGAGGCAGTCAGAAGCCACAGAAGGATCAGCTCATGCAGTGGAGGCCGAAGAAGCGGCCTGGTAATGGTTCAAAGAAAGAAGGGAGCTCGCTGATTGCCCTTTCTCTATCTCCCTCTCATTTTCAGTGCATGATCCAGCTGAAGGGGTTTGTACCCCGTCCTCCTCCGATTATGATCAATCCATCCTTCAGTGATCCATTCCAGATTCCGATCAATCCTCCTGCTTATGGGCCTCGCTGCCCCATTAATCTGCCTGCTTTCCCCTTCCCTCCGTTTTTTAACTCTCAAATCCACGAGATGTGGGGTTCCTCCTCTTGTGATCTTTTCTTCGATTGCATCTTTCCTGAGCTGTTCCCTATGCAGCTCCCGCCTCCTCCGTCGTGCTGCGTGGTCACCACTGATCTCCAAAAAAAAAACGTCAAATTTGAAACGGAGATTTCAGTGGAAGATTATGCTATCCTGTCTCCATCCTTCTCGTCCCAGGGGCACGAGTCCCCTGCTCCTTCCCTTCCATTAAGATTCCTCTCTCCTGGGTCAGAGTTAGGGTCTAGCGAGTCTAGAGAAGTAGAGTCTGTTAGGTCTAAAGAAGTAGGGTCTTGTTCTAGGTCGTACAAACCTTCCCCTCCTGAGCCGCGCTCGCTTGCGCATCCTTCCCGATCTATTCCTGATAGGTTCTTGCAAGATCTAGCTCAGCGGTGTCATGCCCTTTTGAAGTGCCCAGAATTCGTCGCCACGGCGATTGCGATTGAAGATGAAGAAGAAATAGAAGGGGTGTGGAGTGATGACGGATTAGGCGTCTATGAAGTGCTGGATGAGAAAGACCCAATTGATGAAGACAGCGATGTAGAGGACACTGCCGACTTATATGCAAAGGGACTAAAGAGATTCGACCAGCCATCAACGGCAGTGGATGAACCTACAAAGGAAATCAACTTGGGAACAGAAGAAGATCCAAGGCCCATCAATATTTTGGCTAATCTCCCTCCACAGGTAGAAGAGGATCTAATTAAGGTACTGAGAGAGTATAACGATTCTTTCACCTGGTCTTATGAGGACATGCCAGGTCTTGACCCCTCCTTAGTGGAACACCGACTCGTTCTTAAACCAGGGGCAACACCTGTTAAACAAAGGTCGAGAAGATTTCACCCCCACATGGCCTTGCGGATTAAAGAAGAGGTCGACAAACTTTACAAGGCCAAGTTCGTCAGAGTAGTTTTATACCCTCAGTGGGTGGCAAACATAGTCCCTGTTCTCAAGAAGGATGGAAAAGTGCGCATATGCATTGATTTCAGGGACCTTAACAAAGCGTGTCCTAAAGATGATTTCCCGCTGCCTCATATAGACGTCCTTGTTGATAACACTGCCGGATACGAAGCTCTATCATTCATGGATGGGTACTCGGGCTATAATCAGATCCGTCTCGCTCCTGAAGATCAAGAGAAAACTTCCTTCACCACGCCCTGGGGCACATACTGCTATGTAGTTATGCCTTTTGGATTAAAGAACGCAGGCGCCACCTATCAAAGGGCGATGATGGCTATCTTCCACGACATGATGCACGTCTACATGGAGGCTTACGTGGATGACATTCTGGTAAAATCAAGAACAAAAGAAGAACACCCCTCTATTTTGGCTAAAGTGCTGCAGAGAGCCAGGGAGTACAAGCTAAAGATGAATCCGAAGAAGTGCGTATTCGGAGTCTCCTCGGGGAAGCTGCTAGGTTTCATAGTGAGCAAACGGGGGATCCAGATTGATCCTAACAAAGCACAGGCCGTCATGGATATGCCTCTGCCAAAGAACATCACGGAACTTCGAGGACTGATTGGTAGATTGCAATTCATTAGAAGATTCATATCCCAGCATTCTCAAAGGTGCCGTCCGTTTTATGAATTGCTCAAGGCGGGGGTCAAGTTCGAATGGAATCAAGATTGTCAAAAGGCCTATGAGGACCTCAAGGAATATCTATCCAATCCCCCGGTTTTGCAACCTCCTGTCCCTGGGAAACCCCTGATCCTATACATCTCGGTCATTGAGGACTCCCTAGGGGCGGTTTTAGCACAAGTGGATGACGAAGGAAAAGAGCGGGCTGCGTACTATCTTTCTCGGTTGTTTAATCCAGTTGAATCTAGGTACACCGCTATGGAGAAGACTTGTGCCACCTTAGTGTGGGTAGTTCAGAAGCTTAAACATTACTTTCTCGCCCACCCAGTTAGGCTGATCTCTAGAATGGACCCGATCCGTTATCTCTTAGAAAAGCCCGTTCTTTCTAGTAGGTTAGCTCGCTGGCAGAGCTTCCTATCTCAATTCGATATCACCTTTGTCGTTCAGAAGGCAGTCAAAGGATATGCCATTGCTGAGCATCTTGCACATCTCCCTATTCCTCACACCGACTCTATTCAGGACGATTTCCCTGATGAGCATCTCTCTGTCCTTTCTCAGCATCCCTTCTGGACTCTGCACTTTGACGGTGCGCTTAACTCATAGGGCCAAGGGATCGGTGCTGTCCTGCTTACTCCTGAGGGAGTGACCATCCCCTTTGCTTATCAACTTCGATTTCCTGCTACCAACAACATCGCTGAGTATGAGGCAATCCTGGCCGGCTTGAAGCACGCCTATCTCTTAGGCGCGCGTTATTTAAACATCGTAGGAGACTCTCAGCTCGTCTTACGGCAAGTTCTGTCCACTTACCGTACCCGTGACCCCAAGCTCAAGCCCTATCAAGATTTGGTCACGCTCATCGCTAAGCGATTCCGCAAGCTAATCTATATCCATACTCCCCGTTCTCTGAACATTCTGGCGGATGCATTGGCATCTCTGGCCTCTTCCTTATCCTTCCCTCTCAGTCGTAGTACTGAGACTATCGTCGTCCAGAGGATGGACGCACCCTCTCTCCAGGATCCTTGGTTCACCAACCTTAGGAAGTTTGCAGAAGTGAGAGCTGAAAAGGAAGATCTCAAGGAGGTATCATTGGTAGAACTAGAGGAAATTTTGGATGAGGAAGAATTACCTTGGTACCATGAAATCGAGTTATTTTGCAAAGAAGGGGCATTCCCAGAAGGGGCAAGAGCTGAGCAGCGCAAAGCAATAAGAAGAGCCGCCGCAAAGTACACTATCATTGCAGGAGAACTATACAGGCGCGCTACTAACGGAATGCTCATGAGATGCCTAGATGATGTGGAAGCTTGGAAAGTAGCAGAAGCAGCACATTCTAGCGAGTGTGGAGGTCATGTCAATGGCCAGGCTCTAGCGAAGAGGATTCTTAGGCAGGGCTACTATTGGCCCACTCTGGAGGAAGATTGCACCCTCTATGTCCGGAGGTGTCTTAAATGCCAACTCCACGCTGATAAAATCCACTCTCCAGCTTCATCTCTTCATCCTATGACCGCTCCTTGGCCATTCTCTATGTGGGCTTTCGACGTCGTCGGCCCACTCGGTGATCCTAATTCTCAGACCAAGCAGAAATCCTTCATTCTCACAGCAACTGAGTACTTCACCAAATGGGCCGAAGCCGAGGCGTACGCAGAGATCAAAGCTACAACGGTGTGCCGCTTCATCATGAAGAATATCATCTCGCGGTTCGGAGTGCCAAGCAGCATCATCACCGACAACGGGCCCCAGTTTGTCTCCCAGGAGCTTAAAGACCTCTGTAAGAAATTCAAAATTACATTGCATCATTCATCACCATATTACCCTCAAGGCAACGGTCAAGCCGAAGCCACTAATAAAACTCTTCTTAAAATCATTAAGAAAATATGTGAAGCACACAAATTTTCTGATTGGCCTGAAAGATTGGTGGAAGCTCTGTGGGCTTACCGCACCTCCGTCCGTACTCCTACGGGACAAACTCCCTATTCTCTAACCTACGGGATGGAGGCGGTGCTCCCATATGAGATCTTAATCCCTTCACTCAGAGTACAGCTCGATAAGGAACTTAATCTCGATGAACGTCGAGAGGCGTTGCTGGTCCAACTGGAACTCCTAGATGAGAAGAGGATGAATGCGGCCGATCACGTATCTGTTTATCAAAAGAGAGTTTCGCGTTATTTTCAAAAGAAGGTAATTGAACGAAAATTTTGCAAGGGTGAAATGGTTTTGAAACGTAAATTCATTCGGTCTGCAGGTCCTAGGTCTAAATTGCAACCTAACTGGGAAGGACCGTTTGTAATAAAAGAAGCTTATTCAGGGAATGCCTATCATCTAATCAACGCGGAAGGTGAGGAGCTCTCTCACCCGTGGAATGGGTTGTATCTTAAGCGTTTCTTTCCTTAAAAATCTAAACCATGTGCTTTTCCGGCAATAAGAAATACCTCCCTATCTTCAAAAGAGAGTCTTGAGTAAGGCAAACACACACTACACGACACCCCTGGTCGGGTTCCTTGCTTAAAAAGACACCGTTTTTCCTCGGCCATGCTTTGGGGGAAAGTCAAAATCCCTGTACGTTTCATTCTTCGGCTGCATCCAGGGGCAAGGAGTAAATAAGAAGGAGACAACCGATCCGAACTCCCTAAACGAGAAGAGGTCTCAAATAGGGGCAAGTCCGTTATGACCTGACTCCACAAGAAAGAAAAGAAAAGAAAAGCAAAGGAGTGCTCTCTACCATGAAATCAAAAGCATCATCTCAAGGTCTGTAAATGAATTCTCAAAAGCTCCAAAAGAAAAGAGATTAGGCATGACAAGAGTGGCAGTACAGTTCCCCGCGGGACGTTATGAGCCCGGTCGCATGCATACCTAAGTGGACAAAGCTTCGATGACGGACATAAAAAGCCCCGGCACAACAGACCGAATCTCTAATAAGGTTGCACGGTGAGGGAATCAAGTTCTAAAAAACTTCTATGACTGGCCTAAGCTTCCCCCCATGTTCCTTTTTTTCTTTTAGGACTAAGACGAGTACCCTAGGTGTGGCTTTGGTAAAAACACCGTCACAATGACCAGGTCTCGGCCAGGGGTTGTCACACTATTTGCACGCCGATCTCGGGACTCAAGCTAAAAACAAGGGAGGTCTCGTGTTGCTAGAGAGGCACTGGTGTTTCAAAACCCAAAAAAAATCAATCAAATATGTTTCAAAATCCAAAAACAATCAAATATGTTTCAAAATCCAAAAACAATCAAATATTTTCAAAATCTAAAAACATCAAATATTTCAAAAATCCAAACAAATCAAATCTTTTCAAAAAAATCAAAAGCATTCAATACTTCCATCATCTGCATAACATGCATCGCATTTTCATTATGTTTTCGCCTATTTAATAAGGCTCCACCCCTTGACCAAATATCAAGAAACGGTCATTATCTAACTTGCTTCGAGGCAAGGGGTTGAGTCTAAGAACAGATCTAACTTGTTTCATGTCTAAGTGTGTGCAGAGTACAGGGGCAAGCCCAAAGGTAAAAGCTCACAACTATGCAGGTTCAGGTGTGTAACGCGCCAGCATCAGACCGTTAAAGTCATGTAACGGGCCCATCTCGGACCGTCACTTCCTTCAGGCGTGGGCCTTCTTCCTTTCAATTAAACCATCATCATGACGGTCTGGAAACATACCGTTACTTTTAAATAACGGCCCAAGATCCATCCGTCACCTCCTTCAGAGATTGAGTTCTTGCTACTTCCATTATGACGGCCTACTTCAGACCGTCGTTTCCAAATAACGGCCCAGAGTGCATCCGTTACTCCCCCCAGAAACTCTGATTATTCACATCAATCTAATCTTCCAAAGCACACAACTCAAGTTCTTTCAATTGAGGCAATCTCATCTCATTCAAGCAAGCTTAATAAAATATAATTCATGATAAACCAAGTTCTGAGTGGCAATCTCATAACATCTTTCATAAGCAAAAGAAATCAAGATACATTCAGTTTCGTATCCGCAAGAGGGCGGATTCTTCTCAACCCTTTCACGTAATCTCGGCGTATTTCGTCGTTCTCTTCAACCTCTGCCTGCCACGGGCGCACCTTGCTGATCTCCCACATGGTTAGCGCGTTCCGGATCGATCTTTCATCTTCCTCGGTCCCCATCTTCCTAGGTAGGAGGGGAGGGTAGTGCGATAGTGCAGAAACACTGATTCGAGGTAATCCGATCTGAAGGTGGCATCGGTGCGGGTTGTAGATCGCCATGGTAGTGTTTCCAACTAGCTGGAGGTCCAGGCCTTGACGCCGCGGTATTTTAAGAAGAATGCTTCGAAGAACGCTTGGTCGCATGATGAACTTTTCAAGAGGCAAAGCATTGAAGAAGAGGCGCCATTCATCCCGCGTTTTCTTATCCGCCGTTCTGCATTCAACATGAGAAGAATATCCAAAAGCCCCTCCAATGAAGAAGAGGGGGTGGCTCCCAAAGATCTGGCTCGCCGAAGTTATATCTTCCTTGGGAAGGAATTTGATTCTCACTCCTATCCAACACTCAAGGAGTATCATGGAACCGAACAAAGGCCCTCCAAGGCAGGCCGAGCTTAGTCCTTCATAGAGGTATGAGAGGACCGCTTGAGAAATAGACATACCCCGCCACAGTCCACTAATAATGCTGAGATTTTGGATATCTAAGAGGTGGTCGGTTGTGGAAAAAAGGAAGACCCCGCACAAGCAAACCGCTGCCGCCTTGGCTATTGCTTCGTGTCTCTCCCACTTGTTTTTACAGTGAGACACTATCCATTGTGCCATAGGGATCAAGTGAATGTGGCGCGGGCTGATCATGGTCCGCACGTCCTTTGGGTTATGAATGAAGTCGCTTAAGATCAAGGACGGATCAATAGGTTCTATTGTATAGCAAACCCGATCCTCATCCCCCACCTTAGTCTTAGGAAGGGCTAGGTAGGTCTCTACCTCCTCCAATAGGACGGTTGCTTCAAAGGAAGGGAAGATGAAGGTATGAGTTTGTGGATGCCATAGTTCCACAAGGGCTGAAAGGCATGGCCAATCCAAGGACAATTTCTGGAAGTTTTTGCCTAGAACCAAGAGGGGTTGGAGGTGCCACGCTTTGAGGATTGATACCACCTCTAAAGAGAGTGCCTTTACCATGGGAGCCACCCACTTCAGGTTGGAGTAACACCTTGGGCCAGGAAGAGGCTTGAAGAAGAAAAGAAGAAGGAAGGTTATGATGAAAATTAAAGTGCAGCAAAAAAATCTGAACTTTGGATGAAGTCATGCAAGCTTACCACCCTTTGGACATTAGAGCTTAGATGCTTGGGGATTGAGGTTAGCCGTTGGAGCTCTCCATGTTCCTTCCTTGCAGCTTTAGGGCCGGTGTGGGCTTTCTCCTCCATAGCCATCACCTCGAAGCTCCTCTTCATCATGTTTTCTTCCCTTTAGAGAGGGCTCTTCAAACCCTAGAACAGAGGTTTTAGCAAAGCTGCGATTTTGATTAAGGTTTTAAGTTGCCAAGGCTTGTATTTAACGTTGGAAGGGTAAGACCCGGGCTAGAAGGCTTTATCTTCAATTAGGATAAGTCCTAGCGGTGATTTAAGTGGCTAAACCTCGGGTTTTAGTTATCTCGGCTCAATCCGATTCGGATTGCGACCCAGACTCTAACGGTCCATCGCATGGCCGTCACTCCACTCTAACGCGCCATCACTCGACCGTCGCATTCTCTGTGGGTTTCAGTTCCCCGGATCATGTTCTGTGGAGAGTAACGGCCGTATGGTCTACCGTCGCTTTCTGTAACGCTCTATCCCTGAGCCGTCACATTCTCAGCCACTTGGTTCTTTCTCTTCTGGGCTAAAACGCTTCCTGACGGTCTTACTTCTGACCGTCTCTTGATTCTGACGCATCCCCTTCGGACCGTCACATTTTCCTGCTAGTTGCCCTGCCCAACTAACGTTCTGCCATGATCAACGGTCTGACCCTTGGCCGTTATCTGTCTCTGACGCACCATCCAGTGGCCGTCGTTTATCCTGAAGCCCCACAGCCCGTGTGGGCCTCTGATGATTAACGGTCTCTCACCAGAGCGTCGCTTGATTATGACGGTCAGATCTTGGACCGTCACTTTCTCTGCTGCTGGGTTCAAGCTATTCCTTTAATCCTTGACTAGACCTGGCGGTCTTTCACATTTATACACCTCATCTTCTTCCCATTTTCATACATGCATTCCGGCATACATCTCATTCATTCATCCACATTTCATCCATCCTGTACATCTCATTCATCCATTCACGCTCGCATCAAATTAAAACAGAAAAATGAAAAAGATAATTTCATTCCATTTTTAACCAAAGATTCTATACAAATAAAAAAGAAAACATAAGAAAAGGCATCATTCGGCCGGCTTATCCGCCGGGCCACCCTCATCCTCCCCATCCTCTGGTCTCCTCGGGGGTGGCGGTGCTATGGAAGCACTCTCCTCCTGCTCTCCTCTCTCTGCCCTCTCATTTCTCCGTTGGCCGGCGGAACTAACTAGGAAATCCCCAACCGAGCCACTAGGGGCAACACTCCTATGAGCCCCGCTCCGGGAAGAACTCCGCTCTGGTGCCCGGCCTAGCATCCGGACTGTCTGCTCCATTGTCTAAAGCCTGATCTTCAGTGTGAAGATCTGGCGTCGCGTCTCCCGTGCTTCGGTCCGGTAGCGATCAAGATCCGCGGTCCCAAGGTGAAGGTCCTTCACCTCGGCCCGCGCTCGTGCTAAATCTGCTCGAAGTCGCTCCATCTCCACATCGTCCACATGACGAGGGGTCTCCGCTCTCAGTCGGGCTATCTCTGCCCGCACGAGCTCCGTCTCTGCTCGAGCTCGATCAGTCTCGGCCCGGCTCCTCTCTACCTCTGCCCTCGCCTGAGTGGCCTCCGCCACTGCCGCTGCCAGCTCTATCGCCTGTAGATTGCATTGCATTGCATATAGGTTAGTCGTATAAATTTAATTAGCATAAGCATAATCAAAAAAGCATGTAAGTATCTTACCCGCTCCGCGAGGGTGGCCTCCGCCTCCTCGGCCCGGGCAACCGCCCGAGCAAAATCAGCATCTCGCCCAGCCCTGTCTCCCGCAGGCTGCGAGGACGACGATGGGGCATCCGGTCCGGCTCGTTGAGCTCCCTCTGCCCGCTGCATTGTCATAGCCGAAGCATTAGCATCATGCATAATCATAGTCATATCATGAGCATTTAGAATCTCACCAGGAGCTCCAGAGCAGTCCGGTACTCATCCCGCTGCAGGATGGTAGAGTGGAGTAGTCCCTCTAGCTCAGCTATCCGCCCCTCAGGATCGAGCTGCATGTAGAAAGCATAAGCCAGCATGTCACCTCCACATTTCATCATATAAGAAAGAGTTTCTTAGTTTAGAATTGCATACCGGTCGTCGGGTACCTCGGTATACCCGGTCGCCGTAGTGTCGAGCGAAGGCCTTCAGGTAGGCCTCGTCGCTCTCGTCCTGCTCTTTCACGGCCCTGCCTCGCTGCCTCCAGTCGAGGACGTACTTCGCCTTCCGGGCGCGCCAATCCACACTCCCACTGATGCCCCTCGCCGACTTGCCTGGGCGGTCATCGTTGCGATGTGGAAAGGCCACCTCGGGCTGGTGTAGTCCCCGAGTCCGCAGGATCAGCCTGTAGTGCAGAGGCTCGATGATATGGATGCAATGCAACCATATGTCTCGCCCCCGGTACGATAAGGACGCCTCCACCCACGGCTGTCCTGTGTAGCCCTCGCTGCGGTACGGGGTCCATCTCACCTGAAAGCATTTCATTCATTTCATTCATTTGTCAGCATTTGTCAGCATATAGAAGCATATAGAAATCATTTTGAGTCTCGGGCTTACCGATGTGTGTGGGTAGGAGTCCAGGTCGTCCTGGATCGTCCGGGTCAATCTGAGGATCGATCCCGTGTCCCTCGCCACCGACCATCGCCTCGCGATTGGTATGAGGCCGGGATGGAGTAATGTACCTCTCCCAATGCCCGGGAGGTACATGTAGCTCCAGACCTGCATTTAGAGATCAAGTCAGTCGAATCATTTGCATAGGACATTTTGCATAAATCACTGCATTGCATAAACATGGCATAATAGAAAGCATTTAAAATGCATTTACCTGTAGGAAAGGTGAGAAGCCGCCCAGCATGGTCTGCCGGTCCGTGGTGCTCAGGGAGTCGAACAGGAATGCTAGTACCGCTGCCCCCCATGCATACTTCCTCACTCTGCCCAGATCCTCTAGCAGCGGCAGCAATCTGCAGCTGATGACATCTGCCCGAGTCGCGAACAGGAGCTTCCCGAACAGTAGCATCAGGAAGCGCCTGAGCACTCTATCTCCCTCTGCCCCTGCCTCTGCCGCCACGCGAGGGCGCACCTGGTCAATCACCCTGCCCAGATGCTCCTCCGGAAACTCTCCTACGGTGATTGCCGCTCCCCTCAATCCCAAACTCTCCTGCAGCACCGATCTCGCGAGCTGGGAAGAGGACTGACCCGGCCTGATCAGGTCCAACCCCAGCAGCTGCTGCGCTATCTCCCGGTAGTCCCCGTACGTCCATCCAGTCACTGCAGAGCCGTGGACTCTTAATCCTGTAATCCTCGCTATGTCTTCCAATGTGGGGATCATGTGGCCCCACGGGAAGATGAAAGCACGGCTGATCGGGTCCCATCTCTCATGAAGTGCGTATAGCAGTGGCGTATCCATCCGGATCACCTCGATGCTGAGCACCTCGGCGAATCCCATCTCGGCAAGTCTCTCCCTCTGGTAGTCGGGCAGTGCCTGGTACACCGCCCGGATCTGAAGCCAGGAGATCCGTGATCTCCTCTTTCCCTGCATTGCATATTAGATCATTAGTTAGTCCATTTGCATCATATAATCATGGCATAAATATTCATAATTGAAAACAAAACAAAAATTAAAAATTGAAAACCCTAGAAAATAGTTTGAATCCCTGGCAGAAGTAACGGCCCTGGGTTAGGGCGTTACTTGTTTCTGACGCACCCAGGATGGAGCGTCAGGGTAGTGACGGTCGCTGGCAGGACCGTCACTTCGTCTGCTGGTTGGGATTTTTTCCCTTGCATTCTTGTGGTTTCCCACTTTGGCCAAAGGGCCTACAATGACTCCTAGTGGGTTCGTAGACCCATTTCTACCCTCATTCCCCACATGCACACATGAATTAAGAACATAAAAAATCAAAATTTGAAAATTAGGGCGGAGGGCCTACCTCGTGGTCCATGGCTCTCTTCTTCTTCTTCTGTGGTTCCTTGGGCTCCTCTGCACCCAAGGGAACTTCCCCCTCGTCCCCCGTAGTCGTGGGAACTTCTTCTTCTTCCGTTTGATCTCCCCTCGTCGGTTGTTCCGCTTCCGCCGGCGGGATCACCTCCCGTTCGATCCGGCGGCGAAGCCGCCGTATTGCCATCCTTTTCCCTCTCTCTCTCTTCTTTGGTGGCGGCTGGGGTGCCTCGTCGCCGGCCATTGGAACGGTTGGGATGGTGGTCGCCGGAGCTCTCGGTTTTGGGGTTTTGGGGGGTTGAGTGTTTGGAATGAACGGGCCGTGACCGTTCGGTTGTTTTTTTTTGAAATCTCAGGAAATGTGACGGTCTATCGACCGGCCGTCACATCATCTTGACGCTCCTGTTTGAGGCCGTTACATGTGTTGAACTGCTTTGTTGAAGAATGTGAACCGTCTTGATTATGACGGATCAAGGGTGGTCCGTTGCTTTTATGTGACGCCCCTACATCTGACCGTTATATTCTTGCAAGTTTCTTGATGAATGAATGGTCTAATTAATGCTTGAATATTCCTATTGTCTATCATGTTGTTCCTTATGGGTACCTTTTGCATGTACAATGGTTATGCCTAAACTCTTATTTTGATGGATTATTGTTTGGCTAAACCTATCTTTTATGAAAGGAGTTATGAACAGAAGGCACGCTTCGCCGTCCGTCAAACAGGTAAGTCAGGTATTGTATCTCGTTCCCTTATCCCTTAATGCATTACTATATGTTATCTATGATATATTATCTCGAGAACCGGCTGGTCATTCAGGTGTCCTGGGATCTGATGTTCCCCTTAAACAAAAATGATGATGATCTAAGTTCACATGAATAATCGTTGGATAGGCCGTTAGGTTGGAAAATTTGGGGATGATGGTTCTATCTTGCACGCCGTGGTTGCAGATGGTGTCTTGACTCTGATTACTCCAATCTAGCAATGTTATTCTCGAGTATTTGATATTTTATCTTTCTTTGCATTTGCTTTAAAGATTGGTTTTTCTTTAGCCCAGCATGCATCATACGCATTCTTTGAGCATTCATGAGCTTCATTTGTTCAAGAGGTCCCATTGACGGTGAACAGCTGTGTTCTTGATCCTGGATAAGGAGAATTATTCCACTCCGAATTTGAAGGTTTCCTTCGATTTGCTCGCTTGATCTGGTTGACTGAAGATTCCTGTCTGGAGTTTAGTCTCTTTCCTTTCCGTTGCCTCCGGCGGCCAGCCGTGTTTCCTTTCCTTAGTTAATTAAATCCTCCAGACTTGCATCCTTTGGTTAGCTATTTCCTTGTGATCAGTTTTGAAGTTTTTCCAGAAAATTCTTATCGCTTGTTGGTGAAAAACGGGTGTCGTTTACCTTAACGCCCTCTTTTTGATCCACTCCGCTTCATTTCCGCTTCATCTCCATGTTCCATTTCACTTTCGCTTCACTTCCGCTCGTTCCCCTGCAAAGAGGACGTTAAGGAGGGGCATCTGTTGACACCCGTTTTATACCCAATAAGTCGGGTCATCTCCTTATTTATTCAATATGATGCTCCGAGTTGTTCACTCTTCATTGAATTCCTTTTAGTCAGTTGAAGCCTGTTTTCTGGGTCTCAATTCCTGGATTAGACCTGGTTCCTGGTGGCACTTCGTTCAAAAGCTTGGCAATCCCTCCATTCTATTTTCTTGAAAATCAATGATAATAACGGTCTGGACTAGGCGCGTCATTTAATAATAACGCATGCAGCCTGGGCCGTCACTCTTTGAAGAGTCCCAAGACTTAGGGTCTCGTTGCCCTTTGATAATAACGGTCTACTCCCTGGCCGTTGTTTCCTTATGACGCCCTATTACCTGGCCGTTACTTACTTGCAGAGTCCTATTGTTTAGATCTTCTTCCCGTCGATCTTATCCTTTGGATAAGATTGAATATGACGGTCATGCCTTGGAGCGTTATTTCCAAGTGGCGGTCTATCGTAAGGCCGTTACTTACTTCAGAGAGTCCTGACAGTTCAGGCCTTTTCTCTGCTACTCCGTGGACGAGATAGGGTTTTGGATTGGCATTATCTCCTTCAATTCTAATCCTCAGGACCTCTCGTTTGTTTCTTTGGACTCTTGTTGATTTTATCCTCAAGGATTTGCTAAGGATTATCCTCCTTTCTTGGCTGATTTATCTTCAACTCGACCTGAGAGTTTGAGGGAGTCTATAAATAGAACCCTTGATTTCATAACCCAGGAGAGGAAGGTTTGATTCACGACGAAGTGCTGCCAAATTCAGGAGTCATCTACATCCAGGAGGAGCTGCTTCCCACGTCCATCTTCCAAGTCAAGGGAGTAATTTTGGGTTTTAGCTTGTCAAGATCATCATCATTGCATGCTCAAGTTTCCCTTGGTTTTATCAATCAAAAGCATTGTCCCTCCTCTTCCTCCACGTTTTTCACTGTTGCTAAGCATACACATATCCTCCTAAACTTAAAAAACGCCCAGAGGGGTTAAAAAACCAACAACTCCCCGGTAATCCCCTCTCCTTTTGATGTTCTTAAGCTTTTTAAGGATTGATGCTATACTTATGTTGAGGGCTAATTGAGGTTGTGTTGTTTTGCTTTCTACATCCTTGGCAGGTTTTACAGGATCACTAGCACGAGGCCCAAGCCTTCTAGCCGGCTGGAAGGGTTGGAGTTCAAAGAGTTCATATCTTTTCACTGCAGGTTATCTGACGGTCAGGTGCAGGAGCGTTATTTCCTTCTGGCGGTCTATCGCACGACCGTTACTTCCAAGCGACGCACAGGGTTTGGACCGTTATTTTCAAGTTGATCTGCAGGCTTTCCTTGGTTTTCTCTCCCGTGGGCGGGTGTTTCATCCACCTATTTCCAAGGTATATTCGAGTCTTTGACTTGTGTTTACTTTGGTGGCGATCACGACTTTCCTTAGTGTTGGGCACTAGCTGTCTTTTTCATCAAATCTCTTTATTTCCCTTGATTGCTCCATGCCCCGGCGTGTGTTTTTGTTTTTCCCTTAGCGTAATTTGACTAAGATAGCATGCCCATGCTAGAGTTAGATTTGATTGCCTAGGTTCATGTTCACATATGCATAGGTTGAGCTGATCTTTGGTAGTTTATTTATCATCTCGCCATATCATTTTTTTAAAACCCTCACAATCAACTACTAAAAAAGAAAGAAGATAAGGAGAGATAGGTAAACAAACAATCAACAACTTCGTCAGACTTCAAGTGAAGAATGTACAGACTTCGTGGAAGTGCTAAAACAGTGAACGTAGGTAAAGGTAAGGAATGTACAGACTTAAGAGAAAGCTTGAAGCGCACAATGTATGGACTTGTACAAACTTGCTATGGATGTATAGACTTTAAATCAAAAGGATGCACAGGCTGTATAGACTTTCAGTAACACACGATGTACAAACTTTCTAGGCATGAAGATAATCGCTGTACAGACTTGCTAGGCATGAAGGCAACCACTGTACATACTTCGTGTGCAATGGCCAACCAATGTGCAGACTTGATGAACATGCAGTAATGTATATACTCTACTTTGAACGATGCACAATGTATAGACTTTGTTTGTGCTGTGCAACTGATGTGCATACTTGCTATGGAGGGATGTGTAGACTCTGCGTGCATGCGACAGACAATGTGCAGACTTGTTTTGAACCATGCACAATGTATAGACTTTATGTTCGTGCAACCTAGGTAAAGATAGCAATGTGCAAACTTTGCTCATGTATGGACTTAGTGTGTGCGAGCATGCTAACATGCAATGTGTAGACTTTGAGTGTGCGAACAATGCAGCAACCAATGTATATACTTGTGTTCAGCAGTAATGTATAGACTTGAACACATGCATGCTATGCAATGTATAGACTTGCTATGCCTGTGCCAAATGCGATGTACAGACTTGCTATGTCTGCGACACATGCAATGTACAGACTTGCCTAGCCGATGCATAGACTTTAAGGTATGCACAAAGATGATGCATGAGACGATGCGATGTACAGACTTGCCTGGCTGATGCATAGACTTTAAGGTATGCACAGAGACGATGCATGAGACGATGCGATGTACAGACTTGCCTGGCCGATGCATAGACTTTAAGATATGCACATGAGACGCTGAATGAGACGTAGGACACTGTACAGACTTTGTAGCGTGTGCATGTTGAGTGAGACGGTAGGCTGTACAGACTTCAGATCAAATGATACAATGCATGAACAAGAAGATGATGTATAGACTTTGTATAGACTTGATGTTCGTGCAACAGTGTATAGACTTGCTCAGCCTGAAGCAGGGTAATGTACATACTTCTTAACTGAAGCATGCAGCAACTGTTAATGCACTGATGCAGTATATGCACAGAAGAAGCAATGCACCGATGCAATACTGTTCATGCACAGACAATATGAGCTATGCATGAAGTGTAGACATGTATAGACTTGAATGTATGACAGAATGCAATGCATTGTTTGAGTGCACTGACTATATGAATGCACGGCTAAGACAGTGTATAGACTTTACGTGTGCACTGACTTGAGACATTGTATATGCAGTAACTAGCAGTAATGCATGTACACTAAACACAATGAATGGCTCACTGTGTTGCTATCATCAAAACAAAATATCATATGCTTGTGCCTAAGGGGCACAACATTCTCCCCCTTTTTGATGATGGCAACAAAGTGACAGTGAGTCACCAAATTTTCTCCCCCTTTGACATGATCAAAAAAAGAGAAAAACATGAGTGCAAAATGTAGCATATATGTAGAATTCCCTTACAACATTCTCCCCCTGAGAGTATAACTCCCCCTGAATTGATTCTCCCCCTTTGAAAAAGGAATAGGAAGATAGGTGGGAAATAACATGAATAAGGTAAGGGGTCACTACACAACAGATTAAGCATTGGTTCAGAAAGTGAGTATGATTATAGACAACTGTTAAAGCATAAGAATCAGAAATATACAGTCTTGAAAGAATTCAGGTTTAACAGTGATAAAAATAGAGTAAGGCAGCTGACCACTGAAAAAGAGTTATAGACTCCATTTATAGCAATGAATCTAGGGCACATGGCGTTAATAGATAAGTCAGAAATAATACCCTTTGTGATTAAACATGGAAGTTCAAGAAAGGTAACTTGAATATGTATTGAGAAAAATAATTTACACTCAATGACTTTTGTTTTCATATGGTTACAGTAGTTTGTTTTTCACTTTTTAATTTTCAGAATCTGAGCTAAGTGAATAGACCAGTGGCATTTATGTTGTTGACATTAGGTGTACACCTTGATCAGAGACAAGTATCCCCAGTTACTAGGCATAAACTACTAGATCTATTTCAGATCAAGACCTACAAGGAACAATCTTCACCTTTGACATTAAGGGTACACCTTCATCAGAGGCCAGTACCCCAGTTACTTGGTGAAGACTCCCCCTATAGATTTGACCCTATGAACAGAGGTAGTCTAAAGCACTTCATGACTTATGAATTCTCCTGCTTCTTTTGAGGAGATCACAGTTTCTCAGTGCAATTCAGCCATTGCTCTATCACTGTGTTCAGCTCTTTACTTTTATGATCTTATTTACTGCTACCCTGATTTCTTTTAGAGTGATTGTTTAAAAACTAGTACACACTCTTATTCACCTTTTCTAGATATTTCCAGTTTAACACATTCAGGCATTAAAAAAAAACCTTTTCTATTCTAACCATGGGACAGGGATGAAGAACTATAAAAGTTTTCTTTTATCTCAAGTTCTAAAGTGCAGACACTTAACTCTTAAATTTATAAAAGTTAAACCTTTAGTTCCTTTCAATTTGCAAGTGTGGTTCTTATAAATGAACAATTGCAGTAACCACATCTCAATGCACTAAACCAGAAGTAATACTGTTGTTCAGTGAAGGTTAGGGAAAAGATAGCAATAGGCATTAAGATCAAAGAGCATCTAATGTCAAAGACTATGAAGGAATTGAGTGGGGACAATAAGGAGTGAAAAAGATTCAACGTATAGAACAGAACTCTCAGCTTCCCCTGACACCATGATGCAAGAAATATGCTATGCAATGAGTCATTTCTTTTTAAATTTTTTAAATTTACTTAAATGCAGTACACTGCTCTATATGAAGACTTGACCCTTGGTACTTGGCGGAGAACCTAGTCTCAAGGGCCATCTCACACATAATAAGAACCTCCAGGCAGATTTCCCTGCCTTTTAGTAGCTTACCATTTAATATACCAGGATTATGCAAATGATATATGCAGTGCAAAGCAATCCTATATGCATTGAACAACTTCCTTAATAGTCATGCAAATGATATATGCAGACATTCGACACATGCATCAACTATATGCACTAAATGGATCATACAAACTCAGTGCAAGGTATGCATCGACTAAAAAAAAATTGTGTAGTGCATCTAGCATCTTATGTACACATGCAATAACTGGCAAGAGAAGAGCATCAAATTTATGCAGAATTAAATTCAGTAGCTGAGTCTGGAGTGTAGACTGATCAGCTAGACAAGAAGAGAACATCAGAAATTAAACAACCAAATCAATATGACTTTCTCAATTCTGAAGGTAAATCACTTACCTGCTTTACCTAACTGATTTATTTTTACCCTTGGTGTTGCATCAGATTGTTGACAAGGCCTCCAATCTCTTTCAGCTTTTAGAATTTTTGGCCCTGCCTCTTGTCATATGCCTGGAGTAGCTATTCTTGTTTCATCATTTTGTTCCCGGCTACCAGGCATACCTGCAAACACACTTAGGGAGCAGATTTTGGAACCCAAGATAGTTTGGGCCCCAAGTCAGAGACAGACATGTAAGAGTGAAAATATGACAAAAGCTATTTAGGGATCCACATTTGTATGAAAGTGGATGGTTTAGTGGATTCTACAGCTTGAGAGTTCTTTTTGTTATTTTTCTTTTTCTCAGCACCAACAGGTTTAGCTTTCTTTTTCTGGTGCTGTGATGGTTTTTGTGTAGTCTTGGCATTCATTTTATTAACAACATTGTTGTTTTTCTGCCAATACCTTGGCCAATGAGTGTACTGGAAGTTGTGGCCCAAATTGGTCCTAGGCTGACCATAGAACACCTGTTGACTAGGACTCCATGTCCTAAAGTGATTATCCCATCTCCTAGCTGGCTGAGGTCTATAGGGCTGAGTGGGGAAATTCTGATACCTAGACCTCATGTACACAGGATTCCACCCAAACCTATTAGGTGGTTGTGAGTGAATGTGATGATAGACTTGGGCTCGAGGGAAATAGGGATGTGCAAACTGGTTCCTAGCTACACTTGGTCTCCCTGCCACCTTTGACCCTCTAGGTTTCTGCACTGACTTATATTGGGTCTTTTTCTGAGCAGTTGATGGTGGTGGAGACTTAGCAACCTTGGACTGGGGTTTTGATGTGCTAGCTGGTTGACCCCTAGCCTTGGACTTACCCTTGGGAGAAGAGCATGCAGCTCTAGGCTCTACAACTTTCTGCTTTCCCTTGTCCTTAGCACTGGACAATTTTGATTTTACATTTTTGAAAGCAGATTTTTCACTGACCATTTTTATGAGTGGTCCTTTATTCTTTTTTCCCATGAATGAATTGGTTTTCAGTTCAAAGCTCTTTTTAGCTGAGGGATTAAAACCGAGACCCTCCTTTCTGAAGTTGACTTTTGACCCTAGCAAGGCATTAAGATTTTCTGTTCCTTGGGTCATGCTTTCAATGATTTTCTTTTTGTCAGAATTTTCATTTTCCAGATTTTCAATAGTTTTCTTCAATTCAGCATTCACTGACAAGATAGCTTCATATTTTTCAGTTGAAATCTTTATTTCATTTTCAAATTTCTGAATTGACAATTTCAACTCATCAATGACATTTTTCAGCAACTCATTTTCTTTCCTACAATTAATCAAAACATGCTTTAATTCATCAAAATCAGAACATGCACTTTTCAATTTGTCATTCTCTGATTGTAAACATGCAACTTTATCAGAAAGTGTTTTATCATTAACCAGAGAATTCATTTTCTTCTTCAAGAGTCTATTTTCCTTCCTAATATCATTCGCTTTATCTAACAGTTCTCCATAAGCATCTTCCCAATCAGAAATAGTATAATGTTCGAAAGGGGATGATACCTGATCAGACTCTTCTTCTTCTTCTCCATTCCTGGCCATCAAGTAGATGTCCTTTTCTTGTTTCTCACTATCTGAGGAAGTGCTCAGCGTGCCTTCTTCCTCATCGCTCCATGTACTTCCCATGGCCTTTCCCTTTGGCGCTTTCTTCCATGGTCATCCTTTCATTTTCTGTAACTCTGGACAATCAACCTTCATATGGCTAGTCTTCCTGCAATGATAACAAGTATTATCGTCAGATTTTTCAGCAGGGTTAAATTTATACCTGTTTTGCTTCCTGCTGTGGTGTTTTCTATAGACATTTTTCCCTTATGTTCTAAGAAATCTTCTGAACTCTCTTGTAATCATAGCTAGTTCATCCTTTTCAAGCTCCGATCCAGATAGGCTCCGATCACTGGATGATCCATTGCATCTGGACTGTTTTGAACAACTATGCTTGGCCTTCAAAGCAATAGGCTTCTTGTATTCTAGCTCTTCAGCTTGTAAAAGATTCATCTCGTACGCCATCAAAGAGCCTATCAGCTCATTTGGTTTCATCTTTTGTAGATCTCTTGACTCCTCAACCACAGTTGCTTTGGTATGCCATATCGGAGTCAACGATCGAAGGATCTTCCTCACAACTTCATAATCGGAATAACTTTTTCCAAGATTTCTTAGACCATTTGTTATAATGGTCAAACGAACAAACATTTCGGTCACTGTCTCACCGGGCTTCATTCGAAATGCTTCATACTCTGACATTAACATATTAGCCCGTGTCTCTCTCACTTGAGACGTTCCCTCATACATGACCTCAAGAGTGTCCCACATCTCCTTTGTCGTCTTGCAGGATGACACTCTATCAAACTCAGTGGGATGGAGTGCACATTGAATGGCGTTGATGGCACTCCAGTTCAGAGTAGATTTTCAGATTTCTTCTCTGGTCCACAATTCCTCATTCTTATGTAGCTCATAGGGACCTTTGCTCACAATTTTCCAGATCTCGTAATCTTTGGCTCTGAGGAAGACCTACATCCGGTTCTTCCAATATGGGTAGTTGGATTCGTAGAAGAATGGTGACTTCGTAGTGGACTGTCCCTCTGCTATTAACCCTCTAGCATCCATGGCCGTTCCTCTTTAGGATGTTAGTCCTGCACAAAGAGTTAGGCTCTGATACCAATTGTTGTGAAGCTAAAGGGTGATCTAGAGGGGGGTGAATAGATCAGTCACCCTATAAAAATAACTATAGCATATTCAGGTGCGGAATAGGAAATTCTGCTAAACAGATAGAGCGCACAAATCAAATACCAACCAGAACTGCTGAAGAACCGACTTAAACAAACATTTACTATGCAAAGTACTAGAATAGAGTGGCGATGCAAACCACAAAGCAATCACACAGTAGACAGGGGTTTTTAGGTGGTTCGGTCCTCCAGACCTACATCCACCCCACACTCAAACCGGAGTGTGGCTTACTGCTGCGCAACACAGCTTGCGTCCACTGGGCCTTACAGCTTAGCCTACAACAGCTGGGGACTACAGCTTAACCCATCCAGAGGAGTCCTCCTCTGCCCGCTAAGGAATTACAGCTTGACCTGTCCAGTGGAATCCACCACTACAACTGCTGGGGATTACAACTTACCCATCCAGAGGCAACACCTCTGCAAACGCTGACTCATAGCTTGAAGACAAGAGTTCGAAGAAAATAAAATAAAAGGCAAACGAAAGATAAAATGTATCCTTGCAGGGAATGTAGATCAAACAAGTGAGCAAACTCAGATCTGGTTTTGAACCAAAGATCTGAGGAACAAATCTCTCAACTCTTCTCACTCTCAACTCTCTTTCTTTTCTCTTTTTCTGGATCGAATGGGCACTCACTGCTTCTGCTCTTCAGCTTCAACTCTCACAGCTTCGATCAGTCTTCTTCAGATGGAGAAGACTTCCTTTATATAGCAGTTCCAGCAGGAGCAGCACTGGGCGCGTGTCTTCCACAGTTTCCGCCCAAATGTTTTGGCCACGTGTCATCTTCCTGTCAGCCCTTCCAGCCTCGGATCACGTGCCTTTCATTAAGCTCTACAAAGAGTCCATGTCAGTCAGTCGAAGAGAGTTATCAGTTTAAGACTGAAAGCTTGCACAGACTTCGTTTAATGCCTGAAGCAATGTATAGACTTACTCAGTCATCAAAACAACCAAATGCTCATTAGTGTATAGACTTGCTATGGCATTAAAGCACCCATGTTCAGACTTAGAGTGAAGAATGTACAGACTTCGTCAGACTTCAAGTGAAGAATGTACAGACTTCGTGGAAGTGCTAAAACAGTGAACGTAGGTAAAGGTAAGGAATGTACAGACTTAAGAGAAAGCTTGAAGCGCACAATGTATGGACTTGTACAAACTTGCTATGGATGTATAGACTTTAAATCAAAAGGATGCACAGGCTGTATAGACTTTCAGTAACACACGATGTACAAACTTTCTAGGCATGAAGACAATCGCTGTACAGACTTGCTAGGCATGAAGGCAACCACTGTACATACTTCGTGTGCAATGGCCAACCAATGTACAGACTTGATGAACATGCAGTAATGTATATACTCTACTTTGAACGATGCACAATGTATAGACTTTGTTTGTGCTGTGCAACTGATGTGCATACTTGCTATGGAGGGATGTGTAGACTCTGCGTGCATGCGACAGACAATGTGCAGACTTGTTTTGAACCATGCACAATGTATAGACTTTATGTTCGTGCAACGTAGGTAAAGATAGCAATGTGCAAACTTTGCTCATGTATGGACTTAGTGTGTGCGAGCATGCTAACATGCAATGTGTAGACTTTGAGTGTGCGAACAATGCAGCAACCAATGTATATACTTGTGTTCAGCAGTAATGTATAGACTTGAACACATGCATGCTATGCAATGTATAGACTTGCTATGCCTGCGCCAAATGCGATGTACAGACTTGCTATGTCTGCGACACATGCAATGTACAGACTTGCCTGGCCGATGCATAGACTTTAAGGTATGCACAAAGATGATGCATGAGACGATGCGATGTACAGACTTGCCTGGCTGATGCATAGACTTTAAGGTATGCACAGAGACGATGCATGAGACGATGCGATGTACAGACTTGCCTGGCCGATGCATAGACTTTAAGATATGCACATGAGACGCTGAATGAGACGCAGGACGCTGTACAGACTTTGTAGCGTGTGCATGTTGAGTGAGACGGTAGGCTGTACAGACTTCAGATCAAATGATACAATGCATGAACAAGAAGATGATGTATAGACTTTGTCTGCATGCTGTACAAGACAATGTATAGACTTGATGTTCGTGCAACAGTGTATAGACTTGCTCAGCCTGAAGTAGGGCAATGTACAGACTTCTTAACTGAAGCATGCAGCAACTGTTAATGCACTGATGCAGTATATGCACAGAAGAAGCAATGCACAAATGCAATACTGTTCATGCACAGACAATATGAGCTATGCATGAAGTGTAGACATGTATAGACTTGAATGTATGACAGAATGCAATGCATTGTTTGAGTGCACCGACTATATGAATGCAAGGCTAAGACAGTGTATAGACTTTACATGTGCACTGACTTGAGACATTGTATATGCAGTAACTAGCAGTAATGCATGTACACTAAATACAATGAATGTCTCACTGTGAAACTCTCACTGTGTTGCTATCATCAAAACAAAATATCATATGCTTGTGCCTAAGGGGCACAACATATGATAGCCATGTCAGTTTAGCAGCTTGATTGGAATCCCTTGAGTATTTAGAAATATCAGCCCGCCTTGCACAGACCCTAGTAGTGAATGGAGGAGTTGCGATTGCGACCTCTTCCACAAGCATGACTTTGCTGCCCCCTCTCCTAGTAGAATTGTTGAAGTTCCGCATGGCTGGTGTAGTGCCTCGGGTCTTCTTAGGAACCCACATCTGCTCGAATTTGAGAAATTTTGGGGTTGACCTCCTTTGCTTGTTATCATCAGGGTTTGCCCTCCGACTGGCCAGCACTTGGAAGGCGTTGTGAGTGGGGATAGTTGGGATGGCCCGATCTAACAGAATTTTGGCATCACGGCCGTTGAAGAAGATCCAGATGCCCCCAATCATCATGGACTTCCCAGATGCCGAGAGTCAACCTCGGGAATTGGCAAAGGCTCTTCCTCTTCTGAAGTTCTTTTTGTTGCCCCCAGCGGGCCTCTTCTCATATGCCCCAGTCGGGCAGGTAACATGGTGAACGTGGCAGCTCACGATCACCAGACTCTTTAGTAGAGTTTTCTTGATTTGACCCTCACTTTGCGTGGCCGCAGGTTTGTTGTTCGTTGTCAGCTTCACAGATTTTGAGCTCTCCTTGCCTAGAAGATCCATGAACGCGACTCCCAGGAAGTTCGGGAAGCCAACGACCGGAGGAAAGTTGTCGAAGGTAGTTGGCACGACAAGATAGCCGTGTGCAGCATGGTCGGCCACGATCTGAAGGCCAAAGTCAAGTCCGGATAGTCCGTTCGCCATCGCTTTAACCTCTAAAGGGGACAGACAAGATGAACGAGTAGTTAGGGTTTGAAGTAGTTGAGCGGGGACCCCATGGTCCATCTCTTTTGGCGAGAAGATGAAGGGGGGTTGAGGTCTCACCGGGCGTGCCAGCTTATGGGAACACATTTTATTTATGCATTTTATTTTTTTTTGATTTTTTTTGATTTGTTTTTTTGTTTTATTAATTAGGCGTGCCAGTCACTGTCGTGACAATTTATTATGTGCTCATCTGACTGATCAGACAATTATGGGTGATCGTGTCAAGACCCGAAACTCGTCGTACCATAAAGGCTACGATGTTAATTACGCCCCTCCGAAAGAGGGACAACCCTTGATTAATCGCCAAAATAAAGACCATGGGGCCCATATAATTAAAGATGCAATTGCATGCAAGCACACAATATGGTAGTATTTATTTATTAAATCGACTCCCGGTATGAGGCGGATAACCTAGGTCCGAAGACCACTATCACGCATAGTGACAGCTTTCGGTCAGGCGTAACCTGACTTTCTGCTAATCACTATTTGATATACCAGAGAATCGGATCATATAAACATGCAAGATGACGGTATTCAGTATTATCGTTTATTATTTGTTTGATCATTTATTTATAACTTCGAGAGAGATCTTGACAGCGCCACCTTGCTCCGAGTTCTATCGGGATCTTTTTTTTGAAGCTGTGCATGACATTACGGTGCACATACATGGGCCCATGAAGTGGGCTGGGTGTGACCGTATTCGAGCAAGTTCGGAGATTATCGGGACAGTGTATGCCGGGGCACGACAAATTTGATATTTGAGAAGTGAGGAAATGCGGTTAAAATCTGATCGGAACGAACTAGATTCAGTAAGTTATCGGCTCGGGACAAGGTCATGCTTTGGCTGAAATGGGAGTGAGTCCCGAGAACCAAACACGACCCGTCGGAGCGGCGATAATATTCTATACTCGGGGGCTAGGGAAGGTGAAGACACCGGAGCAGACACGGCCATTATTTTTTATTTATTCTTGTTGTTCTTTTAGATGTATGGATGCCTTTATTCTCATCATTTTTTATACCCTCCCCTTTTTATTATTCATTCACTATTTGTTCATTATCTATTTATTTTATATTTTTCTTATATCGAATGCATGCACCTTTTAATTTCTTTTATTGTTATTATTATTTTATCATTTTTATTCGGCCATCATTTGTTTATTATGTTTTCTTTTCTTAAACTCTCTCTTCTTATTTTATTTATTTATATCTTTCTCTTTTCATTACTTATTTATTATTTATTATTTATTCATCTATTTTTGTTTGTTTTATTTTGTTTTAGTCATTTTTTTGTTTCTCCATTTTAGATGAGAGTATTATGTTTATTTTATTGTTTATTTGTTTTTATTATTGTTATTATTTTATATGCCTATGGATATATGGGATGGGGGGTGTACGTATATGCAAGGTGTTGGGTTCTGTGCGTCCCCTCGTTGTCTTTGACAATGGTTTTGATGATTCCAATATATCGTGTGTTTTATGTTTACTTGTTTTGTGTTTACTTCAAAGTGGAAATCTTGATTGTCTATGTTTTATGGCATCCTGATGGTAAAACAAACTAACACTATGATATCTTGTTTTGCAGGTGGTTCAAACACAATGATCCTTCATGCACACATCCTTGATGTTGGTGTTTGTATTGGTGCCTTCATGCATGTCCTATATGGGACACTTGATGTGGATTTCTGCTTAACATGCTTTTTATGATTCTTTTTGATCCAAGGTTATTGGATGTTCTTAAGACCCTCTAACCATGCTATCTAACTTGGTTATATCATGTTCACAATTTGGGTCATGACTCTTTTAATGAATTCATATAAATGCTTGACATTGTGTTTCATGCATACTCAAAGTCCATACATTCTGTTTCATACATTGGCCTTCATAATCCAAGTCTACACATTGGCCTTTGGCCACCAAGTCTGTACATTGGCCTTCATCAGCCAAGTCTGTACATTGGCCTTTGGCCACCAAGTCTATACATTGGCCTTCATACTTCAAGTCTATACATTGGGCTTCATATTTCAAAGTCTATACATTGGCCTTCATCAGCCAAGTCTATACATTGGTTCAAGCCACCAAGTCTGTACATTGGCCTTCAATCCAAGTCTATACATTGGCCTTCTGCCAAGTCTATACATTGTCTTGTGCCTTCAAGTTTCCAAGTCTATACATTCAGTTTCATGCATATACAAAGTGGAGATTTGAGTTTGCTCTCAATTCATCTAATTCATGTTGGCTTGATTAAATTGTATTTGAAAGGTGAACCTGTGAAAAATATGGTTAGGAAATGTTTGAATCAGTTGTGCATATAGTTGCACTTTCAACATACTAATGTGCAGGTTCATCAAGGTTGAAATGCATTGAAGAGGTGGTAATTGTGTGGGTTGTTTTCTGAACACCTTCTATGAGGTATTATTAGATTAAATGTGTTTCATGCATCATGAAGATGAAGTTTTTGAGTTTTTCAGGTTATGCTCTCAAAATCATGAATGACAAGGTGAGAACTTACTTTCTAATGCAATTCTTGTTTTAATCTATTGGGTTGCATGTTTAGAATGTTTGGAAATTGTTTAGAAACCTTTTGATCGAGTTTCTAGGTCAGTGGGTCGACCCCCCATGCTAATGGGTCGTCCCCTGGGCAGAACAGGGCACTTTCAGCACTCTGGCTGAAAGTGGGTCGACCCCCCTTCAGAAGTGGGTCGACCCCCCTGTGACAAAACCTGCCAGACAGCATTCTGTCTGGCAGGTGGGTCGACCCCCCTCCAAAGTGGGTCGACCACCCCTGTTCGCAGCACCGTGCGGGATTTCCGTAAGTCACCGTAACCCGACCAAATCACATCCAAATGGGCTGAAAATTTACACACTTGCCCTTAAGTTACTAATGAACATATTGGGGTGGTTTTGCTAGGGTTTTACAAGGGTATTGTGGTCTTTTACACAACTCATCCCTCTTGTATATATAACATACGAATTTGGGGTTTTAACTATCTCCTTTGGCTAACCTTGTTCTATTTGTTGTAGGAGAGAAAGAAGAGAGCTCAAGGAAGCTTCAACGCTAGATTCGATCTACATCCCTCGACATTTGGAGCTCGTGGAAGAAGAAGAAAAGGAGCGGATCATCAAGGGGATCAATAGGACACTCTCAACGTCATCATCCGGCTACCCTCCGACCCGTGGCATAGAGAAGACATTCTATAGCCCTTGTTCTTCGATAGGAATTTCCTTCTACATCCTTTTTGTGCTTAATGGAGTCAATCTCTTTAGGTTTCTAAAGTTATATTGATCATATCCTTCGTTTCTAAACATGATGTCTGTGAGTGTGTGAACCGTCGGTGAACGGTTGTGGAGTTATTGTGCCGCGGGCATTGCGGCTTGTGTGTGTGTGATTGTTCGTCCCTTGTGGATCGTGTACGGAGCTGCGTCTCGGTGTGTGCTTATTATCCGGGGTGTGTTCCCCGTCGTGTGTGTGTGGATATTGCTACAGAAGTAGCGTGTGTGTGTGTGGTTGGGGTTCATCCCCGGGTGCTACGAAAGTAGCGTGTAGTGAATCCTCACCCGATTGGGTGAGGGGTGGACGTATGGTGCCCGTCGTGGTCCCGAACCACCTTAAAAATCTGTGTCTTGTGGTTTTGCCTGTGTGTTTGCCATTTCTTCTATCTCCCTTCACAGGTTCAATACATAGGTTTTTATCTCACTACGCTATCACACATTGCTACCTCCGTTATTTGTATTTGAGCTTAATCTCCTTGGTAATCACTATTTAATCTTTGTTAAACTTGAACTCTCTAAATTGTTGCATTGTCAATTCGAGTGAGATCGGAAAGCGTGAGAGAACCTGTTAAATCTCACTCCTGTTTAAGAAATCAACGTTGCAATTTTAAACTCCGCTGTGGTTGTCAGGGAAAGTTTTTAAATCCGCCATCTCGGCAAGGGGACAATTCAACCCCCCTTCTTGTCTGCCATCTCTATCTGGGCCAACAATTGGTATCAGAGCCCAGTCTCTGATTTTTATTCAGCGGACCTCACGGTCTAGGAGAAACGATCTTTTTATGATGGCTAATCTGAACTCTGTTCCTGTCTTTGATGGTTTTGATTTTACATCATGACTTGGAAAACTGTGTATTTGGATTTCTGGGATTGATCCGAAACTCATAAAATTAATCTCTCATGGTCCACATGTTTTACAAAAAAATGAGTTAAGATGGACTGATGAACATAGGAAAATGAATTCTGATAACCTTTTTGTCTTGAATGCTCTTAAAGCTGCAATTGACTCTAACAAATTTTCGTTTGTTCTTGATTGTAGCTCGACCAAAGAAATCATGGATCAACTGATCAAGGTTCATGAAGGAGGGCTAGAGGATGCTTGCATGATGGCTAATAGTAAGGATGATCACTCAAGCTTAGAGTCCAAGGAGGTAAGCTCTGACTCTGAACTTGATGAAATCTCATTTGAAGAATTAGTGGAAGCATATGATGAATTATCGAGTAAGTACAAGAGATTGAAATCTGAAAATAAGAATTTGAATACTAAAATTGAAAGCTGTCACATTGATAATTCTTCATGTGAAAAAGGCATAGAGTTTGAAAATCTAGTTGAGTCACTTGTCTATGAGGTGGACAATCATAAAGAAACCATTTCATGTTTAACAACTGAAAACAAATCTTTAAAGGCTGAAATTTTGGAACTTCAACAAATAAAAGAAGACAATGAAAAGTTGAAAATATTGAATTCCGCTATATCTGAAAAACCGCTTCCTTTGGAAAATGGAAAAGCTACTTTCAATACTGACAAATCTAAAAAGTTGAAAGAACTGAGAAAGGAAATTGAAAGCCTCAAGAACATAAATGATAAATTTGAATGTGATAAAGCCTTGAACAAAATTGTTGGTGAAAATGTGAGTTTTCAAATGAGTGAACTTGAACACACCTCTATGAACACAAATTCATTTGAAAAACTCCAAAATGAAAATAGTGCTTTATTGATTCAAATTTCATTGCTTGAAAGTAAATTGAAAAGTCTTGAAAAAATTGAAAAGGGTAAATGTGTGATTTTTGATGATTGTGACAATTCGCATGGTCTTGAATAAGAAATTGAAAGTCACAAAGTTATCAACTCCTTGTTGAATGAGAAAATTGCATCTTGTGAAGAAGAATTGGCTAGTTCTGAAATCCATATTATGTCTTTGCAAAATGAAATCAAAGTTTTGAATGAATCATTGTCCGTGCATGATAAAGAAAATCAAAATCAGAAAATTGTTGATCATCGCTCTTGTATGCATGAAAAACATCCATCTGTTGAACATGCTTATGCATTAAGAAAAAGAAGGAATGTCTCATGTTACTATTGCGGCAATTTTGGCCATGATATGTACGAATGCTCTCTAATGCAATCTGATGATAATGAGGCAATAAAGTCACAACTAAAAGTTGTTGATGATTTTAAAATTCTTGAAAAACCAAAGAAGAAAAACCTCCATGTTCATTGCTATTACTGTGGTCTACATGGCCATGTTATGGAGGACTGTTTCATGAAGAAAGATGATAATGAATGGTTTGCCAACAAGAATTTTTCATGTTATTATTGTGGTGAACAAGGACACATGATGGATAATTGTTCCTTAATGAAAAATGATGAGAAATTATCCATGAAAAGAAAATCTTTCTACTGCTATTACTGTGGTGAGAATGGTCATTCTATGGATGATTGTTCCACAATGAAAATCGATGATGAGTGGTATGAAAGGAAAAATAAGAAAAATATATTTGTTCATGCTAGGACTAACCCCTCGGGACCCACGATGGTTTGGGTACCCAAACATCCAACTTGAGAATCTATTTTACAGGGGTACCTTGAGGTCGAAGAAATTAATAAACATTGGGATCTCAAGGTGAGGAACAAAATGATTTGTTTTGAAATTTTTGTCTCACTTGGTTCTCTTTAAAAAATCTGAAAAAGGTAAAATTTATGTTTTGAGAAAAATGCTTCCAACTTGGTTCACTGGTTATGGTATCTTTTGAAATCTTGAGAATCTTTGAGTTCCATGTCAGAATGACTTGATCACTTCTATTTTTCACTCCATGTGAATAAATTCTATCTTCAAATGCTTTACTCTTCTCATAAAGTGTTTTCACACTTATAATCAACTCTTGTAAATAAAATTTGGTTTGAATGCTTCTCATTGTGCATAGAGTTTTCAAACTCTTACTTGTTTTTTGTAAATAATCACTCACTTGTGCATACATAGATCACATGCTTAAGTTGCATAAAACATGCTGCACATATCATATACATCCTCACTTGCATACATTTGCACTTGCTTGCATACATTTGTATATTCCTCATATTCGTGTGCTTGATTGCTATGATTTTTCGGTATATAAAATAGTGTATGTGGAAGGTTGGATTATGTCTAGCCGGAAGCTTTCACTATGCATGATGGTGGTCTTCGGACCTATGTTCCCCGCCGCGTACCGAAAATCACTTGGTTTGAATAGTTTGCTATATCCTTGCTTGAATGCATGTATATAATTTTAGAACACAATTCCTTGTAAATCTTCTAAGACCTCACCTCCTTGCTATATAAAATGCAGTGACTTTAATCATTTGTGAAAAGTGACATATACAAAGGAGGATGATTCATTTCAACTGTGCATACATTTAGGGGGAGTCATAACTGTGTATAGACAAATTCATCTTCTACATCCAAAGCAATTACCCATACATTATTCCAAAATGATGCATATGACTTTGATTGATAAGGATTTCAGAAATTCTTTTTAACACTTCATGGGAAACAAATTTCTACATGAAAATTGAGAGAATCGTGAGGAAAAAGCTGCCTACCCCGCATGCTTAAATAAGTGGTATGTCTAACTGAGTAGCCGGGAATCCCCACTGAAATAAATGAGGAAACTCGCGTCGAAAGGTGAAACAAAATCCACATTTTGTGATGAATCCTAGTAAGCCGGGAAACCCCATTGAGACACATGAGGTGACTCGCGCCGAACAGTGAAATCCAATAAAAGAAAAACAAAAAGGGGTTGAGCGAAGCTACCAATATTCGAGGATCAAAATGGAAGTGTAGGAAGGAAAGAACCCTCTTGTGTTTTCTAGAAACTCTGCTAATATCCATATAAACTTGAAGTTCATTGCTCATTTACATAAATTTCAATTGGGTATTTTTGTGATGATTGTATATCTTGAATTTGTTCTCATCATGGCTTATGTAGTACCTTGCATATATGAATGCACTACCTTTTTTGATTATGGTCCATATCTCACATTTTGATTTTGAATGAACTGTTCTTTTGCTATCCCCTTACCCCATTATGGGGGAGCTATAGTACTGTATATGTGCTTAACTCTAATACATGCTTGCGTGTTTGCTTGCTTGCATACTTCATTTCACATTTAAGTTTTCATAGATGCATCTTCAGGTTACTTAATCTCATTGTCTATTGGCTTTTGTTCTTGACAATTGGGGGAGAATAATGTGCTTTTTAGCATAATACACTTTTTGTGCCTAACATAGTTTTCAGGCTTCACATATCATTTACTTTCATTACAAGTGCATAATTAGTCATACATAAAGCAAAAATCACAAAAAATTGAGCTTATGCACTAATTTCACACATCTGCTAATTACAAATAAAATTTCAAATTCCTGCTTGTTTTTGGTCTCCACACCTTCCTCTCATGGTAGGTGTATTGCTGGATTCGTGCGTTCATGTCTAACTCATTTTTGGAAGGTTTCCAGCTACTTTTCAGTCCCCCATTTTTTTGCTAATGACAAAGGGGGAGAGAACTTTATCATAATATATTGTCATCATCAAAAAGGGGGAGATTGTTGGGTTCTGTGCGTCCTCTCGTTGTCTTTGACAATGGTTTTGATGATTCCAATATATCGTGTGTTTTGTGTTTACTTGTTTTGTGTTTACTTCAAAGTGGAAATCTTGATTGTCTATGTTTTATGGCATCCTGATGGTAAAACAAACTAACACTATGATATCTTGTTTTGCAGGTGGTTCAAACACAATGATCCTTCATGCACACATCCTTGATGTTGGTGTTTGTATTGGTGCCTTCATGCATGTCCTATATGGGACACTTGATGTGGATTTCTGCTTAACATGCTTTTTATGATTCTTTTTGATCCAAGGTTATTGGATGTTCTTAAGACCCTCTAACCATGCTATCTAACTTGGTTATATCATGTTCACAATTTGGGTCATGACTCTTTTAATGAATTCATATAAATGCTTGACATTGTGTTTCATGCATACTCAAAGTCCATACATTCTGTTTCATACATTGGCCTTCATAATCCAAGTCTACACATTGGCCTTTGGCCACCAAGTCTGTACATTGGCCTTCATCAGCCAAGTCTGTACATTGGCCTTTGGCCACCAAGTCTATACATTGGCCTTCATACTTCAAGTCTATACATTGGGCTTCATATTTCAAAGTCTGTACATTGGCCTTCATCAGCCAAGTCTATACATTGGTTCAAGCCACCAAGTCTGTACATTGGCCTTCAATCCAAGTCTATACATTGGCCTTCTGCCAAGTCTATACATTGTCTTGTGCCTTCAAGTTTCCAAGTCTATACATTCAGTTTCATGCATATACAAAGTGGAGATTTGAGTTTGCTCTCAATTCATCTAATTCATGTTGGCTTGATTAAATTGTATTTGAAAGGTGAACCTGTGAAAAATATGGTTAGGAAATGTTTGAATCAGTTGTGCATATAGTTGCACTTTCAACATACTAATGTGCAGGTTCATCAAGGTTGAAATGCATTGAAGAGGTGGTAATTGTGTGGGTTGTTTTCTGAACACCTTCTATGAGGTATTATTAGATTAAATGTGTTTCATGCATCATGAAGATGAAGTTTTTGAGTTTTTCAGGTTATGCTCTCAAAATCATGAATGACAAGGTGAGAACTTACTTTCTAATGCAATTCTTGTTTTAATCTATTGGGTTGCATGTTTAGAATGTTTGGAAATTGTTTAGAAACCTTTTGATCAAGTTTCTAGGTCAGTGGGTCGACCCCCCATGCTAATGGGTCGTCCCCTGGGCAGAACAGGGCACTTTCAGCACTCTGACTGAAAGTGGGTCGACCCCCCTTCAGAAGTGGGTCGACCCCCCTGTGACAAAACCTGCCAGACAGCATTCTGTCTGGCAGGTGGGTCGACCCCCCTCCAAAGTGGGTCGACCCCCCCCTGTTCGCAGCACCGTGCGGGATTTCCGTAAGTCACCGTAACCCGACCAAATCACATCCAAATGGGCTGAAAATTTACACACTAGCCCTTAAGTTACTAATGAACATATTGGGGTGGTTTTGCTAGGGTTTTGCAAGGGTATTGTGGTCTTTTGCACAACTCATCCCTCTTATATATATAACATACGAATTTGGGGTTTTAACTATCTCCTTTGGCTAACCTTGTTCTATTTGTTGTAGGAGAGAAAGAAGAGAGCTCAAGGAAGCTTCAACGCTAGATTCGATCTACATCCCTCGACATTTGGAGCTCGTGGAAGAAGAAGAAAAGGAGCGGATCATCAAGGGGATCAAGAGGACACTCTCAACGTCATCATCCGGCTACCCTCCGACCCGTGGCATAGAGAAGACATTCTATAGCCCTTGTTCTTCGATAGGAATTTCCTTCTACATCCTTTTTGTGCTTAATGGAGTCAATCTCTTTAGGTTTCTAAAGTTATATTGATCATATCCTTCGTTTCTAAACATGATGTCTGTGAGTGTGTGAACCGTCGGTGAACGGTTGTGGAGTTATTGTGCCGCGGGCATTGCGGCTTGTGTGTGTGTGATTGTTCGTCCCTTGTGGATCGTGTACGGAGCTGCGTCTCGGTGTGTGCTTATTATCCGGGGTGTGTTCCCCGTCGTGTGTGTGTGGATATTGCTACAGAAGTAGTGTGTGTGTGTGGTTGGGGTTCATCCCCGGGTGCTACGAAAGTAGCGTGTAGTGAATCCTCACCCGATTGGGTGAGGGGTGGACGTAGGGTGCCCGTCGTGATCCCGAACCACCTTAAAAATCTGTGTCTTGTGGTTTTACCTATGTTTTTGCCATTTCTTCTATCTCCCTTCACAGGTTCAATACATAGGTTTTTATCTCACTACGCTATCACACATTGCTACCTCCGTTATTTGTATTTGAGCTTAATCTCCTTGTTAATCACTGTTTAATCTTTGTTAAACTTGAACTCTCTAAATTGTTGCATTGTCAATTCGAGTGAGATCGGAAAGCGTGAGAGAACCTGTTAAATCTCACTCCTGTTTAAGAAATCAACGTTGCAATTTTAAACTCCGCTGTGGTTGTCAAGGAAAGTTTTTAAATCCGCCATCTCGGCAAGGGGACAATTCAACCCCCCTTCTTGTCCGCCATCTCTATCTGGGCCAACACAAGGCTTAGTTGTACGTGAGTGTTAGTTTAAGTTGTTAAAAGAAGGGGTATATGTTACGTGAGTGGATTAGTTAGCATCTGGGTTCGTATTTTGTTAGTTTAGTTTAGTCTTCTTTCCTTTTGGTTAATATGAGGGGGAATGGGTAGAACGTGGCTGCACTTGTATTAATGGGGTGTGTGCGTATTGTATTGTTAGTTTAGTTTTTTTTATATATGTATATATGCTTGCACGATGGATGGGTGGCACCGATAGCAATGACGCCGATTGGAACCTTTGTGTTGTTTTGTTTTTATATATAAAACCACATGAAAAGGGAGGAATGGGTGGCGCCGATTAGAGTTTGACCCCGAGGCTTGTGTGTTAGAAAGTGTATCGGCGTGGTATGCACGCGCATAGGTTTTTCATCTCGGCGGAGTGCTTTCACCTCGGCGGCGTGCTTTTGGCGCCGAGGGGAGCCTCCCTTGGCGATTCTTTGTTTAATATTTTTATTTGCTTAGTATTATTATTACATGTTTATTTATTTATTTGTTCACTTGGTTTATTATTATTATTATATTATTTTTTATTATTATATTATCATTTGTTTTATTTTTTTATGTTTATTATATTATTATTATTATTATGTTTTATTTTATTAACAGTTCGGCAGTTAATCTGTATGTCTGGCAAAGATCCGACAGCATCTCCCCTTGTTTTGGATTATGCCAAAAGGGAGTATAGGACATTCATCCCTGGAGTGCCGGGATGAAAGTCAAAAGAAGATGGGCATACAACCCAGAATCCCAAGAGATGAGAGCATAATAGATTGATGTCCACCATCGTGGCATTCGGTTAATATCCCCTTAAGGAACCGCCGGAGAACATGCAGTGGCAGAACTCCGTAGGTCAGTAGGTTTAAAAGAACATCATGTGTGAGCCAACCCAATGTAGGGGTGCAACCCCGTTAATCTGACTCCCGTAGCTCTGAGTGAAGCCCCTGATCTCTTCTTCTTACAGCAGGGTGGAGGTTTACAAGTGGTTAGGTGAGAATCGGCATGAGGTGACCGGCATAAGGTTCCCAGCGCGCGTGGCCTCGGCATGAAGCTACCGGCAGGCCGAATGTCTTTGGCACAATTGGGTATCGGCACACGGGATGGCCTTTTTGGCGTGAATAGGCATCGACGCAGGGCTCCCGACGCGTTTTCAGCTCTCGGCGCGAGAGTATACGCGCCGAGAGGAAATGGGTGCGCCGAGAGATTTCTGGCTGAGGGGATTTCCTGATGGGTTCAAGGCCTGCTCCAAGGGATTTTCAAAGGGGTTTGTTCTTGAGGGTTTTCTGGGGGTTTAAGGTTTGCTCCAGGGGAGTTTCAAGGGTTTGTTCTTGAGGGTTTTCAGGGGGTTTAAGGTTTCACAAATAGGTGTCACAGGGGATTTTCAAGGGTTTATTCTTGGGGGTTTTCAGGGGTTTGAGGTTTGGGCAAGTTTTTAGGAGTTCTGGCAGGGCTGATTTGTGAACCATTAGGGGACTTATTCACCCACAAAGAGATCTGAGGGGAGGCTGTGGAACATCGACAGGTAACTGCGAAACAGAGACATGACATTTCCCCCATTTTAGAATGAATAGAAGCTCTGTGATAGTCTGTCACAGGCCTCTGTAACATGTTAGGGGTCGACCAATCGAGTTAAAATCTTCGAGCGGAATAAAAATCATGATGAGGAACTTTATAACTTCAACAGAGTCTCTGTTCGGCACGGTGGACTGCTAGCCAAGGAAGTAACTGTGCGCATTCGAGAAACAGAAAATAACAGCCGAGAGAATAACACAACAGCAGCAAAGGTATACACAGATTGCATTCTTTTCATGGCATTACAGCATGCCCTTGAGGAAAATCATTATAAGGATCATTCATGAATCATGGGCGAACAAGTCCCAGAGGAGAAAACTTCAAAGGAAAACATAAAACGAATGACAGACAAAGGGGAGGGGGAACTGTAGCCCCATCGGGGCAATGATCGACGGACTCCCACCTTGAACAGAGTAGCAGGGATGATCACTCCGGATCCCTTTTTCACAGCAACTTCTGCCTTCTGGCTCGGCAGGCTCTCTTCAGCAGACTCACTTTCTCTCTTCGCTGGTGGCCCTATCTCCTTCTGTTCTCTCTTTTCTTTCGAAGACTTGGGTTATATATATAGAGGGTGAACCATGTTTCCATCGGCGCGAGTTTCCCAGCGCGAGTCCCTCCCGGCGCGCCCCAATGCTATCGGCGCAGTTGTTTGCGCGCCGATTTCATTTCGCGTGACCTTCCCGGCACAAGTTCTTTCCAGCGCGCCCTGATGCTATCGGTCAGCTGTTTGCGTGCCGGTTTCATCGTGCCGGTTTCGTCGTGCCGGTTCTCTTCATGCCAGTTTCATTTCTTAGCATCATTTGGCCCATTTTTTGTTTGTTTAAGCCCATTTGTGCTCATTTCTCATTTTGTGGGGGTTGACCCATCGGCTGATATGTCTTGCTGTCCGAGCTTCTATCTTGTTGGTTCGGGGATGGTCCCAAGCATTTTCTGAGCTCTTGATTCTCGTTTCAGTGGCTATCCATTGGAGCCGGACGCCTTTTCTTTTCTTCTTTTCTTCTTTTCTTCTTTTCTTCTTTTGTTTCTCATCTTTGTCTGGCCTCTACCACTCCTTTCCTTCTTTATTTTCTAAAAATGAGATATAACAGAAGTAAGGCATTTTAATTGAAATGAAATATTTTAGCATTATTATTATTATTATTTCATCATTGTTATTGTCGTTAGTGTTATTATTATTATTGTTATCATCTCTTTTTAGGTGTCAACAAGCCTTCACATCACATCGGCCGCTAGACACGGCACGACAAAACACGGTGCACAACGGCTCTCAACACAAAGATTAGGTCCAAAGCCAAGCAACTGTAGAACAAAGAGACAGATCAGGCTCAAAAGAAATATTGTTCACACTTAAGTAGACACTGGACAAAGGTCTCACTAAGACAGTAATTCCAAGGCTTACCTTGAAAAGACTCCACCAAATAGGATGAAAAGCATCAAGCTCACTAACAGTAGCTCACCAGGAAGGGAAATCCTCGGTTCGCTTGAGCATCTTCTCAATCGAGGCAATAAAGTAATCACTTCAACAGAAACGTAACACCTCAGGAGCTAAACAGACTTAAGCTGAGATGACCAAAATAACGTAAGAACGTGTACGACCATCGCACCAACTCAAAAAGTCACCGGGCACTTGAACAAACCACGGAAAAATCTCAAACAATATATTGCAGATTCAAGCCTAGCGGCGAACTCTGCCAAGCACAACATGATTGAGATGAACACCACGATGAAAAAGAAGTATACTGTCACATCTTGACGAGAGCAAAACCATCTCGCACAGTGCTACGACAGCACGCACAAGACGACACACGGAAAATGAAGTGACAAAGAATCGCAAACCTAATGCCAATGAAAGACTGTACTGGACTTTCAGGGCTCTGGACACTGCATATCTCAGATTCCCATGTACTTCACATAAACCTAGCTCTGATACCACCTGTGACAACCCGGACTCTGGATACTAGATATACCAGATAGGACTACCGGGTAGACCCGATACCGCTGTGAACCCGTGAAGCCTCCCAAGAGCTGTAAAGCTCTGAAGGGAAAAAGGAATGTCGTGTAGTACATTGAAGCCCCGGATATAATAGTAAGCAATAATATTTCATCAATCAAGTTTGCTAAAGTAGCAGAAATAAAATTACTTTTTAATTAACAGTTCAAATTTAACAATTATACCAGAGTCCAGTCCAAAGGAAAGACAAGTACAGTCCAACAGAAAGAAAAACGTACACTGAGGTTGGGGGAAGCCCGACGCAGGTGCCGCTGGCAACTACGAACTCGCCACATCAGGAACCGTGAAGGAAGTAGAGACGACCACACCTGAATAGCAGGAGTGAGCCTCGTGTCACTGGCCCAGTAGGGGTCACGCGGATCCCCACTGAAAAATAACGCAGTAACACGGAACAACAACTAAAACAGCAGTAGTAAAGCAGGAAAAGCTAAACTACAACTAGAAAGATGTAAAAGAAAGTAGGAAGAGCAGGAGTAGAAACTGCTAGAAGAAAAGGGAAAATAAAGCCGTAGGGATCGGAACACGGCCACCAAGAGAAGCTCGGCTCCCTAAGCTACTCTGAACAATGACAGAAAGGCAAACCCTGATCTCACAAAGTCAGGAGTTATCGAACCGTCGACAAGACACCAGCCTCAATACTAAGGCCTACGGAAACATGTAAAAAGTCTAGAAGGGACCTAGACAGACAAGACAGACCCTAAAGCATACACGACTCGATTACCGTGCACACTCCTCCAGACACAATGACACACACACACGACTAGAACGTCGTGCACACGACACAACACTGACCTCGGGCAAGACCACGAGAGGGCTAACTCGGAAAGGTTACGATGCACGAGAAACGCGAGAGTCACGTGTCACGTGATGGAAGCACCTCCTCACTAGAAGAATAGTCAGCTGCATCCACTGACATCTTATGTTGCGCCTACAAGTGTCTGTCTATGCTGCCTGCAAGACGATAGAGACGAGGACACTGTCTGAACAGAACATGAACTACAGTCGCGGGTGACTAGTCAGGGTCACGCCCGTCGGCACAAGTCCAAGCCTCTAACCACGTGTGCACACACAAGCTCAATACCTTGAGCCAGGCCTCTAGCTAGTTTTCTCCCCCAACAGGACGCTACTACAAGGAAAGGGAGCCCACGACAACTAGCCTAAAAACTGTATCTCGGGAACTGTCACGCCACCACTTCCAGGTGGGTCGACACGCCGTAACGTGTCGCCATGCTATGACTAGTGGAGGCTCACTAGACATAGAACTCTGAAACATAAGCGCTGTAGTACTGACAGGCAAGGAAGCACTATCGTATGTACTACGAAGCACGAAGGCAGCACAACGACTGCCAACAGACTAAGGATAGTGCAACTAGACCAGTAGACACAACGATCCTTGAGTTAGAAGACTCAGGTCAAGATCATCGTACAAAGCGGTACAAGTCACCAATCGGTATAATCCTAAGTCGAAGAAACTACACATTCATATAAAATGACACACGGAGACCTGAGGGATCACCAAGACCCTTAAAGCATCTGGACACGTAAACCGAGATAGGACAGTATCTCAAGGCATCCAGAACCACTGTCTCGCGCTATTCAGAATAGTCAAGACACACACAAGGTTACTTGTCAACCAGTGGGTCTCACCGGGTTGACCAGAACCTAAATAAGGACTTGAAGCGATACAAAGGCACTCATGGCTACCTGACTATGGTTGTAGCCCTCATAGGGTGTTAGAAGACATCCACGGGATGACGGGCAAACCACGAGGTCATGCCAAGATAATCATAAGTCAAAACATCAGGAAACGACACTTAGAAATTAATAGAAGGAACATACGCTGGCGGTCATAGAATGGGCCGCTAGGTGACTGTCGCGGTCAAGGATTAGGCCGCCAAACCCAGTCAACCCTGAACCAACCTATTCGGATAAACCACCAAAGCGGTCTAATACAGACCCGCCACACAGACTAGGCGGTCCAAGAGACAACCGTCACACTAACCGCCCTAAAACATTGACCTAAGACAAACGACATGTAGCGGCCTAAGAAAGGCGCGCTATAGCGAAGAAACGCATGAAGGTTGGGCCGCCAAGGCCAACCGACTTAAATTCTTGACTAGGTCTAAAACCATGATAACATGAATATTGAGGCAGACCACAAACCGCCAAAATCATCCCCTCAAGATGGGAACTCAAGGGAGGCAACACACACGCGGGGGATACCCCATCGCACTCACACCGATACACGGTGACTCGATCGAACGTGACACAAACCTTGAAACACACATGCCTATGGGCACACTAATCAAGGTAACACATCACCTTCCGACACCCCAGAAACACAGACACTGAACTCACAGGGTGTCCGGGACACTCACGAGACCATAGGCCGGTTATTGGGTCTCAACCGGACGACTGGGACTCAAAATAAGCATAATCATTGAATTCCGATCGACCTGGCCCATGGGGTCGGTCGACCTGACAGGGTCGGTCGACTGGCCCAGGTGGTCTGGTTGATCAGACCATTGGCTGGACCTGACACGGTCCGCGAACGCCCGTCGGTCGACCGGCCCATCCGGTCCAGTCGACCGATTACGGCGGGAAACCGGCCGAACCGAGCCTTAATGTCCGATTCCATGCCCCGTTTGATTCCGATCAAAGGGGAAAACAACCACTATCACAATACCGACCTTCCACACTCCGGAAGGGGTCAAAACAACACACAAACGGCTTGAAATGGACAATTCTACCGAATTGACCATAAATGAGTCACCGGGTTCCCGGGCTCGTACCGGCCCTAAATGACAACCAATGGACACGAAACTAGTGGATCTGGAATGTTGATATTCCAGAGGTTCGATTGATACCAACTGATCTAAAAACCGTCGCCATTTTCCAGCGAACCCTATGAACACCCCAAAAGCATGATTTTCCCAAAATTGAACGAAACCCGCTCAAACTCGCACCGAACAACGTAAACTTATAGGGAAAATGCTGAGGAGAAGTAGGTGATCCGTCTCCCTACCTCCACCAAAGATTCCGTGCACCGAGGTGACTAAACCACGCCGAAAATCACGTCACGAGCTTGACCGTCGGATTTGAATCCACCGTTCGGGATCGCGCCAGAAATAGTCCGATCCTCGCCCCATCGCACTCCGGACCACTCCCACAGCATCACCTCTACCTACCCGAGCCTCCTCCGTCTGCAACCGGAGCCGAGAGGGCGAGAGAAGAGAGAAAACGGGGGAGAGAGGAGTCACGGCCGCGAATGAAAGGTAGGAGAGAGGAAGAAGAAATAAAAAGAAAGAAATTAGGAGATTTTTTTAATTTTCAAAAATTTGATAATTAGCCTAAAAATGGACTAATTCAGAAAAATATGTAAAAATAGTCGAAATGATCCTCTCAAAGAGTACAACGCAACTGCGGCGTCCACGAGTCAATGAACTGAGAAATAAACTCACCACAGGGTTCCGTTACTAGTACGAGAGAAAAATCCACGTGGATCGTAAAACTCAACTCAGGACCCACAAAAGCGATCCGAAACCCTCCAATATGGATCCGAAAGACCTAATAAGAATCCGATAAGAATCCAGGGCATTACAACTTCACTGCAGGTTCACCCTCCTACGCAAAGGCCAAGGTCCCTCACCTCTCTTTCTTTCTTAAGAGGAACCGTGGGTGACAGAAAATGGAAGATAAGTGTTGCTAAAGGTTGACCACCCATGAATCCCACCTCTTTATATAGCTTTCAAGCCTGCCAGGGTCCTACCCACGATCCACAAGCCTCCAGCCCGCTCCCAAAGGTCGCTGGTTTAAAGAGGGGTTAATGCTAAGCACCCCATCAGTTGAATAGAGGTGGCCCTTCATCTACCCAGTCATAGATGAGAGTGGGCACGTTTTTTTGTTGAGAATTAGGTTAGGATGTCTTCATATGAAATGAAGAGGACTTCGAGATATAACTCTGGGTTGTAGTTTCATCGAATTTCATCAACTTTAGTATGAGATATGATTTTTGCAATATTAACATTTATTTCCCATGTTCCAGTCGCGACCCTTCGTCTACCTGATCATAAATGCGAGTGAGTGTATTTTTCTGTTGGGATTTGGGTTGGGGTGTCTTCAGATGAAATCAAGAGTACTTCTTGATCTCAATTTTAGTTATGGTTTTATTGAATTTCATCAATCCTAGCGAGCGAGCGCATTTTTATGTTGGGATTTGGGTTGAGGTGTCTTCATATGAAATAAAGAGGATTTCGAGATCTAACGTTTGGTCATGGTTTCATCGAATTTCATTATCTCTATTAGGAGTTATGATTTTTCCATTAATTACGTACGAATTCACCCAACAGTCAAACCTCTCCATGATAGCTGGCAGAAAAGGGCTCAGAAGCATGAGTTCTGGTGCAAATTGGATTTCCACCTCAACATAAGAGTTTGGGCTAAGGGCCCAAGCTTTCTAATGAGCCTAGTTTCATCCCATTTTGATCTTCCTACGTTAAGTTATGAATTTTTTAAGGGTTCTTAGATAATCTGCCCAGATTTTCTAGTTCGTTGAGCTTATGGGTTTGATTTATTCTCAATTGGGCCAGTGCCCAATTGGCGGTCATAACATCCTCCCCCCCTTAAAAATAATTTCATCCTCAAAATTGAATTGAAAACTTCTTTTTAGGGGAAAAATTTTACTCACCGAATAGTTGAGGGTATTCCTGACGCATCTTGTCCTCTGGCTCCCAAGTTGCTTCCTTCGAATGAGAATTCCTCTATAAGACTTTCACTAGCTGAATGGTTTTATTCCTCAACACCTGTTCTTTCTAGTCTATGATCCTGTTGGGCTGCTCCACATAGGACAGATCTGCTAGAACTTCCAAGGGGCCCATATTCTATAACATGTGAGACATCTCGGATATATTTCCTGAGCATGGAGACGTGGAACACTGGATGCACATGTGCTAGAGCGGGCGAGAGTGCAAGTCGATACGCCACCTCGCTGATCCTTTGTAGAATCTCAAAAGGCCCGTTGTATCTAGGACTGAGCTTGCCCTTCTTTCCAAATCGCATGACTCCCTTGGAGAGACATATTCTGGAACACATGGTTTTCCCTCCCTTCATTTTTTTTCTTAAACATATGGACTGAAACGACTGAGCTTTACCAAGTCTGTAACTCCATGTTAAAGCCTACCCTCTCCATAATTTTGAAAAATGGGGAAACGATTTCATACCACATGCAACTCGAAACTTCAAAACTAACTTGGTGAGGCATAGGGCAAACCCATTGATGCAATTAGTGGGGAAGCCAGACTGTCGATCAATGCTGAATGGGCATTATTATTCATGGCAAAACTATCACTATGAACCCCCCCAGCAGAAACCCCCTTCTAAGCGTTTCGTAGCTAGTTAAGGAGCAAGGTCATCAGGTTAAAGTACGCAAATGGCTATCATTGTCTAAAATCCATGGCATCAACATAATGAGATATCTTGATAGGAATTAAATATGTCAGAGACAGGAAAAGTAGGACCCTAGATATCAATTTCTTGCTCTGTACCTTGAAAAAGAAAATGGGGAGTACTTAATAGTGGATGGAATGATATCCTTTATCAATTCAGAAGGCCTAACAGACCTGAAGTTGGGATAACTATGAGTAAGGGACAATCTCTTCCATTTACACTCAAGAGTCTATGATACTGCAAACAACATCCGACATTTTCTAATTTCCATCAGATTTCTCCTGTGGTGGTACTGGCTTTTGTTGAGCCTTCCTAGGGCAGTCCCTTGCAAAATGTCCGACCTTGCCACATTCATAGCATTTGCCCTCTATCTTCCGGCACTCCTGCCCCAGATGGGTGCGCTTACAATGGACACAGACTAGAACCCTCAGCCTGTTCCTTGGTACCGGCTCCGGACATGTCACCTTTTCCTTGTCCTACCTCCCTTCTGCCCGCCTAGGCCTTTTTCCCATCGTCTTCTGCTCCTTGAACCTATACATAGGTATTCATTGGAACCTAACTTAATATGTCCCTTAAATCCCTATGGTTTCAATTGTTAACTATGCGGGTTTGTTTAAAATGGGTTATAAATATACCCTACCCCTTTTTCACTCTAGCTTACCTCTTCTTCTATTACTTGGACAATTGGAATGATAGTAACTATGGTTTGTCTCTCGTGCTCTGATACCACTTGTAACGCCCCGGGATCCGATTCCCAATTTATTGGTATAATTTTTTTTTCTTTCATCGGACCTCGAGTCGATACTTCATACGTATTGCGGAAGAACAATATATAAACATACATACATTCGCATGAGAGAGAGAGAGAGAGAGAGAGAGAGAGAGAAACCACAGTTACAAAAATGTAAATATCATCTCAACCATTCATAATTTCAAAAGAAGAGTACATGACCATTGTTCCAAAATAAACCTGAGCCCATACATGCTCACTGCCCCATAGCTATACATATAAGAGAGATCTTCATCCATAGCATACCCAGTCAAACTACGCACTAGCACTACTCCTCAGCTACAGCCTCCTCCTCAACCTCCTTCTCTATGTCTCCTGAAATAGTGTGTCACAAAAGGGGTGAGTGTGACGCTCAGTAGGCAGTCTAAATAAACCGTGGTTAACTTGTATCTATATAACCAATATATATATATTTATATATATATATATATATATTTCAGATGCTAATAATAGCATAATCCATTCATTATCATCTACTCAAAATAACTTGAATGAGGAAAGTACATATTCTTTAACTAACACATACATACCCATGCATGTAGCAAGACCCCATAGTGTCACATTTCCACATTTCCACATTTTCACATTTTCACACTTTCACATTTCACATTTTCATATTTTTACATTTCACATTTCCGCATTTTCACATTTCACATTTACACATTTTGTTATCCAGGGAAACAAACAACCGCCACAATCATAGGAGGCCCACATGTTGGGTTCGGTGCAGTATTCAGAGGGGGGGTGAATGAATATAGCCCTTATAAAAATTTCACCCAATTAAAAACTAGAATGTTAACAAGACAGATTAGGCAATCTAAAGGCTAATTAAATCTAAATCTAAGAACTGCGGAATTAAATCTACCTTCTTCAGAAGGACAAAGAGCAACAGCGGAATAACAAATCAAAGAACACTCAATACCACAGTCAAGCACAGGGCATGCAATCAAGCCATATCGCCCCTATGCAAGCATCTAGCGCCAAACACACAAAGAGATCAAACCACAGTGCACAAGAGGTTTTTAGGTGGTTCGGTCCAGAAGACCTACATCCACCCCACACTCAACCCGAGTGTGGCTTACTGCTGACTCACAGCTTGAACAGCTGGGCATCACAGCTTGCCATACAACCCGCTGGGCAACACAGCTTGCCGTCCGAGGAATCCTCCTCGCCCGCTGAGCCTCACAGCTTGCTGTCCAGAGGATGCACCTCTGCAAATCGCTGGGGATTACAGCTTACCCGTCCAGAGGAGTCCACCTCTGCAGTCGCTGGCTAACAGCTTGAAGAAAGTATAAAATGAAAATAGAAGATAGACAAGACAGCAACGGAAAGCTGTAAATGAAAAACACAATATAGCTCTCAACAGAGCAGACTGGCCTGGATTTGATCCACGGTCCAGTAAACAGATCTTCAGACTTCACTCTTCTTCACTTGATCTCACTGTCTCTCTTTCTTTCTCTCTTTCTCTTCTTTCTCTTCTTCTTCTGCTAAACTCTCACTGTCTGCTCTTCTTTTCTTCTTCTTGATTCTTCTTCTTTCTTTTTCTTCTTCTCTCTGTGGATCGAAGGCTCTCTGCTGCTCTCAGACTGGATGTATATACTTTTCCTCTTTTCAGTAGATCATACTCCTGCTGAAGACGAAGGCTTGTATATATAGCAGCAGCAGCAGCAGCTAGGGCGTGTGTTCTCCACATTTCCCGCCCAAGACTTTTGGCCACGTGTCGTCTTCCTGTCAGCCCTTCCAGTCTCGGATCACATGCCCTTCATTGGCCTTCACGAGCGGAGCACCTGTCAGACAGACGAGAACACTTATCAGGTTAAGTATAAACTCTGTACAGACTTTAAGGAAGCAATGTATTGTATAGACTTGTGAAGGCGAATGTAGTGTACAGACTTTGCCCCAATGTGTAGACTTCACATAAGAGGGCAACGGCTGTACATACTTTGAAGAGCATTCAGCATCCAACGTATAGACTTAGGCAATGTAAGAGGTTGCCAGTGTATGGACTTGATGAGCGTCCAACAATGTGCAGACTTCGACTCGATGTGTAGACTTCACAACTGATGAATGCAATGCAATGCAGACACTAACTGTATGGACTTGAATATGAATGCAGTGTACAGACTCTGCCCAATGTATAGACTTCATCTATGTGAAGCTATGCGATGTACAGACTTCATATGTGAAGCAGCCACTGTACAGACTTAAGCAGTATGAAGACTTGATAGACAACTGACGATGTATGGACTTCAAGTGTGAAGACGTTGAGTGTATAGACTTCATCATGTGAAGACTTGAACAAGGCATGTATAGACTTCACGTCGTGAAGCAATGTATATACTTAGCTGAAGAAACTCTGTACAGGCTTGACCGAAGTAAAGTCTGTACAGTCATAAAACAATGGAAGACAGCGAGTGTATAAACTTTGAGATGTGTAGACTTGCCAAAGAGCTGGACGATGTACAGACTTGAACAAGTAAAGTCTGAAGCCCAATGTGATGTATAGACTTACATGAGACGCTTAATGTACACACTTCAATTTCCAGTGTATAGACTTGCCTTAGACGCTAAATGAGACAGACGTTGTGCAGACTTGCTGTGCCGTGCATGAACAGTGCAATGTATAGAGTTCATGTGCTGTGCAAATGGATGTATAGACTTGAGCTAAGTAAGCTACAGTGCCGATGTGTAGACTTGGCCAATGTTCAGACTTGAATGCTCGACCAGTGTACAGACTTGCAGATCATTCAGCAATGTGCAGACTTCGACAAAACACAACGTGCAGCAATGTATAGACTTGGTTCCGTGAAAGCTACAGTGCAGTAGGATGTACAGACTTCCTATATGAAGGCAATGGCTGTACAGACTTCACCTCGAGCTATCTACAGTGCATCAATGTGTGGACTTGAATGAAAGTGCATGCATTGTATGGACTTGTACAGTGAAACAATGTATAGACTTCACCAAGACACTGCATGAACAATATGATGCGATGTACAGACTTGGGCTGTACAGAATTCATGAACAATGCATGCTATGCATGAATTAGAAGACGATGTACAGACTTTCAACAAGACTCTGTACAGACTTACATGATGCACTGACAATGTACAGACATGATGAAGCGTGAACAAGCCGATGTACAAACTAAGCCTGTATAGACTTAGTGCATGAAGCCCTGACAATGTATAGACTTGCTAATGCAATCTAGGGCGATGTACAGACTTTGTCCACGAACTGTGCACATGCATGAACGATGTATAGACTATGCTGAGTGTGTATACTTGTGAAATGCATAGAACACACAGAGGCTGTCTAGACTTACAGCGTTGACGCTGCAGACTTGAAAATGCAATGCACACACTTACTGCGTTGACGCTGCATGAGACGAGTGTATAGACTTGTGATCTCAACGATGCCCAAACGTAACACAGACACAACACGATGTATAGACTCTGAAATGCAAGCAATGCAGCAATGTCTAGACTTTGGGCTTTACCCTGCAGTGTATAGACTTGCTGGTCTGCTAGGAATGCAATGTATGGACTTACAGCCATGCGAGCCATGCAGTGTATGGACTTACTGGCCTACGGTGTACAGACTTTGAAGTCTAAAGGGGCGTCGACTCATCTAATCAGAGGGTCGACCCATTGATGCATGTATAAAATATACTTCCAATGTGTAGACATCGGACTTGCCATGATGTGTACAGCTTGGGCAATGTATAGACTTGGCCCAACCAATATATCAGTCATACACATGCATTGTCCACAGAACAAATCAGACATAGCACACTTAAGCATTCTCCAGACAATATATCATGTTGCTGTCATCAAAACACAATTTCATAAAGCACTCACTGTGTTGCTATCATCAACATAAAACTAGCATTGCTATCATCAAATCATCAACACTAAATAGCACATGCTTGTGCCTAAGAGGCACAACATTCTCCCCCTTTTTGATGATGGCAACAAAGTGACAGTGAGTTACCAATCAAAATTTTCTCCCCCTCTGACATAATCAAAAAGAGAAAAACAGTATGAACATGAGTGCAACATGGCAGTATGCATGCAAATTCCCTTCGAGCACCTCATTCTCCCCTTGAATGTATGACTCCCCCTGAACTGTTTCTCCCCTTAAATAATTGCTCCCCCTTTGAGAAGGAATATGGACAGATATACAAAGGTAGAGAATGTAGGAAGGTCACTAGTCAACAGTTGAATCATTGGTTCAGAGAATAAGCATGATTATAAACAACAGTTAAAGTATAAGAATCAGCAACATACAATTTTGACAAAAATTCAGGTTTAACAGTGATAAATCTAGAGTAAAACAGCTGACTCCTGAAAAAGAGTTTTAGATTCCATTTATAGCAATGAATCTAAGGCACATGGTATTAATAGATAAGTCAGAAATAATACCCTTTTGTGATTAAACATGGAAGATCAAGAAAGGCAACTTGAATATGTATTGAGAAAAATAATTTTCACTCAATGACTTTTGATTTCAAAGGGTTAAAGCAGTTTGTATTTCACTTTTGAATTTTCAGAACCTGAACTAAGTGAATAGACCTGTGGCATTTATGCTGTTGACATTAGGTGTACACCTTGATCAGAGGTAGGTATCCCCAGTTACTAGGCATAAACTACAAGATCTACTTCAGGTCAAGGCCTACAATGAACAATCTTCACCTTTGACATTAATGGCACACATTGGTCAGAGGCCAGTACCCTCAGTTACTTGGTGAGGACTCCCCCTATAGATTTGACCTTATGAACAGAGGTAGTCTGAAGCACTTCATGACATATGAATTCTCCTACTTCTTTGGAGGAGATCACAGTTTCTCAGTGCAATTCAGCCATTGCTCTGTCACTATGTTCAGCTCATTACTTTTATGATCTTATTTGCTGCTGCCCTTATTTCTTTTAGAGTGATTGTTTAAAAAATATTACATACTCTTATTCACCTGTTCTAGACATTTCCAGTTTACCATTTTCAGGTATTAAAAAAAACTTTTTCTATTTTAATCATTAGACAAAGATTAAGAGCTATAAAAATTTTCTTTTATCTCAAATTCTGAAGGCAGACACTTAACTCTTCGATTTATAAAGGTTAAACCTTTGGTTCCTTTCAATTTGTAAGAGTGATTCTTATAAATGAACAATTGTAATAGCCATAACTCAATTCACTAAACCAGAGGCAATATTGTTGTTCAGTGAAGGTTAGGGAAATGATAGCAATAGGCATTATGGTCCAAAAGCAACTGATGTCAAAGAATATGAAAGAATTAAATGGGGACAGTGAGAAGTAGCAATGATTCAATGAATTTAACAGAACTCTCAGCTCCCCCTGACAACAAGATGCAACAGTATGCTATGCAATGGACTGTTCTACATGTAGATTATGCACCAATGATACATGAGGCAAGTAAGCAATCAATTCAAGTTTATGCATCCAAGTCATGAACAGTTATATGTTTTTTCAGATTTTTCAGATTTAATGATATGCAATGAGTCATTTCTTTTCAATTTTCAATTTTTCATGATATGCAGTACACTGCTCTTCATGAAGACAGGACCCATGGTATTAGGCGGAGAACCTGGTCTCAAAGACCATCTCTCACATAGTAAGAACCTCCGGGCAGATTTCCCTGCCTTTTAGTAACTTACCATTTGATATACGAGGGTTATGCATGACAATGCACTACAAAGCAGTCTTGATGCATTGAACAATTTTCTTGATTCAAATGATGAATGCAGACATTGGACACATGCATCAAATATATACACTAAATGACCCATTTAAAATCAGTGCAAGTTATGCATTTAACAACAAGCATGCAATGCAATAACACAAGACACATGCATAGACTCTATGCACTAGATGAATCATTCAAGCTCAGTACAAGGTATGCATCGACTACAAACATGATTGTGCAGTGCATCTAGCATCTTATTTACACAATGCAATAACTGTAAGAGAGAAGTGCGTCATATATGCAGAATTAAAACTCAGTAGCTGAGTCTGGAATGTAGACTGATCAGCTAGACATGAGGAGATCATCAAAAATCAAACAAGCAGAATAACAATTTCAGATGATGAAATTAAAACAAAATTCAGAACTGACCTTAAGAGTTGAATCATGGGGTTTCCATTTGAGTGCCTTGGTTTGTTAACCCCTGTTTATTCTTTGACCCAAGGCACACCTGTAACATTATGATCATTTTGATCCTGTAGGGACCCAAGCAGCTTTGGGTCCTGCATTTACCCTGACAGGTGTTCTAAACATTCTTTTTGCAGCATTATCATCAAATTCCATTAGATAACAGTCAAGCATGGAATGTCCAAATTTTCCACAATAGTAACATGAAGCCACAGAATTTTTGTCTTTATTATTCATGTTAGCAGAAACATGATGCCCATGTGCATGCACATGAGTATGAAAATTATGTGTATGAGCATGAGTATTTCTTTTATTAACATGAAAATTTTTCTTTCCATACTCAGCCAGCCGACAGTTGGCAGCTTTGTGGCCTAGCTTACCACATTCAAAGCATGCAGAGTTTTTCCTTTTAACACTCAAGTTATTTTTAGCAGAATCATAGAAAGCAGGGAATTTTACAGATTTAGAGTTCAATCTATTTCCCTGAGCATGCCAGCAGTCTTTGACTGTGTGGCCATGCCTTCCACATTCGAAGCACCTTGGGTGCTTACCTCTTGAGCCATTATATCCCCATGAAGGCCTAAACCAACACTCAACAGCTTTATGACCACGTTTGTTACAATTATAACAAATGATGTGTTGGTTTGAAGCAGACATGTTTCTTTTGGGGTGATGATGATTATTTGAAAAAGATTTATCCTGCATCATATCATCACTTTTTATCACACTGCAGTCATCTATATAATGACCATGCCTACCACAGTAGTAGCAAGAGGCATCAGATTTCCTAGGAGCATAGTTTCTATCAGATGAATTCACAGATGCATGTGAATGAGTACAAGAAGCATGAGCATTTTGCATTGACCCATCAGATTCAGCAGAGCTAGCAAATTTCAGAGTATGACCTGAATTATTCTTTGCCTTCTTTGTTTGACTTTTTCTTTTCAATTTTTGATTATTCTCAACAGGTTTTATTTGCTTTTCAATTTTCTGGGCTTTGAACTGAAAGATAGATTTTGAAGGTGACTTCTGATTTTCATTTTGTTTTGGGGATTGTCTTGAGATACCAGCTAAATTAGAATTATGCACAAAGGTAGTATATAGCTGGTTTCTGTTAGTTTCCTTAACATCAGGACTACAGCTTGTCCCCTTTCTTGAATTGTCATCCTTCCTTTTCACAACAATTTTTACTTTTCTTTCATTCTTGGCATAATTGGATGCTGATTTTTCTAGTTCCTGAATCTTATTTTCCAAAGATGTTATATGAAGCTCATAACTAGCTATCTCCTGTTCACTATAATTGACACATTCGCTTAAGACTTTATTTGCAGTTTTATACTTCTCAATTTCTTGTTTCAGAATGTTCAAAGTTTATGATTCTTCATCATGGACAGCTTTTCCTTTTTCTATTGTAAGATGTCTTTCAGATAAACCAGTGTTTAACAGCTTTAGTTTTTTAACTTTATCCTTCAGTTCATTGTTTTCTTCCTCAAATTTTTTTGCATGAATTTCATTACCAGCACATCTCTCTCTTCCAGATATCAGCTTCAGTTTTTCAATTAGTTCCTCTTCTCTTTCTTCCACATTAATTTTCTCAGCAACCAAGTTTTTGTGATCCTCTTTAAGTGAGACTATTTGTTTGTTCAGCCATGCATTCTCACTATAAAGATCTTCATTACGTTCTCTTAGAGCTGAGCACATATGGCAGATTGATTCAGCAGAAGAGGAATGTGAACTTTCCCCATTGATTTCATTTAATCTAGCCATAAGATTTTCATTTTTCTTTTGAAATTCTTTATTCTCAAGTTTCAGTTTATCCAATTCAGAATTGACTTCAGTAAGTTCTTGCATGCTTTTTAGATGCTCATTTTTCTTATCATTCAGCTGATTCTCAATTTCTGACATTTTATTCAAGCATGTTTATTTTTCAATTTCTAGAGAATCATTTTGTTTCTTAAGGTTCTGAACGTCTAGTGTACATGCATCATAAGATTGTTTCAGATTTGGACAATTTTCACAGGAATCTTTCAATTTTATTTTATCACATTTCTTTTTCAACTTTTTATTTTCAGATTTTAATTTCTTAGATACTTCTAACAAATTTTCATACATCACTATCAATTCATCAAAAGAGTATCCATCTGATTCGGAGCTTACCTGAGATGATGAATCTTCATTATCCCGGTTGGCCATTAAGCAGTTGTCCTGATGATCGTTACGAGCAGAAGTGATTCTGTCATAAATTTCCTTTCCAGATGTGCACTTGAAAACAAAAGTATATACATTAGTATTGACGGCAGCTCTCAGGATATTAAGAATCATGGTATTTTCATGGTCCTTCACTCTGTCCTCTTTAGACCATTTGGTCTCATCATGAGGTAATCGATGTGGGCCTTTAGATATAAGACTCCAATTTGGACCAATGGAGTCTATGTACACACTTAGGCCTCCTAGCCAGCTATCAAGGTTAGAACCATCATAAACAGGAGGTCGAGCCATTAGAACAGATGACAAATATATTCAGCACAGTAAAACAAATGACACGAAATGCACTAAAACCAGATGATCAAAATAAAGCACAAGTCAATGAAGCAAAACACAATTTCAAGAGACCCACTTTGAAATGTACCAAAACAATGCAGGATCTGCTGCGGATTGTTAGATCCTATGCACAGCAACCCGCTCTGATACCAAGTGTTGGGTTCGGTGCAGTATTCAGAGGGGGGTGAATGAATATAGCCCTTATAAAAATTTCACCCAATTAAAAACTAGAATGCTAACAAGACAGATTAGGCAATCTGAAGGCTAATTAAATCTAATTCTAAGAACTGCGGAATTAAATCTACCTTCTTCAGAAGGACAAAGAGCAACAGTGGAATAACAAATCAAAGAACACTCAATACCATAGTCAAGCACATGGCATACAATCAAGCCATATCGCCCCTATGCAAGCATCTAGCGCCAAACACACAAAGAGATCAAACCACAGTGCACAAGAGGTTTTAGGTGGTTTGGTCCAGCAGACCTACATCCACCCCACACTCAACCCGAGTGTGGCTTACAGCTGACTCACAGCTTGAACAGTTGGGCATCACAGCTTGCCATACAACCCGCTGGGCAACACAGCTTGCCGTCCGAGGAATCCTCCTCGCCCGCTGAGCCTCACAGCTTGCTGTCCAGAGGATGCACCTCTGTAAATCGCTGGAGATTACAGCTTACCCGTCCAGAGGAGTCCACCTCTGCAGTCACTGGCTAACAGCTTGAAGAAAGTATAAAATGAAAACAGAAGATAGACAAGACAGCAACGGAAAGCTGTAAATGAAAAACACAATATAGCTCTCAACAGAGCAGACTGACCTAGATTTGATCCACGGTCCAGTAAACAGATCTTCAGACTTCACTCTTCTTCTCTTGATCTCACTGTCTCTCTTTCTTTCTCTCTTTCTCTTCTTTCTCTTCTTCTTCTGCTAAACTCTCACTCTCTGCTCTTCTTTTCTTCTTCCTGATTCTTCTTCTTTCTTTTTCTTCTTCTCTCTGTGGATCGAAGGCTCTCTGCTGCTCTCAGACTGGATGTATATACTTTTCCTCTTTTCAGTCGATCATACTCCTGCTGAAGACGAAGGCTTGTATACATAGCAGCAGCAGCAGCAGTAGCTAGGGCGTGTGTTCTCCACATTTCCCGCCCAGGACTTTTGGCCACGTGTCGTCTTCCTGTTAGCCCTTCCAGCCTCGGATCACGTGCCCTTCATTGGCCTTCACGAGCAGAGGACCTGTCAGACAGACGAGAACACTTATCAGGTTAAGTATAAACTCTGTACAGACTTTAAGGAAGCAATGCATTGTATAGACTTGTGAAGGCGAATGTAGTGTATAGACTTTGCCCCAATGTGTAGACTTCACATAAGAGGGCAACGGCTGTACATACTTTGAAGAGCATTCAGCATCCAACGTATAGACTTAGGCAATGTAAGAGGTTGCCAGTGTATGGACTTGATGAGCGTCCAACAATGTGCAGACTTCGACTCGATGTGTAGACTTCACAACTGATGAATGCAATGCAATGCAGACACTGACTGTATGGACTTGAATATGAATGCAGTGTACAGACTCTGCCCAATGTATAGACTTCATCTATGTGAAGCTATGCGATGTACAGACTTCATATGTGAAGCAGCCGCTGTACAGACTTAAGCAGTATGAAGACTTGATAGACAACTGACGATGTATGGACTTCAAGTGTGAAGACGTTGAGTGTATAGACTTCATCATGTGAAGACTTGAACAAGGCATGTATAGACTTCACGTCGTGAAGCAATGTATATACTTAGCTGAAGAAACTCTGTACAGGCTTGACCGAAGTAAAGTCTGTACACACATGAAACAATGGAAGACAGCGAGTGTATAAACTTTGAGATGTGTAGACTTGCCAAAGAGCTGGACGATGTACAGACTTGAACAAGTAAAGTCTGAAGCCCAATGTGATGTATAGACTTACATGAGACGCTCAATGTACACACTTCAATTTTCAGTGTATAGACTTGCCTTAGACGCTAAATGAGACAGACGTTGTGCAGACTTGCTGTACCGTGCATGAACAGTGCAATGTATAGAGTTCATGTGTTGTGCAAATGGATGTATAGACTTGAGCTAAGTAAGCTACAGTGCCGATGTGTAGACTTGGCCAATGTTCAGACTTGAATGCTCGACCAGTGTACAGACTTGCAGATCATTCAGCAATGTGCAGACTTCGACAAAACACAACGTGCAGCAATGTATAGACTTGGTTCCGTGAAAGCTACAGTGCAGTAGGATGTACAGACTTCCTATATGAAGGCAATGGCTGTACAGACTTCACCTCGAGCTATCTACAGTGCATCAATGTGTGGACTTGAATGAAAGTGCATGCATTGTATGGACTTGTACAGTGAAACGATGTATAGACTTCACCAAGACACTGCATGAACAATATGATGCGATGTACAGACTTGGGCTGTATAGAATTCATGAACAATGCATGCTATGCATGAATTAGAAGACGATGTACAGACTTTCAACAAGACTCTGTACAGACTTACATGATGCACTGACAATGTACAGACATGATGAAGCGTGAACAAGCCGATGTACAAACTAAGCCTGTATAGACTTAGTGCATGAAGCCCTGACAATGTATAGACTTGCTAATGCAATCTAGGGCGATGTACAGACTTTGTCCACGAACTGTGCACATGCATGAACGATGTATAGACTATGCTGAGTGTGTATACTTGTGAAATGCATAGAACACACAGAGGCTGTCTAGACTTACAGCGTTGACGCTGCAGACTTGAAAATGCAATGCACACACTTACTGCGTTGACGCTGCATAAGACGAGTGTATAGACTTGTGATCTCAACGATGCCCAAACGCAACACAGACACAACACGATGTATAGACTCTGAAATGCAAGCAATGCAGCAATGTCTAGACTTTGGGCTTTACCCTGCAGTGTATAGACTTGCTGGTCTGCTAGGAATGCAATGTATGGACTTGCAGCCATGCGAGCCATGCAGTGTATGGACTTGCTGGCCTGCGGTGTACAGACTTTGAAGTCTAAAGGGGCGTCGACTCATCTAATCAGAGGGTCGACCCATTGATGCATGTATGAAATATACTTCCAATGTGTAGACATCGGACTTGCCATGATGTGTACAGCTTAGGCAATGTATAGACTTGGCCCAACCAATATATCAGTCATACACATGCATTGTCCATAGAATAAATCAGACATAGCACACTTAAGCATTCTCCAGACAATATATCATGTTGCTGTCATCAAACCACAATTTCATAAAGCACTCACTGTGGTGCTATCATAAACATAAAACTAGCATTACTATCATCAAATCATCAACACTAAATAACACATGCTTGTGCCTAAGAGACACAACACCACACACAATGAACAAACGAAAGAGTACTGCGCAGACCCGAGAGCGAACTCCCACCTAGATTTTTGGTGGCCTCGTGGCATTACGTAACACCACATCATAAAGGCTGCCCCCCCAGGGACCGAAGACCGAATCAATAGGATTTTATTATAGGGCTGTCCCCCAGAGGGACCGAAGTCCTATCTCACAGAAGACCATTCATATCATTTACATCATATTCGCATTCATACTCATTTTACAAATACTAGTATGATACTTTATCATAACATGCATGCTTCCAATAGTTTAAGTGGGCTAAACATACTTATATGATGGCTGGTGCAGAACAATGCATGATCGGGTTACTATATAAAAGGAACATGTTTATCCTTCTAGGCTACATATGCACAGAAAATGATTTATATCTGAAAGTACAGAATTTCTGGGAGCATGAAATTTTTATTGTGGGTTACTAACTTATCCTTCTGCTATTTTTTAATTTTTCAGATTTTTATGAATTAATATGCCCCCCCAAAATTCTCCTTTTCTCAGTTTCTGGAAATTGGGTCTGTGCAGCATGTGCACCGACCGCACTAGAACATTCACAGACCTCACTGGAACATGCACAGACCTTACTGGAACATGCACAGACCCTGCTTGAGGCCAATGCCAGACATGCACTGAATTCACTAGAACATGCACCGACCTCACTGGAATATGCACGGACCTCACTTATGATTTGATCTAAACCTGCACCGACCTCACTAGAACATGCACAGACCTCACTAGAACATGCACAGACCTTGCTTATGATTTGAACTAAACCTACACCGACCTCACTAGAACATGCATAGACCTCACTGAAACATGCACAGACTTCACTTATGATTTGAACTAAACCTGCACCGACCTCACTAGAACATGCACATACCTCACTGAAACATGTACAGACCTCACTTATGATTTGAACTAAACCTGCACCGACCTCACTAGATCATGCACAGACCCCACTAAAACATGCACAGACTTCACTTATGATTTGAACTAAACCTGCACCTGCCTCACTAGAACATGCACATACCTCACTGAAACATGTACAGACCTCACTTATGATTTGAACTAAACCTGCACCGACCTCACTAGATCATGCACAGACCCCACTAAAACATGCACAGACTTCACTTATGATTTGAACAAAACCTGCACCGACCTCACTAGAACATGCACAGACCTCATTTAAACATGCACAGACCTCACTTATGATTTGAACTAAACCTGCACTGACCTCACTAGAACATGCACAGACCTCACTGAAACATGCACAGACCTCACTTATGATTTGAACTAAACCTACATCGACCTCACTAGACCATGCACAGACCTCACTGAAACATACACAGACCTCACTTATGATTTGAACTAAACCGCACCGACCTCACTAGAACATGTACAGACCTCACTGAAACATGCACAGACCTCACTTATGCTTTGAACTAAACATGCACCGACCTTACTAGAACATGCATAGACCTCACTGGAACATGCACAGACCTTACTGGAACATGCACCGACCTCTCTGTAATATGCACCGACCCTGTCTATGCTTGAACAAAACACGCACTGACCCTTACTATGGATATTAGGAACTATGCACAGGCCTTTCCATGAACCATATGCAATTTACACAGACCTTGCTACGGTCATCATGAAATATGCACAGACCCTGCTATGACCCATATGGAATATGTACAGACATTGCCCCAAAGGTTGACTTATGCTGTCTATGCTTGAACAAAACATGCACTGACCCTTACTATGGATACTAGGAACTATGCACAGGCCTTGCCATGAACCATATGCAATTTACACAGACCTTGCTACGGTCATCATGAAATATGCACAGACCCTGCTATGACCCATATGAAATATGTACAGACATTGCCCCAAAGGCTGACCTTCCTAGGGACTGTACTAATCCTCAGAGACTAAGAGGTAACTCATGGAAGCCCAAAACTTGATGAAACCAAAAACCAAAAATGAACATGGTGGTGGTCTCCACATGCCCTTAATCCCTCTTTAGAGTGTATAAAATACATTTGAAATCATTCTAATGCATCATTGACCCCTAAAGTTTGAGGTTAGGTGCCTACCTTTTGAGATGTTACACCGACGATTCGGGGATGAAATCCACACCCCATATCCACCTAAAGCTTTTCTTCCTTCCAATCCGGGGATGAGATCCACACTGTAGATCCACCAAGACTTTGCTGCAGGTTCACCCTCCTATGCAAACGCCAAGGTCCCTCACCTCTCTTTCTTTCTTAAAAGGAATCGTGGGTGGCAAAAAATGGAAGATAAGTGTTGCTAAAGGTTGACCGCCCATGAATCCCACCTCTTTATATAGCTTTCAAGCCTGCCAGGGTCCTACCCACTATCCACAAGCCTCCAGCCCGCTCCCAAAGGTCGCTGGTTTAAAGAGGGGTTAATGGTAAGCACCCTGTCGGTTGAACAGAGGTGACCCTTCATCTACCCAGTCATAGATGCGAGTGGGCACATTTTTCTGTTGAGAATTAGGTTAGGATGTCTTCATATGAAATGAATAGGACTTTGAGATCTAAATTTGGGTTGTAGTTTCATCGAATTTCAACAACTCTAGCATGACATATGATTTTTGCAATATTAACATTTATTTCCCATGTTCCAATCGTGACCCTTCGTCTACCTGATCATAAATGTGAGTGAGCGTATTTTTCTGTTGGGATTTTGGTTGGGGTGTCTTCAGATAAAATCAAGAGGACTTATTGATCTCAATTTTAGTTATGGTTTCATCAAATTTCGTCAATCCTAGCATGAGTTGTGATTTTTGTAATAATAACATTCATTTCCCATGTTCCAGTCACGACCCTTCATCTACCTGATTATAAATGCGAGCGAGCGCCTTTTTCTGTTGGGATTTAGGTTGAGCTGTCTTCAGATATAATAAAGAGGACTTCAAGATCTAATGTTTGGTCATTGTTTCATTGAATTTTATTATCCCTATTAGAAGTTATGATTTTTTCATTAATTACGTGCGAATTCACCCAACAGTCAAACCTCTCCATGATGGCTGGCAAAAAAGGGCTAAGAAGCATGGGTTCTGGTGCAAATTGGATTTCAACCTCAACATAAGAGTTTGACCTAAGGGCCCAAGCTTTCTAATGAGCCTAGTTTTATCTCATTATGATCTTCCTACGTTAAGTTACGAATTTTTTAGGGGTTCTTAGATAATCTACCCATATTTTCTAGTTCGTTGAGCTTATGGGTTTGATTTATTTTCAATTGGGCCAATGCCCAATTGGCGGTCATAACATTGGTGAATCCCAAATCATCCCGGACATTCTACAAATAGCCAACTGGTCAGATCCATCTAAGCCTTATGAGAATTCTTGTGTTGAGTAGCACAATTCTTTCATTCTCAATCATCCTGGTCTCCTTGACATTGGCCATGTGGTGGACTCCCAAAAAACCCATACCACCCTCATCCTTTCTCACTTGAACAATACACAAGTAAATCCTACAAGTGAGGATGAGGGAGAAAAGCTAGGGGACAGTAAGGTCCGCATTGATGTGTTTAATACTTACAAAGACCTTAAATATATAAAGGAATATTTTATAATTGATGATAAGATAATTCCTATGTCATTCCCTGGCGAAGGGGGTCCTTCTGGATTCTTAGACCCACCTTGGCATCCTTCTAGCCCATATGCGTCAATGCATAATCTTTTCCTCTAATGGTACAAGGGCTGGAATTTATCGGAGGATAAGATCACTTGGTGGATCATTTTGAATGCCACCCGTTGGTTATTGAGCTACATTGCATCTGGCTGAAGACGTAAAACTTAGCGCTTCTTGGGAGGTAACCTAAAGTTTTAGTGATTTTCGTGTGCTAATAAATGACTTCTTGGAAGGCAACCCAAGTTTTTATTGTGATTTTGTTTTTATTTTACAGGTTTGAATAAAGGATCAATTGGGTGGAGAAAGGAGATTGCTTATACCTCTGCCAAGCCGTCAAATGCCAAGGCCATCGAAGTTCACCTCAGGTTGTCTCGTTCTTTCCCAGAACTATCATGTTTACATTGTTCATTATTCCCTATTGTTTATGCCATTGAGGATAATGTCATTTAAGTTGGGGGGGAGACGAAAATCATGTTATCTTATACAACCTCATTTCACATTACAAGCTCATTTCACATACAAAAATAAGAGAAAAAAAGAAAAAAAGTCCATTAGATAATCACTTACACACTAATGAAGCTTATTTTGTAATCTAGCTATGAGAAACTGAGTTAGAATCTTCTAAAAGTCCATTAGCACTGACAAAAAGAAAATCACTCACACACTAATGAAGCAAGCATGACAAACCTTCTGTTATTTAAGTGTGGTGTCTAATAGTTTAAAGTTTTCAGTGAAGAAATCTTTTTGGAAAAAGTTACTTGTCAAATCAAGTGTGAAAATCACACCAAAAGAAAAACCATGGAAAATGTCCTGGATCTTAGTAACTGGGCCTACTTCTCCTAAGACAAGAGATGAGATTCACGTCAAACGGTGAAGGGATGTGCAGCACTATGTGTTTGAAAAAAAATGAAATAAGACAGAGTGAAAACTACCATGCTCAATGTTCTGAACTGGAAACTATGAAGTTGAATGACACCTATCTAGAATAGCAATATGAGGGATGCAATCGTTTGACTATGTATTTTGATTTTACGAGCACGAGTGCTATTGAACTTTGGCTATATTCTCAGTTATATCCATTAATATCTCATTTAAGGATAGTATGCTTAAATGATATGGAAATCCTGCTCCTAAGTCAACTCTACGAAAAATGATCTGAACATGAGGACTGGATATTTTAAACTCTTGTTGGTCCTAAACATTAAAACTGTTTGCATGACTAAGGGACTAGCAATGAGTAAGTTGGGGGGTGTGATGAGTGTACATTTTTACATGTTAATTTATGTTATAACACACTTTTATGAGCTTGAATATTCATCACTATGCATTTATCACACTTAATCACAATTTCATATCAAAATGATTAGTTTGCAAAATTTAATTATATTTTGATAATATTTTGTAGGCACTCAGTACGATGAGAAAAGTGACAAGAAAAATCTGAATAAATGGTGAAGAAATGGGCCAAAGGCCCATAACCCAAGTACCCTTCGCAAATGAGCCAAAGGCCCAGGATCAATTGTGTTAGTTCAAAGAGAACAAAGAAAAAAAATATAAGAACATAACAATGGGCCAAAGGCCCATTCACGTCTTCACATGGGCCAAAGCCCATTCAAATGGCCAAGGAGCGACGTCAGATGGGGAGGCAGGTCTTCACACGGGTGAGCGCGGCGGCTCACGATGGCACGGTCGACGACGCTGACGGGCGAAGGTGTGGCTCACGCGACAGGGCGATAGAAGGTCAGCGAAGGCGGGCGAGTGCGGCGTCAATGAGCACACGGGTGCGGATGCAGGGCCAGCACGGGCGACGAGGGCCGCATCACGTGGCACTTGCGCGCGCGGACGTTGGCACGTCGGCTTCTTCACGCAGGAGAGAGAGAAGAGAAGAGAGGGTGTCGATGTGGGCGGCCCATGCACGCAGACAATCTTCACGGAAGCGGCTGGCGGGTAGTGCATTCAACGAGGGCGGCTGGCCCTTCACACGTCTTCTTCAAAGTGGGTAGAAAGAGGATGTTGGATTTTCAACAAAAATGGCAAGGAAATGTCAGGGTGTTCATGTGGAGAAATGGGGTAGCTTTAGCCCTATAAAAGGAGGGCATGGGAAGGCTCTGCCCCCTCTCCTCTCCTCTCTTACGTAGATAGCAAGCCCTCATTCTTTTCCACCCTTCACTTCCATTTTCTTAATGTAGGAGTAGGCTTCCTCTCTATCCCCATCTCTTGTTCCTTCACTTATTGTAATTTGATTATTGTTGTAATTTTCATACACTTGTAAGTTTATTTTCGTTTATATTTAATTCTAGTGTGATTTTTATTGTTCAATTCTTCATTTTGTTACATAATCTTTTCCCATCCATCTTCTAAATTTCTTCCAAAGACGGTCAAGAGAAGCGGTCCGTAACTCCGGTCGAGTGTACGTCGTTGTCCCTGACAACGTGTAAATCAAAGGCTCGAGGAGACGACGTCGTTACCTTTACACCATGACCGCAAAACTCTCAATCTCACTTCGTCTATTTTTATTTTATATTTAATTTTGTTATATTAAAATTTTCTCCTCATGTTCTTTTAAATTCTAAAAAAACAAAAAGAAAATATTCATTCATTTTTGCTTTAAAAAGAAATTCTAAGTTTTCAATTTCAAACTCAACCTCTCCATGGATTCGACCCGTGCTCACCAGTGTATTACTGTTAATTTATATTATATTCTGAGTTCGATATTTTGATTGATTGACGTATATTTTTAACGATGAACATTTCGGCACATCACTAACCTAGGTGGATTGTGGTTAGGATCTCAAGAGAGAGGGGGGAACCGCTAACTTGGGTGGAATAGCTGACTTGTTTGGCCACTTTGGTGGCCATCTCCTTCATCTCCCGCTTCATATCTTTGATTTGTCGTTCCATCGTGAGGAGAGCCTTAGGACGGGGTTAAGAGTTAGAGGGGGACATAGGTGGTGTTCCCACTGATTGGTTGTGGGGAAGATGAGTGAATTGACTCAGTAGAGTCAGTGCGAGGCTCCAACAGAGCGGGTCATAGCCGTAGTAGGAGCATTGTGGCCCGGATGTACCTGAGCTTGACTCTCACCCTGGGTAGGCGCTATGTTGATGGGTTGAGCTATAGGTGGAGGAGTCAATGCGAGTCGGTCCATCAAGGCACCGATCATGTCCTTAGCGACTCAAGTCCTAGGGTAATTTCCTTCACGTGGTCGACTTGCCCCATTAGAGCATCAAATTGCTCCTTTGTGACTCCCCTAGCAAGAGTCGGCTTGATAGATGAGAGCATGTGGCCCGGATGTACCAGGGCTTGACTCTCACCTTGGGTAGTCGCTATGTTGATGGGTTGAGCTATAGGTGGAGGAGTCGATGCGAGTCGGTCCATCAAGGCACCGATCATGTCCTTAGTGGCTCAAGTCCTAGGGCAATTTCCTTCAGATGGTCGACTTGCCCCATTAGAGCATCAAATTGCTCCTTTGTGACTCCCCTAGCAAGAGTCGGCTTGATAGATGAGAGCTGGGCTTTGGCATCTACGTTAGCTCATGCTTGGTTTTCTGGGAAGGTGCCATGGCTTCCTATCGTTTCCCACAGAAGGTGACAAACTATTGTGTAACACTTTGTATTTGTTGTTGGGACCGAGCGAGAGAGCTTGAATGGTGGTGAGCGGGGTCCCCTAAGAGACAAGTCAAGCGTTGCACATAGCGTCAGGCGTCGGTCCCTTGTCTAGTGCAAGGAGGAAGTGACCTCAAAGAAGGAAGATGGCAAGAGATGCTGAGTGACGACTCGAGATGCTGAAGCCGATTGATGTCCTGCAAAGAAAAAATTCTTGCTCGGGCTAGAGTGTCATGGGAGAACCATCTTATGTTTAAGTTAGCGATTGGTGAAGGAGAAAAGAAGTACTAGAGTAGAAGACGCAAATATTCTATACGTTGTGATGTTGATGTACTGTACCTTTTATAGGTCCCGATGTTTAGAGACGTGAGATGTCGGGGGTTTCGCCCTGGTCATGATCATGGGTAGAATATGAGGCAAGTCCTAAGCAAACTCAGATGTAATTATGGAAACTCAAAGAGTCCGAATCAGTTACGAAGGCAAGCCAGATCCAAGAAGGCAATGGCATGAAGGTTGTATCAGATTTTGTCCCGCGAAGATCTTGCGCCGTTTACCCAATCGTGTTTGGACTAAGACTGGAAAGGCAGTGGAAGCGCCCATGTCAAATACAATGTATGAAAATACAGACAGAGTTATCATAAATCCATTTGTCACAAATGGGTTATCAAGACTCGCTATCTTAATGCAAACGGATGGGCCTTGCATTCCTCACTTTCAAATTTCTCATACATCACTTGCAAACCAAGATGCTGTAGTGTTCTTTTTCTGATAATTTTGAGATAGTGGTGTCTCATTTAGTAATTATACTAAGTTAGGGGTCCTTTTTTAGATATTATAGAAGGGTATAAAAGTCAACGAAACATCCAATCTGTAGTAGAACGGTCTTGCCTCAATAGATTTGTAGGTATTTTTGGTATTATGTTGGAAAATTGTTGAGTTTTGTCTCTCAAAGATTTCATATTTATGAGGAGTGCCCTCGTAGTTATTTTAAAGTTAGAGCATCCTTGTTAGAAAATTTAAATGTTTTTATGCTCTTTATTTATAATTTTCTCAAAATAATAACAACTTTCATATCTAAACTTCCCTCCCCAAGACAAAAATGAGTGCATATCATAAAGCTAAGTTTGTTAGAGTTTTTACATAGTTCGATTACATTGTTATCGAACTATGTCATATGTACACAAGACCGCATGCCGCCACCCTTGTGGCCGAATGGCAGTAAGAGGGAGGGACGGGGGACGAACCGTAGCCATGGGGGTCTAACATCCCAATCCTAATTTTAGAAAATCCAAATACTATTAGATTCCTAATAAGAGTTTGAGAGGTCAACCCTCTTAGTCAGTTTGAGCCCATTATGTTATTTTAATCAAATTAAATGAACAATTCACTTATAGATAGTGTAACTTGCATAGGAAGGTCTAATTTATATGCAACTTATCCCATTTACATGGCATTTAAATTATCTACAAGTTTTAAGATGAAAACCTTTTTCAATTATGTCACACAACATATCAAAAATATTAAATAATGAAAATAAAGTGAAGTGAAAAGTTTGTAAAAATTACAATTTGCCTTTGTAACCATAAGGTGATAGGTGGCTTCTCCTTGACGGTTGGGAGTGGTGGCTATTAAATAAGCGCATGCTTATTTCTCTTCCGTGTTATCTAGAACGATAATGACAGTGAGAGAGAGAGAGAGAAGCGAGGGAAGGATAAGGGAGAAGAAAAGTAAGATAAATTTTTAAGCATTTAGATTTTAATGTTAGGAGAAGATTTAATTAGGAAGGAATATTTCAAATATGTTTAGAAGTAGAGGGGTACTCCCAACACTTGCGGAACGTAAGAAAGGTGAATAGAAATCACTATAAAAAGTTTAGAGGATTTATAGAGTTTGTTTAGGGATCTTGCCCTGAAGGTAGGCATATGAATTTTGGACTAATAAAGTTTAATTTTTAGGGCATGTCATTTATGAAGATGAAGTATTTGTTTAACAAGTTAGGGTTGAGATAGTTTTAAATTGAGAAAGGTTGAAGAATATCAACAAGATTAGGAGTTTTATGGGTCCTGCAAGTTTGTATAGGAGATTTATTAAGAGATTTTCTTTTTATTACAACTCTTATGATCAAATTGACTAAGAATGGAGTTCATTTTAAATAGTTAGATAAATGTGAAATGAGTCTTTAAGAACTTAAGACTAAATTAAATATAGTCTCAATGAAAATTTTGTCATGTGGTTCACATATATATAGTTATTTAACTTTTGAACTCTACAATCTAAGCTATATTAGGCATCAGCCCCCTAATACAACTATTTATTAATAATTCATCAAATTTTTACTCTTATCAAAAAATCTCTCAAGTTAAAAACTATCTAAAAGAGAAATATAAATATTCCTTCCTTTACTCACCGTTACATTTCTCTACCCAAATTCCTTCACCCTATGTCCTTTAATCTCCTATGTCCTTTTATTTTACTCTCACCATACCATCATCTTCTTTCGATGATGGCACCGACCAACAACAAGTTATAGGGCATCATCGACGACAACTGTCATTGGTTTTGGTGAAAGCCTTGCACAGCGACGACAACTGTCATCGTCTTTGACGGCACCGGTGAGCAGAACCCCTCCCCCTGTCGCTGCATCCGACCAACATCTTCTTTTGACAATGGCGGTGACCAGCATCAAGTTGCGAGGCTTCAACGACTACAACTGTCATCGATGGTGACAACTCTACACAGTGATTGCAACCGTCACCATCCTTCTGACGCCGCCACTAACCAGCATCTTCTTCCGATGATGACGACAACTAGTAGCAAGTTGTAGGGCATCAATGATGGCAACTGTCACTGGTTTTGGTGACAACCTTGCATAGCGACGATAACTATGACCGTCTTTGAAAGCGTCGGGGAGCTGAACCTCCACCCTATCCCCAAATCGACCTCCTCTATGAGACCGTTTGGTACGGGGTTAGAGCGGAGATATCCCCGCTCTAACCACATTCTACGTTTGGTATGGCTAAAATGAGCGGGATAACCCGGGTTAAGAAAAATAAGGTTAACCCCAATTTTGAGGTTGGAAACGGGGATAAGTCATTACAACCTTTTGTTGAATGACTTATCCCCATTTTTCTAATCACATTTCACCCTTTGTATACCAAACGTATATGAGAATAAGACTAGACATAAATTATCTTAGAATGACTTATACTTATTCTCCTCAAAATTTATCCCGATACCAAATAGCACCTATGACTCTCTCCTTACGTTCTAGGGCTGCTCATCTAGCACCGAACGATCTCACCACCCATCCCATTCGAGAACATGGAAGGACCATGCCCCACTGTATCACCTAGAACACGTCATATGAGCACATCCCCCCTTTGTGCTACTCAGCTCATAGGAGCACCCCGCCATCGTAGCTGATCATGGTATCCTCCTTGCCTGACATCGCAATGTCCCAAATGGTGAGTATTACATGTGCATATGAAGTGTTAGTTTGTTACTGTGAACTAATTTATGATTATTGTTTGCTCTTATTGACGTAGTCTTCAAATGCAAGCGTGACGGGATCATCAAGTGGTGAAGGCAAAACTATCGGATATATTAATTTTTTTGTCTAAGTATCTTATGTTTAATGGGCCACATAAATGGGCCTAAAGTGTATATATATATATATATATATATTATGTATGCACTTATGAAGGACTCCTCGTAAGAACCCAAGACCCTTGGGTTTCCTAGGAGGCCTTTCCTCTCCCCACCCTTTCCCTATTTAAAGAACATGTAAACCCATGTTTGGAGATAAAAATTCAATTAGCCACGGCTACGTATAAGTGTTCTTCCAAGTTTTTGAACCCCCCCGGGTGGGAGGCCCTAGTTCGATCCATCCTTGGAGGGGGAACGTGATACTTCGGGTGAGTTGTCCCTGCGAAGGGGGCAGGTGTGAGGCCCCATTCGAAGTCCGCGTTGTTCCCCCTCCACCAACCACCGTCGCTGTCCATCGTCACTGCCACTGCCACGGAGATTAAGCGAGAAGCTGGTTGCATCGTCCCTGCCAGGGGGATGGGTGAGAGGCCCCAACCAACCCCCTCATATCCCCTCTGTCGTCCCATACCACCTTTCCCACCTCCACCTCCACCATCGCTGCTCTCCTCCCCCCATACTACCACCACTTCCCCTACTTATAACCTATCCAGATATATGTAAAACTAGCCTATATACCTTTCACCCACAGACCTCCCCTCTCCCCCTCACACAGCAACTCTAGAACCCCCAAAAATCAGCCCCACTGTCGTCCACAGTCGCCATCGGCCAAAAAAACTCAAAAAATAAAGTACCGCCACCCATCCCGTCATTTCCCCACGTTCATCTTCTTTCCTACTCAATTAGCAATCTAGATTAGTTTCCATTCATCCCCCACTCCCCCACACCCTTCCCCCACCCATCACAACCATTAAAACCTCAAAGAAATCCCAGCTCGGACGCCCACGACGAGAGAGCTCAGAATAGGGGCCCGTTTTGAGTTGCTGTCCCTTCAGACAGAATTGGGATCGGTCGACCGATATTGGTAGATCGGTCGACTGACCCTGGGTCTGTCGACTGACCTGGCAGGTCTGTCGACCTACCGACCCTGAGTCAGTCGACCGACCCTTGCTCCATCTACAGAAAACCCGACCCCTCCCTTTCAGCCACCATCCCCATGCCCCCATCCTCCACATATCTCTCCTTCCTACACCCCTAATAGTAACCCACAGCTCGTAATCATCCACCCCACTCTCCCACTCTATCTCTCCCCATCATTACAGACTGTAAAACCAGCTAACAACCCCCCATGGTCGACCTCGGTGAAGAAAAGGGCAGAACAAAGCATCGTCGAGCGGCTTGGCATGTTGCAAAAAAATGCCACTAACGCGGCCTATCGACACGCCACATTCATAGGAATGCGGTTCACTTGGGGACCGCCTTCATACTAGAACACGGCTTCCGAGAGGACCGCGACTATCAGACTGCAGTGGTGCCCACGGTCGCGTTCGAGATCGCCTGCCCCGCCTGCCGACAGCACGTTTGAAGACCACCTCCGACCTCATCTCACATCACTTACACTCTCTATTTTCACTTCCAGAGTCAATCCTCATCCGGACACTGATTTTGATTCTGATCCTTATGCCAACTCTACCCTCTCAAGGGGACCACGGTGAAACCACTCAATAATTTTCATAATCCCCGGGCCATGCCAACTTCAAACCCAGACCTACAGAGAATTCCTTCTAGACTAGCCACAATACTAAGGCTCTCATCCAACGTCATCCCTCCTGGAGCCTCCGCACCAAAGGGTCATCCATCACATAGTCTCATCGAACCCTTCATCTTTGTCACCCCAACCAACACTTGCCAACCTTGGCCTTGCACTCACCACGAAGCCACTGCACACTATCTCTTGCAACCCACGGCACATATTTTCAAGACAGACAAGTGCCATCTTTCTACCATAATAATCTAGGCAACGACACCACAATCCATATGGATCTCCAGACATCGCTGATCCTTGCCACAACTGAGTCCTTCTCGTGTCATGCCAAATCTCTTGGACTCAACTAGGTCCCATTCAGGTGCTATCACAGTCGACCACTAACTAGCCTTACCAACCGTTCGCAACTATCAACTGGGACCCACGAATCCTTTCCTCTGCTTTCATATCTCTTGGGCCCCAATTCCATCCCGAGGGCACTGCTTCCGACAAAAGTCGGTCACCTAACTTCCCGACTTCGATCATCGTGTCCTCATCCTTCATCATGGATACTTCCTTTTCAACCCCCAATTGGGTCTGCCATCAATCACTTGATATATTCTTCCATTCGAAGAATAGGGTATTCATCGGCACACTTGCCATCATATTTCCCAAACTCTCTATTCTACCAGTGCCACAGATCACAATGCTTTGAGCAATGGCAAGGAATTTGACATGGCTTACACAGTCGAAAACAATCTCACACCAGGAAAAGAACCCTTCTCTATTGGTCAGAAACCTCCAATGCTTCACTAAATCTCTAGAATATTTTTCGTTTCCTGCCAGCACTATGACCCTGGAGCCCATGGGTTATGGGCCTATCACGCTTCTGCTGCCAACTCTGCACAACACATACAATTATCACAAGGCAACTCGGACATCCGCCAGCCAAACATTTCCCAACTCAACTAGCTAACCCCATAAAATAGGGTAAGGGGAGCTCAAACACCTCAAACCCAGAGCACATACCCTCTCTCTCTCTTGATATGGCAATCCTCCGACAACTTCGTAGGCCTCGATCTGAAATGCATCGGAACCCACAACACCAGTCATGAATCATTACACATATAGTCCAGCCGGTACTTATCTTCCCTTAATAATGCCAACATACCCTTACCACATCGAGGGATGGGCATAAACTCCTGCAGGCAGTCGCACTGCTAATACGCAGGGCACTCTCACACGGACTCCTCGACATGCTCAAGGAAGTCAACCGATCAAACACATGACAAAAAATGGCGGAATTTAATCAAACACAAATCTCCCCAACTAAGGAGACACCAATGTGCCTTCCACGAGGTGGGAGACCTCCACGCTTAGCCCGACCATGAATCTTACGCATGCCGAGAACCTAACCTTGCAACACCAGGAAAAACCGCCGCTATCGTTAAGTTAGCCCCTCTGGACAACACATGCCAAGTGTCCTGCCAGACTACACTTGTAGCATTTCCCAGCACACCAACACAACCCGCCCAATTGCATCTTATTATGCCTCGAGGACTGATTCTGCTAATTGCCAACCATACTCTACCATAGTGGTTGAGCTGGTCGCTGCTACATGCTCCCTTCCTATGCATGTCTCTGATCTCGAAACCACTAACCTCTCAGAATGCCTGTCGAGGAACGAAGAAATCATTGAAGACTCAAAGCTCAAAGGCTGCTACACCTCTAACTACTGGACATTACGTCGTTGAATCTAACCTTACTAAAACCATCCCACTCTGAACTCCTAGATCCTCAAAATGTCCACCTCCTGTGCTGCTGCTTCCCAAACTACGACATCAAAACCACAACACAAACCATGATCAGCACCTACCGAAGCTTTGTCCTCAAGCCCAAATATACTATTGGACCTTCATGTCTTCATTTGTCATCTCGCACGACGCATCTTATGCGATGCATAACGGCCCAACTTCCACAAATTGGGTCCCAGTACTGAACTACCGTCATGCCATCCCGAATCAGATCCAAAACTAATACTCTTTCATGCGCAGACATGCAAGACTTAAAGCTCACTTGAACACGTCTAGATACTCTTGTCCCAAAATCTGCCAAAATAATCAAGATTGGAAAGTCATCTCCGACTCCACAATGCATGACGAGAGTGCTGGGCGCGATGGTTGATAACATACCAGAAAGATTTTCTACTCATCCGAGCACTCTCTCGCTCGAGACATCCGCTCTGCCATCTCAATCCATGACCTTGTCACCTCAGGGGCTGGCTAAACATCGAACTGGGATGGAAAAAACAACACTAACTCCTTCAAAGTATGTTCACGGCCTCCTTGCAATGATCTATGCTCGCTAGCCACCTAAACTCGGCGCTAGTACTTCCAATGCTGCACAAATAAACTAAGACATGCCAACGAAAATTTTGCCTAACTCAACACATCTAGGGCCACCACCACTAGAGGAGGTAACTCTCTATCTTGCTCCTCACGCCCCCATCGGCACTCCGACAATGACCAGATCCGCCCTCTTGGCGCCATCACCACTCTCTCTAGCTCAAGCGCGGGAAATAATGCGGTAAACAAACACAGAGTCCTATGCCAGCTGTCGACTGTACTAGATTCTCGGGACTCTTGGGTACTTGTGGACACCAAAAATTCACCAGCAAGAATTCTGAGCCGAACAAGGGACACGGAGAAAGAAAGGAAGGAGTACGTCAGTGCACGCATTCTGACGCACGTGAGAATAAAAAAAGAAAAAAATGAAGAAAACACGTAACACATGAGAGGGCCTTTGAATCGGCGCCAAAAGTCCTTCTCCTTCATGAGTCGGCGCCCTCCCTTGGCCTTTTGGACCGGCCCAAGAAGCCCCTTTGAGGGCTTGAATCGGCGCACAGGGTTCTCCAATGGAGTGAATCGGCGCCCCCTTAGTTCCCTCATACGACGCGCCCCTCCTCCCATGCCAACTTGAATCGACGCCCCTTCTCCAACCTGAATCGGTGTGCCCAAGCCCTCTCCCATGGCCACATGAACCGGCACAAGACCCTTCCTCTTCTTGAGGAATGAACCGGCACACCCCTCTCCAAAGCACTGGATCGACGCCCTCCAACCACTAGGTGATCCAGCGTGAGAAAAGTCGTGTCACCCATACGTGACTCTGTTTAATGAAGCATAGTGATGGCAAGAAACCTACTGCGTCCTGTCACCCACTTCGAAGCCAACATACCCACCACGGGGACTTCTACCACCAAACCTGCTGCTGCCGGGTCGCCGAAAACTATTGCTGACCGCGCGGCGGTCAAGACCGTGGGCTGTCTTGTCCATCATGTCTGCCTGGACACGGGCTCCACTAGCAAGAAGACGGCATCCCGCCGAAGAAGGAGCCAGAAGAATGTTGCTATCACCTGTTGACACCCTTTTTACGCCTGTAAATTGAGCTATTTCTCTTATTCATTCTTGGTAATGTCCCGAATTACCCGTTGTCTTGGAGCCTTCCTTAAGCGTGTTTCGAGCTCATTCTTGGCCATTTTCAAGCCCATTAGCCCTTAAAGGTTCGGGGGGCCATTTTTCCTTGATTGCCACGCGACTGGGCTGGGTTTTTATTGGCCCAATCAGGAGGTGGTCTGGTGGTGACCGCCCCCTTTAGGAGGCGGTCTTCCCAAGATCGCCTTCTCCTTTCTTGTCCCGGGTGCGTCGACTCTGTAGGCCAGTGCGTCGACTCATCTAATCTTCCCACCAAGTCGTGGTCTTCCCATGACCTTGTTCTTCAAGAGGCAGTCGCACGACCAACCATGTTTTTACTGTAGAGTCCTGAACCCCATGGGCTCCGTTTTCTTCGACCGAGAGCATCTGGGAGTCCTTGTTTGCATCGATTTCGCCTTAGATAGGCTGCCACCTTGAGTTTTATCCATCCTAGGGGATTATTCCCACTATTATCTTAAGGTTTTGCCAATCAATATCCCCAATTTCGGTGATTATCTCCTAAAACCAACCCTAGGGTTTCTGCACTTCTATAAATAGTCCCCTATTCGTGTGCGAGAAAGGGGACGTTTTGCTGGTTCGGGGCGAAGCCATGTCGCATTGCCAACCTTCTTCTTCGACCCCAGGCCATCCAGTGGAGTATTAACTTCATTCTTCATCACTTAAGGGCTCCTTCTTCTCATCCTTTCTACCTATTCTTCGTCCCATCTTTCTGTGTTTTATCACAGTTTCTACACTTTTCTTCTACACATCTGCACTTTTGCACGTTTTACATCATTGTTTCCCACATCCTTGCTATGTGTTAATTCATTTCTCGCAGCCTTGCTGCGTGTTAATTCATTTTCTTCATTCATACACATACACAACACACACACACCTATTATTTTGTCCATTTTACAAGGGTTAAAAACCTTCCACAGTGCGTTCCTCCCTTAGTTTATTCATGCTCTTTTATGCACTCGAGATGTATGCTATACGTCATGTTCTAATGGGGTTTTATCTCTTTGTTTGAGCTTTGTTTCGCAGGAAGGCAACAAAAGAATGTGAGGCCCTTGTCTTCTAGCTTGCTAGAAGGCGAGGAGGTGTCATCCATATCATTTCCCGCATCCGTTTCATCACGCACGATCATGTTGTGGTGGTTTTCTTTAGGCCACGTCTTCATCCTTATTTTCCAAGGTACGCAGTGCCGTTGCATCTTCTTCCTAGAGCGTTTTGGCATTGTCAACCCTTGGAGGCGATCACGGTACACATCTCTTTCTTCATCACCCCTTTCCCTTTGTTCATATTACATGCTTCTATGTTTATTGCTTTGATCGGGGCGCGGATTTAATTATCTACAACTCTATTTTTTTGGTGATGACGATGGGACGCCTAGTGCCCATCACGTTGTTCTTGCCCTCCTGTGATTGTTGTGTGTATGTGTTCTTAATTTGGGATAGCATTTCTTGCATTTTCCATTCAAATCTATCAATTTTCAGGTTATGAGATCAGAAGGTGGTCTCCAGGAGACCACTACCTTTAGAAGGTGGTCCCCCGGAGACCACCTTCTGTTTCTGGCAGGCCCAGGGGCAGGCTCTCAGGCGTGTCATTTGTTGACAATTTAATTGAGCTTCTGAGGTCTGATCGTTCTGTTTATGGTCCCATCTTGCTGTATTTTATATTATCTTGATCTTCCCATATCATTTGCATTCATTGTGTCATATTTTCATAATTTAATAATGTCTTGATTTTTGAGTTTTATGCAAGAAATCTACATGCAGACCCAAGGGCAGACACTCAGGTGTGTTGTTCGTTGATGGTTTGACTTAGCTTCCGGGGTCTGATTGTGCCTTTTTATGGTCCTACATTATTGTCCTTTATATTATCCTTGTTTTCCCACTTTATTTGCATTCATTCTGTTGTGTTTTCATAATTTAATATTGCATTGATTTCTTAGTTTTGGGTTAGAAATCTACATGCACTCCGGTGCGCATAGGGCCATGCATTACATTATTGTAGCTGCATTCCTACCCTATTAAGTGACCCTCTCGCCTCCATATTCCTTGGAGTCGACTAGGTGATCTTATACGGGAACTCCGTAAGCCTCTGCGAGCCATGGATTCCCACACGGACGCCGAGCCAGTTGTACCTTTCCACCCCTAGGATTTACATTTGCATACGTGTGAGGGAGTTAACCCTAGGTCAACCCAACGTTTGGACCATTTTCCCTTTAGGATGCCCATCTTGAGGGAATTTGTGCTTAATTAACTCATTAAATGGTCCATTGAAACTCTTTGATAAATTAACGAACATATCAACTTGTTTGCCTTGGGTGAGATCCTTTGCACATTATTGTTGTGTGTTCATCATTGTTGTGCATTCTTAGGGTTGTTTTCATATTTTGTGTGTCATTTTGTTAACATTAAATCCATCCAATATGTTTGCATCGTAGTCCTTGGTCACATTTGCATTAGTATTCGTGCATTAGTCTGTCTATCTCAGGAGTCAGATCGCGGTCATCACTGGACCACCTCCTACTAGCCGCGATCATCCCTGAAGTCCCGCGATCAATGACACCCAAGAGGGGGGTGAATTGGGTGTTTACCAATTTAAAGAAAACTTTTAGCCTTTTAAAAAAATGTGATACAATGCTAATCAAGAGGTTCAAAACTATTTGTACACAAATTGGATTTATCAAATTTAATTAGATGATGATATAGCTTATGCAAGATATACGTGGATAAATCTAGAATCGCAATTATACTAACACTCACGTAGAATGGAGGTAGAAGAAAAGGACCAAACCACACAATTTAAAACACAATGCACAACTATTTTTATGGTGGTTCGGATGCAACAATGGCAATCCTATGTCCACCCCTCACCAAACTCAGTGAGACTTCACTCGGGGATAAATTCCCAAACGGAGACGACACTCCAACCACACACGCAGGACGACACCTGCCCACACACATGGGGACACGCCCCAACACACACACACAAATGGAGACAAGGTCTCCAACATGATCCAACAAGCGGATCACCAACACAAACACCCACTGCCACAAATGCAGCAATCCACACACACGAGACAGAACGGATCTAAAAGACCCACACACACACAAACATAGATCTAGATAAATCCACACACACACGTAGATCTAAGAAGACCTACGCACACACGAATAGAACACGACGACCACACACGACCACGGATCTAACTTGATCCACAGACACATATATCTTCAGATTACAAAGAACAAGACTTGAAGTTCAAAACACCAAGACGAATAGAGCAGAGTTTAGAAATCTCCTGATTTGGTTTCCCTTTGAATGTATGATGTAGAACTTGGAACAATGCTTCCTGCTTCACTTAAATGGCTTGGTTGATCTCCCTTGAATGCTTGCTTGCTTCTTCACTTCCTTGAAGGTTACTAGCTTCAGATCTAACCTTGAATCACCTTGGGTTGATGGAGAGATTTAAGGATGCAGATTTGATCTCCCTTGAGGGCTTGCTTGCTTCTACACTTTCTTGGAGATTGATGGCTTCAGATCTAATCTTGGGGAATGGATGAAGAACTCCAGCCCGAAGCACTGTTCATGGAGGTGCTACAGTACCCCGTGAATCACCTCCTCTAGCCTCCCTTGATCTCTCTTGTTCCAATTGAAGTATTAGGGTTTCCAACCCTTCTTGTGTATGTTTTATAACCTTTGAATGGTCCTTGGATATCCTCCAGACCAGATCCACGTTTTGTGGGTGATTGGGTGTCATTAGGATTAAAGAATTACAAGGAGAATGGCTCTTCTCGAAGTGGAACACAAAGTCAACTTTTGTTGGCTCGGGGCTGGCGGTCGACCTGTGGAAGCTGGCAGTCAACCGTTATTGAGAAACCCTATAGAAATTTGATTGCTATTATTTTCGGTCGACCTTGGGCGGTCGACCGCCAGTTCTGTAGTATGAGACTTTTCGTGTTTGGCGATTCTGGTTGACCGGAATCCTGCAAAGTTGAAGTGTTAGCCAAGGAAATACATCCAACTAACAATGACTTTAAGTAGATGTTTATTTCATACATATGGGGGGTTGGATTTCACTTGGTTTATGCATTAGAAACATCAAGACCATTTGATCATGTTACCATGATTGGAATGAGAAACTAATGCATTTGAAGAGCGAAGTTGTAAGTTATTAATCCAAGGTATCATTGTGAACCTCAAATATCACGAATGAAGTTTAGAAATGAGAGGTATATGGAATACCCATGGTGAGATTGATGGCTATGACAAGGTAAGAATCTTACCAATGATGCTTGACAGTAAATGACATATACCACCTGTATTGAATTGTAGAGGAGAAGGGTGCTTATCCACACGTTTGATTCACCAGGTGACTGTCATGAGTTTAATCCTGCAAGCAAGATAGTCAGGGTTAATAACATGCTTGCTCACATTAAAGAGATTATGAAACCTCTTGCCTCTTGTAAAACCAACATATGCAAACCAAGGATCAAGACCATATAATCGTTGCCATTTGCCATCTCAACCATACATAGATAACAAGAGTATGAGCAATCAACCATAAGTTTAGTTATCATCACTTAATCACACATTAAGTTTAGTTATCATCAAAATCATAACTTAACAATCATAATAATCAATAAAATCATAACTCAACAATCCCAGAACAGCCTTCTCCCCTGTGGGTCCTGTCCTCTCTTCATCACGCCCTTTCTTCCCTGGTTGTATTTCCTTGATATTCCTGTATTAAGTCTCCATCTTCTCTCATGGAGCGCCACTTTCATTCTATTTACCCTTCTTCTTCCCAATCTTCTTTCTCCCGTATAGAATCTTCTTCCCACACGGGCCCTTCTCCTCGTGGTCCCTATGACCCATCTGAGGAACAAGCTAATCTCATGGCCCACTTATCATGCCTTGTTCGTCGAATCGACCCAGCATAGGCCCAAAGACTCATTGTAAATCACCTTAATGGGCCTCCTTCTTCTACCCATGTTGCTATTAGCCCAATTGGTCTTTATGCTCAGATTCCTTCCAGGACCATGTACCCTTCTACTCTCGGAATGGGCCCTTCTTCCCCTTAGCCCGGATCCCATTATCCGACCCATTACCATAATTCTGGTTCAAATTCACAATCTTTTGCTCAAGCTGGCCTGCATCATCCTCGATCTCTTCCTACCCAGGAGATGATCTCTCAAGCCCAGCACCGGCTTGATGAACTCCAACGTCGAATAGATCCCAAACCTTCCTTGAGTGTTCCTTTTGCATTTCAGAATCTTCAGCTTCCACCTCCTTCACAAATTCCCGCATATCGCCATTATGGTGGAACCGGCGACCCCTTTGTGCACTTGAAGGAGTTCGTTTATGAGACGGCCTAGTTTCGACATGACCAACACTTGATGGCTTATCTGTTCGGTCTGTCATTAGAAGGCCCGGTCGGGATTGGTTCTTTTCCCTCCCGCAAGAGCAGATAATGGATTTTCATATTTGTGACAACCTGGGATCCGAGTACCAGAAAGGAACCGGTGCGTCTCGAATCTCGGCCCGCCAACCCATGAGCCCGAAGACTCGGATGAGTAAAAAGGGACGGTGTGGGAGTACAAGAGAAGCTGAAACAACCGTAGAGATAGCACAATAATCTAAAATAAAATGCACATAATAATATAAAAAAATAAACTGCTACAAGGTCTAGTGTATCTAGTGTCCAAAATGAAAGTACAATCAACAGAAAGAAAAGTACAATTATGCAGGGCATCCCCCGGAATACAACTACACGAGGCATCCCCTGGCTCTAGCAGACTGGCGACTAACCTTGGCTAGAAGAACCACGCTGAAACTCGATCGCGCTTCTCGAAGACCCTGCCTCACCTGTAAAGCAGGGGTGAGCCTCATTTCATTGGCCCAATAGGGATCCCACGAATCCCCACCTCGCACGGAAAACGAGAAAGTAGAAGGTAACCCTACCTAACAGGAGTACGGTCGAACCAGCAAGCTAAAGTAAGTAAACGGAAAAGCCATCTACTCTAACAATATCGTACTACTGAACCTCAGTCTAACAAAACTCGAGTCCACACCTGTCAGCGAACAGGAGCACTACCCACTAGAAGAACGACTGGAAGCGTCCCCTGACATCTTATACCACGTCACAAGTGTCTAGCTGCAACGCCCCGGGCGTGAGACTCAGACACGCAACAGGTACCACAACAAGGACTAGCTGGGGTCACACTCGTCAGCACGTGTCCTACGATCCCAACTACGTGTGCACACACAGACCATCTGCTCTAGGTCGGGTCCTCTAGCTGGTTTCCCCCCCCCCCACCGGACTCTGGTGGCAAAGGCAAGGGGCCCTACAGTAACCAGCCTAAAAATCACCTCTCACTGGGTCTCACTCTCAACCACTCCCAGGTGGGTCCGCACCCACGTGCGCAGAAGCTACGACTAGTGGACAGGTCACTGGAAGTAAGGACTGACTCACGGAACCCATCGACGAAGAAACAGAACTGCACACGCTTGATGCAGCGAGGAGCCTGATGGTCCACCCCTGGGCCGTCACAGGCTGTGACGTGCCTACACAAGCGCGTCACATGGCTCTGACGGTCCAGCCCTGGAGCGTCACGAGCCAGAAGGGAAAATAGACTGTGACGCACCCCTCCTGGGCCGTCACAGGCTGTGACGCACCCACACTGGGCCGTCACAGGGCTCTGACGGTCCAGCCCTGGGCCGTCACGAGCAACGGTGAAAACAGACTATGACGCGCCCTGCCCGGGCCTCCACAGCACCTGACGGCCCGACCTGGGCGCATCAGGCTGGTTGGGTCCGCGTGCTCTGACGCGCCCACACCTGGGCGTTACAGGACTGTGACGTGCCAGGCCTGGTGCGTCACAGGCCCTGAGCCCCCAACGGTCAAAAACCATCGGTCAGAAGCCCTGACGGTCCAGCCCTGGCGCGTCACGGCGCCCTGGCGGTCTGTCATGGGACCGTCACAGCCACATACCCCAACGGCTTAAACATGGGGTGTAACGCGCCTCCTTGGGTGCGTTACACTGTGTGACGGTCTCTGGAAGGACCGTCACATCCACTCGACGACGGAACGGCGTGAAACGCCCAAAAATTCAAACCAAGCCCCCATGCCTCCAAAGGAGAGGGGAAATCAAAGGGGAAGACCCCAGGGGACCCCTAGCATGATTCTAGGCCATCAAAACATCGAATCGCGGCTCAAATCCATAGATTGGGCGAACTCTCCCCAAAACATGGTTTTGCCCTAACCCGCTCAAAAATGCCCCTTTCGGCTCCCATTCAGCCTACAAATCGCGGGGAATGACGGGATGAGCATAGGATTCGTCCCCCTACCTCAAAGGAGTGAATGCTCCGCCGAATCGACGCTGAAATCAAGGAAGAAGCTTTTAGACCCACGAATGCCCCGCCTCTCGCCGCGAAAAGGACACCGCCGGGACCGCCTCGCCGCCACCACCGCCGCCACGCCATTGCCGGAGTGAGGGAGGCCGCATCTCGGTTGCCCGGGGAAGAAGCACGGCCGTGGTGGAGAGGGCGCTCTCCAACGGTTGGAAGAAAGAGGAAGAATAAGAAGAAGAATAATAAGGTGGAAAAGAAAAGAAAAAGATATGGTATTTATAGAAAATCCGGAAAAATAGAAAAATCCTGAAAAATAGAAAAATACACCTCCTCGATCCTCTTGACGCGCTGATCACAACGGTACCACTCGCGGGTAGATGAACGACCCGGTTCACCCGCTACAGGGTTCCGTAGGTGTTTCCGAGACACACACGCGGGAATCAGAAAACACGCGGAAAAAGCCACGGAACAAGTTCCGGGCCTCCGAACAACTCCGGATCGCGCCGATCCGAACACAAAAGATGTCTAAAATGAAATTTCAGACACAATGGAGTCATACACTACAAGAAACCAGATCTGGGACCCACGAAGAAGGATCTGAAAGATCTGGGACATTACAGCCCTCCCCCTTAAGTGAATTTCATCCTCGAAATTCGAGAACAAAGCACAAGAACGGGGGAAAGACTCACGCAAACAAATAAGGATACAGCTCCCGCATCTCATCCTCACGCTCCCAAGACGCCTTGCCGCCAGAATGACGCTGCCATACCACCTTGACCAGAGGAATAACCTTGTTCCGCAGGCGCTGCTCTCGCCGATCCTCAATGCGAATAGGAAACTCTGGAAGGGACAGATCTCGGGTCACCTCAAGCCAAACGGCATCCTCGAGAACATGAGAATCATTGGGCATATACTTCCAAAGCATCAACACGTGGAACACATCATGCACGGCAGAAAGCTCCGGAGGTAGCTGCAACCGATAAGCAACGTCCCCAACACGCTCGACGATGGGAAAGGGACCAATGTAGCAGGGACTCAGCTTCCCACGCCTACCGAAACACATCACACCCTTCATGGGGGAAACTCTCAAGAAAACTCGGTCTCCCACAGCAAAGCTGAGAGGTCGCCTCCTCCGATCGGCATAACTCTTCTGCCGGCTCTGAGCCGTCAACATCTTCTGCCGAACGAGATGCACCACCTCAACACACTGCTGCACCAAATCTGGTCCGGTCAGGGCACGTTCGCCCACCTCAAACCAATCAAGCGGAGTCCGACAAGGTCGCCCGTACAACCCCTCGTAGAGAGCCATACCAATGCTCGAATGATAGCGGTTGTTATAGGCAAACTCCATCAATGGCAGATGGTGGGTCCAACTCCCTTGCCATTCTAAGCAACACGCTCGCAGCATGTCCTCCAAAGTCTGGATGGTCCGCTCAGACTGACCGTCTGACTGAGGATGATAGGCCGAGCTAAATGCCAACTCGGTGCCTAAAGCCTTCTGGAAGCTCCTCCAGAATCCATAAGTGAAGCAGGGATCATGATCGGACACAATGGAGATGGGGATTTCATGCAACGGAACGATCCGCTCCACATACAAACGAGCCAAGCGATGGACGCTCCAACTGACCTTGACCGGCAGCAACCGCGCCGTCTTCGTCAGTCTATCCACTAGCAACCAGATACTATCCTCCCCGTCGGATGTCCTCGGTAACCCAACCATGAAATCAGTGGTCACGTGGCCCCACTTCCACGCAGGAACATCCAAGGGCTGAAGTGTGCCTCCTGGTCGCTGGTGCTCAGCCTTCACCTGCTGACAGGTCAAACACCTAGCCACAAATTCTGTCACATCTCTCTTCATGCTAGGCCACCAAAACTGCCTCTTCAGGTTTTGGTACATCTTAGCCGACCCGGGGTGCACGGCATACCGGCCCCCATGAGCCTCACGCAATACCGTACGCCGCACCTGCCCCTCGGCTGGCACGTACAACCTACCTCTGAACCTTACGGCTCCATCCTCTCCGAACTCCACCTCGGCCATCGACAGAATACGAGGTAGCTCGAGGTCCGCTTGCTGAGCCTCAGTCACCTGTCGACGCACCGCGGGCGTGAAAGTCAGACTCGCAAGGACAGCCGAACCGTGGTCCTGAGGGACCTTGAGCCTAAAAGTCATGGCCGGAACCTGCTTCCAAAGCCTCCACTTCCTTAACAACATCTGACTGACCATTACTCTCCTACTCAGAGCATCAGCCACGACGTTCATCTTGCCAGGCTGATAAGACAGAGTGAAATCATAATCCTTCATATACTCCATCCATCTCCTCTGCCTGAGGTTAAGATCCCTCTGGGTGAACACATACCTCAAACTCTGATGGTCAGTGAAAAGCTCAAATCTCTCACCGTACAAATAATGCCTCCAGATCTTCAGAGCGAAAATCACCACCGCCAACTCAAGATCATGAACAGGGTAGTTCACCTCATGTGGCTTCAACTGCCGCGACGCATACACCACAACTCTCCCATGCTACATCAACACAGCACCGAGACCTACCCCGGAAGCATCCGTACACACCACGAAATCACCCGAGCCAGATGGCAACACCAAAACCGGAGTAGTGGTAAGCAATCTCTTCAGCTCCAAAAATCTCCGCTCACACTCCTCTGTCCAGACGAACGGCACCTCCTTCCGCGTAAGCCTGGTCATCGAGGCTGTGATACGAGAAAAATCCTGAATAAACCGCCGATAATAGCCTGCAAGCCCCAAGAAACTCCGAATCTCCGTGATAGAACTCGACCTCAGCCACTGTACTATAGCCTCGACCTTAGCCGGGTCCACGGAAACACCATCACCAGAAATAACATGCCCCAAAAAGTGCACCTCACGAAGCCAGAACTCGCACTTACTGAGCTTTGCATACAACTGGTGATCGCGCAGCGTCTGCAGCACCACACCCAAATGGTGCACATGCTCCTCAGCAGACCGCGAATACACAAGGATGTCGTCCACAAACACGACCACGAACTGGTCCAAGTACGGACGAAACACCTTATGCATCAAATCCATGAACGCTGCGGGGGCATTGGTGAGCCCAAACGGCATCACCAAGAACTCATAATGCCCATACCTCGATCGAAACGTCGTCTTCTCCACGTCTGACTCTCGGATCTACAGCTGGTAATAGCCCGATCTCAAATCGATCCTTGAAAACACCCGAGCCGACTGAAGCTGATCGAACAAGTCATCAATATGAGACAACGGATACTTGTTCTTAACAGTTGCCTGGTTCAACTGACGGTAGTCGATGCACAACATCAGACTATCATCCTTCTTCTTCACAAACAACACTGGTGCACCCCACAGGGAATAACTAGGATGAATATACCCCTTGTCCAGCAACTCCTGCAACTACGCCTTCAGTTCTCGCAACTCCGCAGGCGCCATCCGATAAGGGGCCTTCGACATAGGCGCCGTACCCGGCACCACCTCAATCATGAAATCAATCTCTCGCTGCGGTGGCAAGCCTGGTAGCTCCTCGGGAAAAACATCAGGAAACTCGCATACGACAGGAATATCCTCTACCTCAGGACCCTGCCGTTCGACCAAAACCACGGATGCGAGAAAGCCCTGACAACCTGCATCAAGCAAACGGCGCGCACGGATAGCCGAAATAAGCAAGCGGGAAGAGGAAGATCGAATACCTTGGAAATAGAAGGTGGGTCCACGAAGCTGTCAGAAGTAGACCTTCTTCGAGCCGCAATCCACCAAGGCATGATGAGCCTCGAGCCAATCCATGCCCAAAATCACATCGAAGTCTTGAAGCGGCAACGCGTAGAGTCTAACCGGCAAGTTCCGCCCTTCAACCCACACAGGTACCTTCTCAAAGCAGTATGGGGTGATCATGAAGTCACCGGTAGGCAACTCTACCGTCAAGTCACAGGACACCTCGGTCACTGGGTCCTCCACGCTCTGAGAAAATCCTCCGAGATGAACGAATGAGAAGCACCTGAATCAAACAAAACACGAGCCGCACAACCCAAAATCGAAAGAGTACCTTCCACCAGATGCGATGCCTTAGCCTCAGCCCTGGTCATGTGAGTCACTCTGCCTCGAGATCTCTGCCTCCCCACTATAGCTAACCGTGACAACTGAGGAAACTGTCCCTGCTGCTGGTACTGCTGCGGCTGTGATGACAACTGTTGGGGCTGAAACTGTTGCTGCTGCTGAAACTCGTGCGACTGGCACGGTCTCTGCGGATAGTCACGTGCCATGTGCCTTGGCTGATCGCACCTGAAGCAAATCACGGGTGCCGAACACGGTCTATCCGGATGAGAACCACCGCACCTAGGGCAACCACCCTACGAACCAGTCATTGAACCCTGATGCTGAAAAGCCACCGGCTGCTGAACACTGCTCATCGACTCCTGCTTCGACTCCTTACGATCCTGACGCCTCTTACCAAAACCAGCTTCCTTAAGTAACTTCTTAAGCTTCGATTTAAAGGATGACGATCCTGGTGCAGGAGCCACAGACTGCGTCGCCACTGATCCACCTACTGAGAGTTGGACGGTACTCTGCTGCTGCATTCCTACCGGCTGGCTGAAATCTGCCTGTACCTGACTAGCACTGCCCTGCCCTCGAACCTTCTGCAAATCTCTCTCCAGCACCGATGCTGCCTTACATGCCGCATCCAGAGTGGTCAAACCTGACGTAAGAAGATGATGCCTCAACTCTAGTCTCAGACCACCAACAAACTGATCGGTCTTAACCTCCTCATCTGCCACAATATGAGGAGCATAACGGCCCAACTCGATAAACCTGGCACGGTACTACATCACCGTCATATCACCCTGAGTCAGCTCCATAAACACACGCAACCTCTGCGACCTGAAAAAGGACGGATAGAAGGCATGCTCGAAGGCCGTGACGAACTTCTGCCACGCAATCTGTGGAAGAGGACGGGACTGGAACACTGAACCCCACTCTGACATCCACCAAGTGCGGGCCACCCCCTAAAGACGATGAGTAGCCAACGCTACCTGCTCCTCCTCGGGACACTCCATCGCACTGAAAATCCACCGCACATCATCCAGCCACTCTCTGGCCACCTCAGGATCTGGCTGCCCACTGAAGGAAGGAGGCTGGAACAGCAAGAACTCCTTCAGCACACGACCATGACCACCACGAGCCCGATCCTCACCAGCATCACCGCCCTACTGCTGATGATCTCCCTGCTGCCGCTGAAACGCATACTCAAACATGCCTTGGAAGAAATCATCCATCCCCGGATCCCTCGCATCTCCAACTACACCCTCAAAAATTGAATCCCTGCTCTGCTCCTCCGGACCACTACTAGACTCCCCCTGCTGGGGACGAGCCCTCCTCCGTGGTTCCATAACACACCTGGCATCAAGGAAAACAACAACAAATCAAAAAAACACGCGCGACCCTAAGCCAGTCGCCGACTATATAAGACATTCATGGACCTTCTGGACCACCACAATTCGTTTCAAGTTCCAATGTACCTCCACAACCTGGCTATGATACCAGCTGTGACGACCCGGGATCCGAGTACCGGAAAGGAACTGGCGCGTCTCGAATCTCGGCCCGCCAACCCATGAGCCCGAAGACTCGGAAAGGTAAAAAGGGACGGTGTGGGAGTACAAGAGAAGCTGAAACAACTGCAGAGATAGCACAATAATCTAAAATAAAATGCATAGAATAATATAAATAAATAAACTGCTATAAGGTCTAGTGTATCTCGTGTCCAAAATGAAAGTACAGCCAATAGAAAGAAAAGTACAACTACGCGGGACATCCCCCGGAGTACAACTACACGGGGCATCCCCCGGCTCTGGCAGACTAGCACTAACCCTGGCTAGAAGAACCACGCTGAAACTCAGTCACGCCTCTCGAAGACCCCGCCTCACCTGAAAAGCAGGGGTGAGCCTCATTTCATTGGCCCAATAGGGATCCCGCGAATCCCCACCTCGTACGGAAAACGAGAAAGCAGAAGGTAACCCTACCTAACAGGAGTATGGTCGAACCAGCAAGCTAGAGTAAGTAAACGGAAAAGCCATCTACTCTAACAGTACCATACTACTGAACCTCAGTCTAACAAAACTCGAGTCCACACCTGTCAGCGAACAGGAGCACTACCCACTAGAAGAATGATCGGAAGCGTCCCCTGACGTCTTATACCGCGTCACAAGTGTCTAGCTGCAACGCCCCGGGCATGAGACTCAGACACGCAACAGGTACCACAACAAGGACTAGCTGGGGTCACACTCGTCAGCGCGTGTCCTAAGCCCCCCAACTACATGTGCACACACATACCATCTGCTCTAGGTCAGGTCCTCTAGCTGGCTTTCCCCCCCCACCAGACTCTGGTGGCAAAGGCAAGGGGCCCTACGGTAACCAGCCTAAAAATCGCCTCTCACTGGGTCTCGCTCTCCACCACTCCCAGGTGGGTCTGCACCCGCGTGCGCAGGAAGCTACGACTAGTGGACAGGTCACTAGAAGTAAGGACTGACTCACGGAACCCATCGACGAAGAAACAGAACCGCACACGCTTGATGCAGCGAGGAGCCTGACGGTCCACCCCTGGGCCATCATAGGCTGTGACGCGCCTACACTAGCGCGTCACATGGCTCTGACGGTCCAGCCGTGGAGCGTCACGAGCTAGAATGGAAAACAGACTGTGACGCACCCCTCTTGGGCCGTCACAGGCTATGACGCACCCACACTGGGCCATCACAGGGCTCTGACGGTCCAGCCCTGGGCCGTCACGAGCAACGGTGAAAACAGACTATGACGCGCCATGCCCGGGCCGTCACAGCACCTGACGGCCCGACCTCGGCGCGTTAGGGTGGTTGGGTCCGCGTGCTCTGACGTGCCCACACCTGGGCGTTACAAGGCTGTGACACGCCAGGCCTGGTGCGTCACAGGCCCTGAGCCCCCAACGGTCAAAAACCAATGGTCAGAAAGCTAAGGGTCAGAAGCCCTGACGGTCCAGCCCTGGCGCGTCACGGCGCCCTGGCGGTCTGTCGTAGGACCGTCACAGCCACAGACCCCAACGGCTTAAACAGTGGGTGTAACACGCCTCCCTGGGTGTATTACACCGTGTGACGATCTCTAGAAGGACCGTCACCCCCACCCGACGGCAGAATGGCGCGAAACGTCCAAAAATTCAAACCACGCCCCCATGCCTCCAAATGAGAGGAGGAAATCAAAGGGGAAGACCCCAGGAGACCCCTAGCATGATTCTAGGCCATCAAAACGCTGAATCGTGGCTCAAATCCATAGATCGGGCGAGCTCTCCCCAAAACATGGTTTTGCCCTAACCCGCTCAAAAATGCCCCTCTCAGCTCCCATTCGGCCTACAAATCACGGGGAACGACAGGATGAGCATAAGGATTCGTTCCCATACCTCAAAGGAGCGAATGCTCCGTCGAATCGACGCCGAAATCAAGGAAGAAGCTTTTAGACCCATGAATGCCCCGCCTCTCGGCGCGAAAAGGACACCGTCGGGACCGCCTCGCCGCCACCGCCGCCACCATGCCGTTGTCGGAGTGAGGGAGGCCGCGTCTCAGTCGCCCGGGGAAGAAGCACGGCCGCGGTGGAGAGGGCGCTCTCCAACGGTTGGAAGAAAGAGGAAGAAGAAGAAGAAGAAGAAAAAGGTGGAAAAGAAAAGAAAAGGATATGGTATTTATAGAAAATCTATAAAATTGAAAAAATCTTGAAAAATAGAAAAAAAAAACACCTCCTCGATCCTCTCGATGCGCTGATCGCAACGGTACCACTCGCGGGTAGGTGAACGACCCGGTTCACCCGCTATAGGGTTCCGTAGGTGTTTCCGAGACATACACGTGGGAATCGGAAAACACGCGGAAAAAGCCGCGGAACACGTTCCGTGCATTCAAACAACTTCGGATCGCGCCGATCCGAACATAAAGATGTCCGAAACGAAATTTCAGACACAATGGAGTCAGACACTCCAAGAAACCAGATCTGGGACCCACGAAGAAGTATCCGAAAGATCCGAAACATTACAATATTGTTCAAGAAAGATTTATTTAGCAGTATCAGGGTCAGGTTGGGCCCAAATTCTCCATTGTGGATTTGGTACATGAGAAGATGAAGCCCAACGAGGAGTTCTCTACTTCTGTCAATTGCTGGCGTCGCCTCGCCGCGCAAGTCCTGGGGCACATTCGGTAGCAGGAGCAGATTAAGATGCTCATTGCTAATGCGTTGCCCGAGTATCACTTTATCCTAGCTCTGAACGATATCACCTCCTGGTAACAACTTTATAGCCAAGCCCGCTTCATTCAACAACAACTCTATAATTCCCTTGACCCTGAGTCTCCTCTACATCCCACGTCCACATACACCTCGCCATCCACATATACCTCTTATGCACCCTCCATGAGTCAGCCTTCCGCCACATATCCCTCCATGAGTCAGCCTTATGCCACATATCCCTCCACAAATCCATACGCTCCATGAGCCCGACATCCGCCATCCACAGTCAGCCTTCCACTCCCATACACCTGCATGCGTCTCCACCTCCAGTCAAGGGAATACTACACCCCAAGCAAGTGGATGTCGTCCACTACATACCTCCCCGCTCCACTACCATGCGCCATCGCCTAGTCCCTCTGCCAGTCGCCACACACCCTTGCCTACACAACCACCGCTTCCTTCTCCACAACCCTCTTCTTCATCTCATACCCCTCGGCATCCATCTTGCCCGAAGCGGGCTCCTCATCCTCCGTTGTCAGAGTCTTTTTCAGATATTTTCAGGGCTTTGATGGCCACTCATGCGTTGCAGCTCCCTCCGGTTGTGCCTTGCCGACCCGCCGTCAGGAATTTACTCCAATTTTGTGATTATTATCACCAGCAGGGGCATTTGGTCGAGGATTGCCTCGAGTTCTGGGATTACATTTATGATCTAGAAGACAAGAAGAGGATCGATTGGCCCGCGATTCGTAAAGTTGTTCTCTATCTTCACAGCAAGTAGCAACTAGCAACGCCACCCAGGAAGTCGTCTCCATTGCTACAAGACCATGGGCACCCCTATGATTATCCATCTAGTGCTGCCCCCGCTCTGTTGTCCACCATGTCACTTACTCTTTTACCCACTCCCTCACCTTGTCCATTACCTACCCCATTGCCATCTTCTATGCCATCTCCACAAACCCTACCAACCCAAGCCTCTACTCAGGCTAGTACCTCCACTTCCCTTGCCGCCACTTCTATTACTACCACTTCTACTTCCGTTACCTCTACCACTACTTCCGCGTCTAATGCCGCACGGCGTGTCATGTTGATACTTCTACGGTGGATGCCGCGGCCTCCTTCCTCTCCATCACCGTCACCTTTTTCTCCATGATCCTCGCCCGAGCCTGAGCAAGCTTTGCCTCCACCTTTACCTTCACCATCACCTGAGCCTGTCATTGCCATTTCACCTTCGTTGCCATTGCCAGAACCTTTGAGCGCCTCACCCACATCTTCACCTTCGCCCGCACCTGTCATTGCCACAATCCCTCCACCTACACCCATTGCTCCTTTTGAACCTTCTACCTCCATGCCTCTATCCACTCCCACCCCACAGAGCATGTGTGCACTTCCTTTGGTGCCTCTTGGGTCTGATCCCCAGGACCATGATAAGCCGAGCCAGGATAATTCGGTGCCGGTTGTGCACTTCAAGCTTCAAGACTTTATCTGTCGGATGCCGATCTGTGTCCTGGTCCCAGCTATTTTGGGGATGATGAGCCTATTCTCCCGAAGACGGTTGTCAAGAAGAGTTCCCTCACCCTAGTGCCAGTTTCTTCTCAAGCGAGGCCGGTGGCAATCTTATTACTCACCGGAGGTTCTACCGTTGATGCTCTTATCACTCCTCATTTTGTCACTATTCAGATCACTGGTCAAGAAGGGTTCTCTACCTGCATTATGCTAACCCATATAGCTTCCAGAGATGTTATGCATTCTATGTTCAAGGGGCAATTATCTGTATCTTCTGCATTTTCAGAGGACATTCTGCAAGTCTTATGCAGCTTCCCTCAGTTTATTAGTGAACAGGCCATGCCAACGTCGTGTATTGCTCTCCCTCAGTTTCATCCTTCCCTTCTATCAAGGGAGCTATGCTTCATGCCTGATTTCTGAATGGAGTTGCCGAACCTCATGCTTCTTGTACCGAGTGACAAGACTCCATAGTTTCACGATGTTCATCATTCTAAGGAGTCATCTTTTTGGGAATGTCCGTCTATTGTTAGCACCGGGTGTCTAGGGGAAGTCGCCTCGATGAGGCTGCATGTTCACAGCTAGGCTAGGCTGTCTGCCAGGTGGGCCCATTATCTGAGAAGATATTATAAATCAAGAAGCCCAAAGGTCTGAGTCCATGCCAGGTGGGTCCACTTACAAGAGGTTTCTGCCAAGAAGAGACAACAGCGCAAGTTTAAGGGCCGCTTGTTGAGCATTCAGGGGATCACTACTTCTTCTTCTCCTTATTTCCAATCATCCTTTCTTTTACTCAGTTCCCACCCCTGGGTGGTGTACCTTCCTTTTTCCAATCCCATATCCATGATCTCCTCCTCTCCTCATCCGAGTTTTTCTAGTCCTTTTTGTCTTCATGTTTTTTCACTCGGAACCTCCGGGTTCTTCTCGTTCCCCCTATTCTAAACCTCCATTTGATCATTCCCCTCGTCCGGATCATCCAGATTATTTTCTTGATTCTGGTTTGCCTTCTTCTTCTTTTCATTCGGAGCCTCTGGATCTCCTCTATCATCCCAATTTCAATTTCTTACCTGATTCTTCTCCTCCGAAATTTTCGGATTCTATTTCTGATTCTTCTTCGACTCTGTTGGATGATCACTCTTCTTCTTCTTTGCTTTCATAGCAATCCCCTCATTGTTTTTCTATTCTTTCTTTATCACCCTTTCGGGGTCTTTACCCTTTTTCTTGCTATTTTTGAGACTTTAGTCTGCCTTGATCTCAGCTGATCTCTATTTATTCTGTATGCTTGTTCCTTGTTATCAGGGTCTCTGTGCCCTAGCGAGGGAGTTCTAGCCCTCACCTTTCTTCCTTTTTATCCTTCTTCATCCAGTTTGGTGTCTACTACTCCTTCGCATTAAGGAATCTTCACACCTTGTTATCATTTCATCCTTGTCCTGTCAAGCAAGAAATACAAAGCTCGCGCTATTCAAAGCTCGATGATCAAGCTCTCACTTCAGGATGCTATTTTCACACTATGGATTTGTAAGGTATCTTTTATTTTGTGCAAGAACATTCTATCGTTGCTATTATTCATGCGCATGGTTATTAATGCTGGCTCTCCAAGCACGATTGAGTGGCTTTAGGAAGTTTAGTTGGTTAGGTGTCAAAATAAGTCGCTTCTATAGCACCTTAGGCTGGTGATAGCTCTACACTGGGAGTCCGAGTTTCTTTCCCCGATAGCGCTGGGAGCCTGAGTTTCTTTCCCCGATCGTTAAGGGTGACCTTTGAGCATGGATTTTTTCATACACTACACGGTGAGCTGTAGCCGATCTCCCCTTTAGCAACATCGTTGCTGCTTTGGCCATATCTCTAGGTATGCACAAAGGCTTTTTCTTTTCTCTGCTCGACCGAGTGCAGGGGCAAGAGATTGATGGATAAGATACCCAACCTAGGCGCTCCCTAATACGAGAGGTCTCAAATAGGGGCAGTCTTGATCTTGGAAAAGTGAGCTTTCATGAGAAATCTGGCCAATGAGGGCTATAAATATCAAAATCAAGTCAATATCAAAATTATGAATCAAAGGCATGGCAAGAGTGGTAGTACAGTTCCCCGTAGGATGTCATGAGCCCGGTCGCATGCGTGCCTAGTATCAAAGGGTCCGAAAATTAAAGACACAAAGTCCCGGCACAACAGACTGTATCTTTGAGGGGTAGTGCCCTGGAAGAAATTCAAGTCCTGATATCTCCCATCCTGTGTAAAGCTTATCTCCAGTTTTCTTCTGCTTCTCCCTCATAGGCTGGGTTGTATCCCAGGTATGGCCTTAGTAGGGGCACCATTAGAGGGGGTTGGTTGTGGCGCGCCACCCTCAGATGCACGCCCTGCTTAAGGGAAGTCTTTAATAAGAAGGAGGAGGAACGACGACCCCTAGTCGGTAGTTTGAACACGTCTTTGGGTACTACAGATTGCTATTTTCAAAAAACTAAAACATCTCAAAAAAATCAAATATTTCAAAATCTAAAAAAATCAAATATTTTAAAATCTAAAAAATCAAGTATTTTAAAATCCAAAAAAATTAAAAAATAACAAAATCTAAAAATATATGCCTTTTGATCCTTTGTTCATGTTTCTGTCTATTTGTTTTGAGAACAGATATAATCTGTTTGTTGAGTGTGCAGGTTGTAGGTGCTCAAAGCATTCCTTACTCTTTATCTTTCGTTCTGGCTCCTGTTCACGTCCTTTTGATTTGTTTATTTCTTCAATCCACTCCCTCGATCTATTCTGAAGCTCATGTCCTTCTCAACTTTTGCTTACCTTGCTTCATCATCATGTCTTCATGAGAGGGCTTTGCCTTACGATTATGAACCTGATGGTTCTGCTTCATCTGATCTTGGGCTTTGATTGAAGAATATTCTTATCGTGTCTTTTATCCCCCGTGGTTGTCATCCCACGTGTCTTTTGTCCCTCCATGTCCTTGACCCACCACCTTGTTGTCCCCCCGTGTTATGTTGTCTTGTCCCACCGTGTTTTCCATCCTATGCTTGTTGTTCGTTCTTGTGATGTTTTACCTATATGTTGTTATGTTGTATGTTTCATGCATCTCTTTTATGTTACCCTTCGTTCATTTTTGTGGTTATATTTTGCTTGTGTTTGTGTCTTATAAAAAACCCATAAAAATCGGAATGTCAGAAAACTCTAAAAAAATGCCGTTTTGTTTGGCAGGTAAGTCAGGTATGGCTCTCTCTCCCTTCTCTTTGTTACATTACTATATGTTATCTGTACATGATTCTAGCCTCTCAAGGACTGGCTGGTTCTCCGTGTGTTCTGGGATCTGATGTTCCCCTTTACCAAAAATGATGATGATCTAAGAGCATACAGTTAATCGTTAGACAGGCCATTAGGTTGAGTCGGGTGGGGGACAATGAACTCTGTCTCACACGCCGTGGTTGCAAGAAGATTCTTGACCCCGTCTTGCTCGATCTAGCAATATTATCCTTGAGTACTTTCTATTTTTATCTTTTCTTTGCATTCGTTTTGAAGATTTCTTTATTTTAACCCATCATGCATCATGTCAGTTTGAGCATTCACGCCTCGTGATTCTTTCAAGATTTCTCCTTAAAAATGGTTAATTGCACTTCAACACTCTTGGATAAGAGATCCTCATTTCACTCTGAATTTGATCATTTTCTCTGATTAGCCCGCTTGGTCTGGTTAGCCAGCGTGATTCTTGTCTGAATTTTTATCTCAGTTTTATTTATCCTTTTCCAACTTTTTAGTTGTGGCTCTTTCCGATCCCCTCATTGGCTCTGGATTGTGTCCCCTAATGAGGTTGGTCGTGTTTCCTTTTCCTTCTCTTAGTTAGTTAGTTTCTCCAAACATGTCTCATCCATGTCAACTGTTCCTTGTGGTTAGTTCGGCATTTTTATGAGAATTTCTGTCGCTTGTTGGTTGTGCTGGGTGTCTTTTGCCTTGGTGCCCACTTTTCAGTTCTCTCCGCTTCATCTCTGCTTCATCTCCAATTCACGCTGTTGTCGCTTTCGCTCCACCTCCTTTCCATTCCGCCTCCGTGTTGCTTCTGCTCGCTCCCCTGCAAAGCGGATATCAAGGAGGGGCATCTGTTGACACCCATTTTACACCTGCAAGTTGAGCTATTTCTCTTATTCATTCTTGGTAATGTCCTGAATTACCCATTGTTTTGGAGCATTCCTTGAGCGTGTTTTGAGCCCATTCTTGGCCATTTTCAAGCCCATTAGCCCTTGGAGGTTCGTGGGGCCATTTTTCCTTGATTAACATGCGACCGGGTTGGGTTTTTGTAGGCCCAGTCAAGAGGCGGTCTGGTGGTGAACACCCTCTTTAGGAGGCGGTCTTCCCAAGATCGCCTTCTCTTTTCTTGTCCTGGGTGTGTCAACTCTGTAGGCCAGTGCATCGACTCATCTAATCTACCCATCAAGTCGCGGTCTTCCCTTGACCGCGTTCTTCAAGAGGCGGTCGTACGACCAACTACATTTTTACTGTAGAGTCCTGAACCCCGTGGGCTCCATTTTCTTCAGCCGAGAGCCCCCGAGAGTCCTTGTTTGCATCGGTTTCACCTTGGATAGGCTACCACCTCAAGTTTTATCCATCCTAGGGGATTATTCCCACTATTATCTTAAGGTTTTGCTAATCAATATCCCTTATTTCGGTGATTATCTCCTAAAACCAACCCTAGGGTTTCTGCACTTCTATAAATAGTCCCCTGTTCGTGTGCACGAAAGGGGACGTTTTGCTAGTTCGGGGCGAACCCATGCCGCGTTGCCAACCTTCTTCTTCGACCCCAGGCCGTCCAGGGGAGTATTAACTTCATCCTTCATCACTTAAGGGCTCCTTCTTCTCATCCTTTCTACCTATTCTTCGTCCCATCTTTCTGCATTTTATCACAGTTTCTGCACTTTTCTGCTGCACATCTGCACTTTTGCACATTTTGAATCATTGTTTCCTGCAGCCTTGCTGCGTGTTAATTCATTCTCTTCATTCATACACATACACAACACATACACCTATTATTTTTTTTCATTTTATAGGGGTTAAAAACCCTCCTCGGTGCGTTCTTCCCTCAGTTTATTCATGCTCTTTTATGCACTCGAGATGTATGCTACACGTCATGTTCTAATGGGTTTTTATCTCTTTGTTTGAGCTTTGTTTCGCAGGAAGGCAACAGAAGAACATGAGGCCCTTATCTTCTAGCCTGCTGGAAAGCGAGGAGGTGTGATCCACATTATTTCCCGCATCTGTTTCATCACGCGCGATCACGTTGTGGTGGTTTTCTTTGGGCCACATCTTCATCCTTATTTTCCATGGTATGCAGCGCCGTTGCATCTTCTTCCTAGACCATTTTGGCGTTGTCAACCCTTGGTAGTGATCACGGTACACAGCTCTTTCCCTTTGTTCATATTACATGCTTCTATGTTTATTGCTGTGTTCAGGGCGGGGATTTAATTATCTACACCACTGTCAGGGGCCGGGTCTCCAATACCGGCAAATCTGTTTGATGGGAATCAACACCGGGCACTAACATTTTAGTTTGCATTTGTGTCCTTTTTGTTTGTATTTATATCCTTGGCTAATTGGGTTTACAATTGTAAGGCATTATAAGCCAAAGGGTTAGTCATTAGAAATCTTTGGGTTTCTTTACAAAAAGGCCTTTGGGTTTCTATATAAAATGCCAGTAGGTCCAGCAGGGCCCCCACCCTCTTTCCCATTGGTCCACCTACGATCTAGGGCCCATGTGGGGCTAGTTCAAAGTCCAAGATTGGACTTGGACCAAGGGGGGGACAAGATGGAAGAAAATTCAAGATTGACTACCCCCTTGTCAAAGGGGCGCCCCCCATATATAGTTATTTAATGCTTGTTGTATTTTTTTATTTATGGTCATTTGACCACATGAGAATTAATTATCCTATCCGTTGTTTACCGCTTCCTAACCCTAGATCTGAGGGTAGTCTAGGACTTTTTTTCATTTCTATATAACCCTTGTATTTTCCCATTTCATGGAATTAATGAAGAAAAAATTGCATTTGCACAAGGATTGCCCAAGGGCGCCCCTCTCTCTCTTCCCTCTCTTACAGCTGGATTATTGTGGTTTCTAGGGTAGATTCCCTACAAAACTTGGTTGATTCCAAGTGGTATCTCATCTCTGAGTGTGAAGCTCCGCCGCCGCCTCCATTCGTGCTGTCATCGCACTACCGCCGCCATCGCCAGAATTCTGTTTTCCTCCATCCAACAAGCCAAAGGCCGAATTTTAGCTCTCAACACGTAGATCTGACCAGGCTGAAATTTTCAGGGTGAGCTATCCTTCTTGTTCCCACATCCCACAAAAAAAATCAGGTTTTTCCAACTTCGTTTCTCCCCCTTTTCATTTAAAGTCCCAAAGCCTACACAATCTACCCCTGTGCAGACTTGTGTTCCAACATCCCAACTCTTCACCCATTCAACCGCCTTTCCAATTTTGGATTGCACTGAAATTTGGACTGGGACTTCTGTCCACCCAACCCTCATCCCACAATTTTTTTAGGATTTTTGGAGTTTGTCTACCTTTTTTTAAAACCACTGTAAAATCCGGACTCAGTTCTATCTTCTGCAGTCCAGATTCGACCACCCCCTGTTCTAAAATCCATTTCCCCCCTCAAACCCTCTCCGAAAATTAGAAAAAAAATTATCCCCATGCTCTTTACTTTCCTCTCTATCTTCCATAAAAATTTTAACTCCCAGATCCAAAGTTTCAACCTCGGTCAAAGTGCTTCATCAGGCAGATCAGAATCTATCTAGTCAGATCTGAGTTCAAGAGTCAGCCTATTCTTAAATACCCCATAAAAAATCCAAGGCCATAAAAATTCCTATAATAGCCCACAGTCGTAGACCTCTGAAAGGGCTTCGCAGTGGCGCTAGTTTCGCGTCCATCCGACGTCCGTGCTGATCGCAACAGTTATTTTTGCCGGGTTGCGCAACCTTGAAATTGCTGAACAGATCCGTGGACAGCAAGCAACAACGTCTCGGGCTGCCTCGCCTTCCACGAGGCAAACCAGCGTGTCCCCTTCCTAGGGATCGTCCCTCCAAGAGTCCACACCACAGCGGTACCACTCCCAGCCCGATCGGCCGGCCGACCAGGATGTGGACCCCATGCTTGTTGGCACGCGCTACCGCCGGAGTTGCCTAAAACGTTGCCCGTCAACCCGAGCCCGCTACTCCTGGGTCCCACATGTGGCCCTTTACCTCCCTACATGGAGTGGGCAGTAATATTCATTGATGTAATTTAATTATTTACTGTACCGGGAGTACGAAGTTCGGCCGGGGTCGTCTTCCCCATGCCCGGAGCGTGGAGGTACACTCGCCACCCTCCTACTTTAGCATTTACTTTACTCGTATATATTTCTATATGCCGCTGCATGAGTGTGTTAAAATTGTAGCTCAATCAATTTAGTCACCACTACGAGAGTGAGTGAGTGGAACCCGTCCCGTGACTAGATATGAGCACGCGAAAAAGCCGATACCCGAGACTCATTGTCGATTTCTTAACCGCGTAGATCCACGCGTTTCCCTCGCTTAGGGACGTCCACGAGCTAGAGTCCCAGGTTCGCGTCTCTTCCAGCATCAAATTGGTATCAGAGACTAAGGTTGAGTCTAGGGTAGTTTTGCCTTAGGTTGCATTTCACCCTTTACCCGGTATATCAAAAGGTGATCCCGAAATGATAGGTTACGCCTATCGGGAAGGTAGCACACTTGCGTAAGTGCGATCTTCGGATCAAACTTCCGCCACGCATCGGATATGGGTTGAGTCTAGGTTTGTATTCAAGTCTACATTTTATCCCTTTTCACCATTTAGAGTCATGTCTAGTCGGTTTGTCTTGTCACCAAGTGTCGGCATGGCCATCCTCTAGCTCCCCGTGTCCCATGGATCCCCAAAAGCTCACATCATATGAATGGTGGCGACACACCAAAGGATAGGGAACCCAACCCCACTTCCTCTGTAGGCCCGAAGCCCCAGACTTCTATGGCTCCACGGTCCCAAGCGACTACCTAGAGTGGGAAGTCGCTATGGACAAATACTTTGAGTGTTACATTATGTCTGATGCCATGCAAGTCGACTTTGCCACAAGGAGGCTTTTTTACAAAGCCACCGAAAAATGGAGGGACATAGAATACTTGAGGGAAATTAGGAAGCAATGGCCCATAGAGTCATGGCGAGAGATGAAGGGCGAGCTTAGAAAGATATACCTGCCCCGCCCAGTTGCCTCTACCCAACCACACCCAGTCACCTCCCACCGGGATTGTCATAGTCGGAGGCAAAGAGCCCCAAATGTCGATGAGCCTAAACCCAAGACTAGGTCGAGAGACCACGTGCGAGTCCAGGATGATGCCCCTACTCCAACCCCCACCGTTGCCGAACTCTTCAAAATCATGTCGGATCGGTTGGATAGGATGTGTACTCAAATTGACGGACTCTTGCCCGAGCCTCCCAACCCGGTGCCACTCCAAGGACTTCTTCCCCTTTGGGAGGACATTCTTCCCCACCCATGAGAGCTCCATTGCCACCACCCTCACCTTTCGATCTTTATTCAGAGCCACCTCACTTGGAGCAGCTACCCGTGTTTCTAACGGGAAAGCTATTCATCGCCAAGCCACTACTTAGTTGGCTCAAGATAGGCTTGGTCTCTAAATTGCCTTGCTACCCATCCATGGACCCTACACTACCATTAGTGCCCGTCAACTCATTCCATACCACATTCCGGTCTAGTCACCATGTTGATACATTGGGTGACCTTATTAAGGGATTAGACTGGCAATTGAAGTTGACGTGTATGTTGGCCCGAGGCTTCGATCAACCCATAAGTCGTAGCTTCACCCACCCCACCTTAGGGCCCATTACCTTCGTGTGCACCATGGGTCATGTCACCATAGAGATTCTCTTATTCCTCCCCATGCCGGTCGAGCCAAACTTCATTCCCTTTATCTCGAGGGAGGAACCATACCTTCTATATGAGACCACCGTCCCCTATACCCTAGTGCATGAAGGTGACCACCTACACCTTCAAGAATTTCAAACATGGGACCGTGACATGTGGGAACCCAGTTCAAGGGGTCATACTTTCTTTGATCCCTTCGACCCCTTCCCTAGTGAACCCCTTGACCCACCACATCAACTCCACTTCTTCAGGGAAGTTCACTATCACACCACTACCCCACCGGCCAGTCTGCCTACACTCTGCAAGGAGCCCGTTCATTATGGTATGAAAGAAGGTGCATTCAACCCTCCTGGCCCACCCAAACCTCCCAAATCTAAAAGGCCATTAGTGCATGAGTGGTGCACTTTGGGATATCTAGGAGTCCATGATTCTACCGACATTTGGTTGCGTCTTGTGTATGCATGGCACACATTCTAATGCCCTAGTCCACCATTGCATATGTATGGGTCGGTCTAACAGTAGGTTTGTTTTGGGTCATGTGTGAGTCCGCATTTTTCCTTATTTGTCCAGTTTGTCAAGAGTCTATACATACATGTGTCGACCATATTAGGAGTCACATAGTTGGTCTCATGTCAGCTCGTGATGTCAGTCCCTTTCGAGTGTGAGGCAAGTCGGGTCTAATGCCTATGTTGTAGACTTGCCAAAATTTGGGATCGGCTCTATCATTCTATGTCTCGGATCTAGTCGCATAAAGGGACCCATCGGTGATTTTTAGTGAGTCATTGAGCCGTCTTCGTCCTTTGAGAGTGACCCCAACCCGGAGTGTCCACCACTAGCCTCATTCCCACAGTAGTATGTGCATATCGAATATATACGAGATGAGCATGTAATAATTACTTGGAGTGGAGTGTACTCCGCGCTACCTGGTATAGTGACAGATCTGCAGGAGCCACATGAGCAGCCACACCCCTTACTCGACGGGGTCGAGTTCTCCCCACCCGGGTAGAATTGATGGGAATCAACACCGGGCACTAACATTTTAGTTTGCATTTGTGTCCTTTTTGTTTGTATTTATATCCTTGGCTAATTGGATTTACAATTGTAAGGCATTATAAGCCAAAGGGCTAGTCATTAGAAATCTTTGGGTTTCTTTACAAAAAGGCCTTTGGGTTTCTATATAAAATGCCAGTAGGTCCAGCAGGGCCCCCACCCTCTTTCCCATTGGTCCACCTACGATCTAGGGCCCATGTGGGGCTAGTTCAAAGTCCAAGATTGGACTTGGACCAAGGGGGGGACAAGATGGAAGAAAATTCAAGATTAACTACCCCCTTGCCAAGGGGCGCCCCCCCATATATAGTTATTTAATGCTTGTTGTATTTTTTTATTTATGGTCATTTGACCACATGAGGATTAATTATCCTATCCCTTGTTTACCCCTCCCTAACCCTAGATCTGAGGTTAGTCTAGGACTTTTTTTTCAATTCTACATAACTCTTGTATTTTCCCCTTTCATGGAATTAATGAAGAAAAAATTGCATTTGCACAAGGATTGCCCAAGGGCACCCCTCTCTCTCTCCCCTCTCTTGCAGCTGGATTGCTGTGATTTCTAGGGTGGATTCCCTACAAAACTTGGTGGATTCCAAGTGATATCTCATCTCTGAGTGTGAAGCTCCGCTGCCGCCTCCATTCGTGCCGCCATCGCACCGCCTCCGCCATCGTCGGAATTCTATTTTCCTCCATCCAACAAGCCAAAGGCCGAATTTTAGCTCTCAACATGTAGATCTGACCTGGCTGAAATTTTAGGGTGAGCTGTCCTTGTTGTTCCCATGTCCCACAAAAAAATTCAGGGTTTTCCAACTTCATTTCCCCCCTTTTCATTTAAAGTCCCAAAGCCTACACAATTTGCCCCTGTGCAAACTTGTTTTCCAACAGCCCAACTCTTCACCCATCCAGCCCCCTTTCCAATTTTAGATTGCGCTGAAATTTGGACTGGGACTTCTGTCCACCCAACCCTCATCCCACAAATTTTTTTAGGATTTTTGGAGTTTGTTTACCTTTTTTTTAAACCACTGTAAAATACAGACTCAGTTCTGTCTTCTGCAGTCCAGATCCAACCACCCCATGTTCTAAATTCCATTCCTCCCCTCAAACCCTCTCAGAAAATTACAACAAAATTATCCCCGTGCTCCTTACTTTCCCCTCTATCTTCCATAAAAATCCCAACTCCCAGATCCAATGTTTCAACCTCGGTAAATGTGCTTCATCAGGCAGATCAGAATCTGCCCAATCAGATTTGAGTTCAAGAGTCAGCCTATTCTTAAATACCCCACGAAAAATCCAAGGCCATAAAAATTCCTATAACATCCCATGGTCGTAGATCTCTGAAAGGGCTTCGCAGCGACGCCAGTTTCACGTCGATCCGACGTCCGAGCTGATCGGAGCAGTTGTTTTCGCCGGGTCGCGCAACCTTGAAACTGCTGAACAGATCTGTAGACAGTAAGCAACAACGTCCCCCATCGTGCCGCCTCGCCTTCCACGAGGTGAACCAGCGCATCCCCTTCCTAGGGATCGTCCCTCCAGGAGTCTACACCACAGCGGTACCACTCCCAGCCTAATCGGCTCGTCGACTAGGACGTGGACCCCACACTTGTTGGCACGTGCTACCGCCGGAGCTGCCTAAAACGCTGCCCGTCAACCCGAGCCCGCTACTCCCGGGTCCCACATGTGGCCCTTTACCTCCCTGCGTGGAGTGGGTAGTGATATTCATTACTGTAATTTAATTATTTACTGTACCGGGAGTACGAAGTTCGGCCGGGGTCGTCTTCCCCACGCCCGGAGCATGGCGGTACACTCGCCACCCTCCTACTTTGGCATTTACTTTACTCGTATATATTTCTATATGCCGCTGCATGAGTGTGTTAGAATTCTAGCTCGATCAATTTAGTCACCGCTACGAGAGTGAGTGAGTGGAACCCGTCCCGTGACTCGATCTGAGCACGTGGAAAAGCTGATACCCGAGACTCATTGTCGGTTTCTCAACCGCGTAGATCCACACGTTTCCCTCGCTTAGGGACGTCCGCGAGATAGAGTCCTAGGTTCGTGTCCTGTCCCGCATCACTGTTCTAATCAGAGGCATCAGAGTTTACCTGAATGGCCGGAGTGTCGAAGTGATCCCTGAGCGGATCGTGCCAAATGTCCCTATGCGCAACTCTTTTCAAGCGCTAGGGAGAATAAAGAAGAAGAATGCTGAAGCGGCCCGTCGGCCGAAGAACGAGCTAGCCCCAAGGCCATTCAAAACCAAACAGGTATGGGTCCCCAAATCAACTCGGGTCCCAGCACCAGCTCAACCGGGACCTGTCAAGGTTGACAGGCCCAGGAAGGATGAGAAGGAAAGAGAGAAGAAGAACGAGATGCCAGGAGGAGTGTCTCGCAAATCAACTATTCAGGCCTGCACTCGACAGGCGGATGATCATTTGCATCTCAAGAACTATGGCAAGATTGCTAGGATGGGTCAGTCCTCCTACGAGCCCCCAGTACAAGCAAGGGTACTGCCACCTGCAGTTTACCCTGATTATGAACAAGAAGACATCATCTAGGCCGTGGACGGATATCTCTGTGGCCTCGGGAACACCTCCCTAGGGAGGCAGTGACTGCTACAAGCCATCACCGCTACTAAAGAGGGTCGAGAATATCCAACCGACCCAGATGAAATAGAAGATGCATAATCGGGGTGCTATAGGCCTCCTTGCCATGAGAAGCCTACGCCGAGAGTCTCGGTGTTTGAAAGATTGTCCTTCCCTAGTCAGTTGACTAGGCGTGTGAAGAGGAGAAATAGAAACATGCAAGTCTATACCTACGACATTCAAGTAAAATGAGGAACCTAGTTTCAATGTAAGTTTACTTCGATGCCAACTAAGAACACTCTCTCACCATGCATAGGCCAACTAAACCTGGGACTTCAAAGGTACAACCTGCCCAGCGTCCGTGAGGGAATCAACGGGTGCGGGGACTTACAGAGGCTTGGTTTAGGAATTTCCAGTCCAAAGAGACGGAATGCTCAATGGAGGGTCCTTTCTTCACCAAGAGGGGGTAAGATCTCCTAACAGGTGTGGGGAGAGGAGGTCTCCCAAGCCAAATGCAAATGAATGCAAACTAATGCAGGCAGATTAATCAGATAATATCAGAATGAACACCACAAAACAAAAATGAAGACTTGGATAAGGTCGCTATATCAATAAGCAGCGCCTGAGTGTCAGTCGCTAATCACTGTGAATAGTGCAAGTAAAGTAAAATAGCGCCTTAAAGTGAGGCGCTTTCTCTAGAATGGACGCCTGCGCACAGGAGCGTCAAATAGCAGTAATCAATACCCAAAATGATGAATAAAGCAATGATAATCAAAATAACGCCTTTTAGTAAGGTGTTGTACAAGTGGAAGGCGCCTCTGACAGGGCCGTCAGAATGTAACAGTCAAAGAAACTGACGTCTTGGTGTGAGGTGTTATATTGGGAAATGACGCCTCTGTGAGGGGCGTTAATTATAAAATGATGAAAATCTTGGAAGCGACGCCTGTTCAAACGGTCGCTGTATGTCTGTAGATATATTTCTCTCCTCCCACTAAAGGTCAATTTGCCTCGTGAATAAATCAATATGAAATGAACAAATGACAACAATCAGAGGAGAACGGAAAATAAAGGACCGTGATTGCCACCAAGGTGCCGTACGCGATAGACGCGTCGTACCTTGGAAAAGGGGAGGGTACTCGCCTGTGCTGCAGCGCTGGGAAATGAACGGCTCTTTACGAACCGCCTGCAGATGTACGGTCTTACGATAGACCGTCCTAGTACGCTGCAGAAGATGTGGGAGGAACCACTGCTGGAGGATGAACGGCTTTCTGCTGACCGCACGATCAAGAAGAACGGCCCTCTCTGAACCGCACGTACCGCTGAACGGCGAGAATGAAGCCGCACAACTCTACCACACAGTAAGTTGTAAGGGGTCCAACCTCCACCCTCTCCGGCCGGCCGGAGGGGATGGGCCTCGTGCTATTGATTGCTGACCTGCAAAGCAATGTAAATAACACACAGAAAGGACCTAGATTAGAACTAAATAGTGTAGTAAACGTCAAAATGATAAGGAATAAACATCAACCAAAGGGAATAGGGGATACATGGGGGTTTTAAACCCCTAGGGTGACAAAAACGTGGGTGGATGTGTGCATGATGGTGAAAAAGGAAGGAGACATGAGGAGACAACGATGCATGCGACAAATAGGAAGTGATAAAACTACGAAACGAAAGAACTCAAAATTGGACTACTCCCTGAACCGGAGGCTTATAGGGACGTAGAAAGCCTCCCTCCTTGGTGCTAGGTCGCTCTAGAATGCGGCAGGGCTTCACCGTCGACCAAAATCTCCCCCCCTTTCCAGCCCGGCCATTAGGGTCTATTTATAGAGCCTAGAAAGCCAGCCCCGAAATTAGGGTTTATAGGCATTTTCAGGTCGAGATTACTAAAGATAAATCGTAGATAATAACATTATCTTTCATCCAGTCGAAACGGCATCAAAAATGGTTAATTATCCACAGAGAAATCGTCAAAACAAGTTGGGGATAAAACCATGAATAAAAGGGATAAAAATCCGTTAAAAATCACCAATCGACAGGATAGACGGTCTTACGATAGACCGCTCAAAAGATGAACGGTTCCTTTCGGACCATCCAACCCCGTCGGTGGAAATTCAGAAAATCAGAAAATAATCCCAATTATCTCTCGAACAGACCGAAACACCCGCCATTGGTCCCTCGAAGATGGACGGCTCAATGGAGATCGTTCTAATGTAGGGCGGTCCGACGCAAGCCGTTCTAGCCCTGTCGGTGATAATTAAATTAACTTGATAATTATCCGATGCGATTATCACGCGTAGGACTCTCAGAGGTAAACGGTCAGAAGAGGTCCGTTCATTGGTTTGAACGGCCCTGTCAGGACCGTGTAAATGCCTGTCGGTGGAAATTCAGAAAAATCATCCAAAATACTCCAAAATATATGGACGGTCCTAATTAAACCGCACATGAGTTGAGCGGCCAGGGATGAACCGTACATGTATATGGACTTTGAAACTCAATGAAAAAGCCTGAAGCCACTGCCCATTAAGCCCTGAATTGACCTGGACCTAACCAAGGAGGGAGGCAACCCATAAATTGGCCCAAGACATGCCTAAAATAGCCCCGACGAGCGATGGACAACTCGAGGCATCAACAAAAGGGAGTAAGAGAAACGACTCAACTTATCGGCATAAAACGGGTGTCAACAGCGATATGGCAAATTAAAACTTATGCAGCGGAATTACCAAGTTTAACAAGATTGATAGAAATAAGGTAAGCAAGAATAAACAAATTCTCTCAATCTCACCGTTCACACACGATCAAGATAAACAATGTTAATATTACAATCCCACAAACATACATAACACAAGGCAAAACACTGGACACAGGAGTTTTTAAGGTGGTTCGGGATCACGACGGGCTCCCTACGTCCACCCCTTACCAAATCGGTAAGGATTCACTTGCTGGATAAACCAACACGGGGAAGACTCCCCAACATGGAGCAAGGCTCCAACACAGACAGGAATAAATTCCCAACACGGAGCAATGCTCCAACACACACACACACACACACACACGGAGACAGAGTCTCCAACACGATCCGACACCGGATCACAACACACACAAACTCGCTGCAACAAACGCAGCACAATGACACACACAGACGCGCTAGATTGTGAATCTAGTAACACACATACATGCACGCTGCAACAACCGCAGCACCGATAGCACACGACCGTACGCAGATGGTAACACACACACGAATATCTCTATGAGTTGAGGAAATAAACACAAATACTCAAGATATGCTCAGATCTAAATAAAACCCATGAGAAACATCACAAATAGATAGGAATAAGATGTAGAAGTTTTTCCCCCTTCAATTTCCCATGCCTATGGATGTTGATGCTTGATTCTCGGATTCGGATGATGAAGATTCTTGCGTCCTATGGTTCCTCTCGTCGATCCGCTTCTTTTCTTCTTCTTCCACAAACCCCGGAGATGCCTGGATGCAGATGAAAATCTTACAAAATCTTCTCCCATGTTCATCTCTTCTACTCCTTGGCCTCCTTCTCCTGCAAGATAGAAAGATTAGCTTATTAGGGCTAGTTCTCCTCAAATTCATAGCTCATATATAAACCCACACAAAGTGTATGAAAAGACCATTTAACCCTTGCCAAAACTATGTGAAACATGCCTAAACATGTATATCATAAGCTCAGGGGCAAGTGGGTAAAAGTAGAGCATAAATGGATTGGGTTTAGATGGTTTTTTGAGTTTCGCCAGTACCGGTCGACCTACACGGGGTGGGCGATCGACCTAAAATTTACAGACTGAAAATAGCCCTTTCTGGGGATTTCGATCGATCGAAACCCCAGGGGCGGTCGATCAAAATCTGGAAAATTCCAGATTTGCAACCATTCAGACCCTTAACCCCATTAGCAGCCCATTCAAGTTTGTAGCATCAAACTCCTTTGAACTTGGAGAGTTTATACTGAGTATTTTGACATGCAAAACCATAGAGAAATGATTAGAACTTTAACTCAATAATCTATATGATAAATTCATGAGCTTCATACAAAACATTAAGAACGAGTAAGAGATAAGTATGAAAACCCTTTTAGCATCCTTCAATTCATTGACCGAAGATGAATCCATTTCACACATTAGATGGGCATCAAGAAACCAATTTCACCAAGATTAATGTGAATGTTTTAAGCACATCATGACCATTGACAAAACATCAAATGAAGTTATGTTCATAATGGGATGAACTCAAAAGAGACTTTCATTTGTGAAAACCTAGCATCCATCAAATCTTCCACTCATAGCAAACCATGAGACTCAAGCATCACACACACATGCCACCAAGATTAATATGAATGATATGCATTGTGGCCCTTGAAAACACAAGTCTTACACCCAAACAACAAGAGCTAATGACTATGAGGTTGTACATAATGAATGATGTCTGCCAAACTTTATGTGAAATTCTTAAGGACATTGTGAACCTCAAAAGCCATGAATGGACTGTATTAAGGAAGGCTACGTGAAGTGCACATGATGAGATCGATGTTATGACAAAGCAAAAATCTTACCAATGGTTCTTGACAGATTAGACATAACATATACCACCTATTTCATATTACAGAAAGCACGGTGCTTGTCCACACGTTTATTTTACCTTCCAAGCGACCGCCATGGGATTTGATCCTACAATTCCAAATAGTCAAGTCAATACATCATGAGTTGCACAAATACTTGTTCAATCATAAAAGACTTTGAAGCCTCTTGACAACTCAAGTTTTCTTCAACTAAAATCTAACTCCAAATAGTCATGCAATCAAACAACATGTCTCAAAATGCATGACGTAAGTGCAAGTAAATCACATTAACAACTTGATCATTCTTTTCAAGGTTCAATCCAGACATGAGCTAGATTGCAAACACTTTACCATCTATCCATGCAACATGTGTATGCAACATTTAGACCATTTACAGTCTCGACTATATTTGAACATCAATAGCACAGTTGCCCATATGAAACACATGCAGGCATAGCAAATATCATGAGTGCACACAATCATCAAAAGTATATGCAAGCATACACAAAGTTAAGTTATCATCAAAAATAAAAACATATGCAAGGCACACATCATAGGCCAGTGGACGTCAAAATTGAATTAGCAGCCGTCGTAGTGGACACTATTTCTTCGTGCCTGTCCTATTTATAGAATTAGCGACCACCAAAGTGGACGCGGATTGTGTAATTGGTGGCGGCCAGAGTGGATGCCAATTATCCCAAATTTTATGAATGTCCTGGTTTTTATATGATTTATCACCATGTCATCTTGTCCAAAGCTATGTCCTTGGAATCTCTATTCCATAAATCTACCTTAATGTTCCCACATGACTTGATCCTTGGAACTCTTTGGCCATTTAATGACGTGGAATTGGTCTAGAACTTAAAAGGGGCTATGGGTGAAACAAACATGACATTCAATGCTAGAAACAAAAAGTGTCAGGGTCCGGATCTGATCCCATGGACGAGGTAAAGTCTAAACATGTGCCGATATTATGATTAATCGGGTGTGGCATTGCACCAATGAAAAAGCAAGATTAATCTATGACATTTCCACAAAAGATTGACATGTTCGTGACTCGAAACGTTTGAATTCATATTATACATATGGCCAATCCTACAAATGATAGTCTCATGTTATGCTCTTGTAAAAGCGAACACCTTATTGAAATGATTGTTATTATCTCATAATGATTTCTCTTGAATTTATTGTCCAGTCTATTGACATTTATAGTTCTTGAAATTATCTCCCGATTATTGATCTGTCTCATGCCATTATTATTCCTGATGATTATTGTACCTTGCATGATCTACATGTTCATGATAAATTGTTAATTACTTAAAGATAGCTTGGAGCAAGATATATAAGACCTACAGAGCGATCGCTCACCTAGTTTTTTTCCATATTTTTCAGGTAATATTGAGGACGAGTGCAACCAAGATGGGCATGGGCAAGGGCAAGAGTGAAGAGAGCTTCTGCACTTAGATGATCCCTTCGAGTCTTATGTCAAGTTTAGTTAGTCAAGAGTCCATTGTAATTTTCTTTTATTGAGTCTTTTATTTGAGTCAAATTGTAATAAACTTTATTTAAAATTTGAATGAAATTATATTTTTTCCAATTATATCGTGCCTTGTGGTTTGCTCTGATCGACACGACTGTTTCGCTGCCACGTTCCGAGCAACACGTTCCGCTGCTATCGGTTCTGGGCGTGACAGTTATTGTCCATTATGCTGGGTTATATGCTAATATGGTGGTCCACTTGTGTTAGGCCTCACACATATAAACACACTGACATGTCTAGTTAAAGGAATATCATCGATGGGCTTAACCCATTAAGTGATCATTAGGATCTTGTTATGGGTGGGATCCTATTTTAGGCCCAATTGGGACTGGTCCCTCCGTTATATATATATGTGTTCAACTCCCCATTAGGTTGAGACATAGTTACGAGAGATAGAGAGAGGAAATCAGAGGGAGATCATTTAGGTTACGTATCTCTCTTCTCGGAGTTCGTGTGCGTGGATCTCCTTCCTCGTCATCTTCCTCCTCACATATGAGATGGCTTCTGCTTCAGGTACACATCCCCTAACATGTGGTATCAGAGCCCGAGTTCTAATCTCTTAGGCTCCTCTCATCATTCTCTGAACGACTTCACCCACACGGTGGCCTCGATTGTACCCCCCTCCCCACGTGCGTCCACTGTAGCGAAGGAGGCGTGCAGAGAGAGGCTCACGATGTCTTCACTCTCCACAGATGTCGACAGGGTGGTGCGACGGCTCATAGCCAACGGCTGTGAGGGGGCGCTACCTCGGGCGGTCGAGGTGCCACCGCGGCGGTGCCTCGAGCGGTCGAGGCGCCACCGCGGTGGGGGCATCTGTAAGACCCTGACTCTTTCGGATCTTTATCGGGAAGTTTCGGATCGCTTTTGTGGGTCCGGAGTTGTGTTTTACGATCCGCGTGGATTTTTCTCTCGTACAAGTTACGGAACCCAGTGGAGAGTTTATTATTCAGTTCATCGACTCGAGGATGCTACAGTTGCGTTGTATTCTTTTCGAGGATCGTTTAGACAATTTTTCCATATTTTTTAAAATTAGTCCATTTTCGGACCAAAAATTAGAATTTAAAGAAATTAGGAAAATTCTATTTTCCTTTTCTTTTTATTCTCTTTTCTCCTTCCTCTCTCCTCACTACCGTCGCATTCCCTCTCTCTCGTTCTCTCTCCTCTCTTCTCCTCTATCCGCAGGGCGTACGACCGTGGCGAGCTGGCTGAGGCAGGGACGTCGTGGAGTTGGTCTGGCACGTGATGGGGCGAAGGATTGAGCGTGGCGTTGGCGTGATCCCTCGATAGATTCAAAGCCGACGTGTTCGGTTCGTTTGGTGATTTTCGGCGCGGTTTAGTCACTTCGGTGCGCGAGAACTTCGGTGGAGATAGGGAGATGGACGCCCTACTCTTCTTCTACGTTTCCTCACGATTTTGAGATATTCGGTGCCAGAACGAGCGGGTTTTGTCTTGTTTTGGGTGAAGCATGCTTTGGGGGGGGGGGGTGAGACGAGTTCGCCTGCCCAGGCGACGGTTTCTAGCCTAACTAGTTTTAATTCAATCCCTGGCATGTCTGCATTCCATTCCCGCTGGTTTTATCGCGATTGGTTGTCATTTGGGACTGGTAGAAGCCCGGGAACCCATGTGACTCATTTTGGGTCAATTCGGTAGAATCACCCGTTTCTTGCGTTTTTAGTGTCGTTTGGACCCCTTCCGATCTGTGGAAGGTTTGTATCGCATCTAGGGTTGTTTCCCCGTCATTTAGAAGCGATTGGGGCGTGGAACGACTGGGATCGACCCTTCCTCTATTTTACTTGCCGTAGCGCCTTAGCGGTCTTTTCAGTGACTGCAAGGGTTCTTCTAGCGGTCGAGTGTATGATCGCTAGGCTGCGTTGGGCATCGAGTCGATTCTATGTCGGTTCGGGTCTTCGCGGTCATGCGATTGACCGTTTGTGTCGGCTAGCGGCCTATAGTTAAACCGCTAAGCCTTGTCTGGCGATTCAAGGTTAAATCGCTAGATTCAAGTGTCATGTCGGTTTGGCCAAGCGGCCTTACGATAGACCGCGAGGCTAGCTGTGGCGGTTCATAGTTAGACCGCTAAGCGCCATTTTATGTCGGTTCTAGGGTTTTTGAGCCTGTTGGGCTAGCGGTCCTAGCCTTGACCGCTTAGTGGCTTTGGCTGTTCAGTATATGACTGCTAGGGTCTGTTTGACCGGTTAAGTCAGTTTCACTATAGGGGGTTTGACTGGGTTTGGCGGTCAGGTCCTTGGCCGCAACCTTCCTCTGGCTGTCCTGAGGTAGTCCGTTATCCCCATGTCCTTATGATTTTATTCACTTGAGTCTCTGAGTGTGGCAGTCATTCCCATGACTATTTCACTCGGATGGCGACTCTTGGGTAGACTGTGTATGGCTTTGGGCAGCCCTTTGGTGACCGTCATTTGCCTGTCTGTATCCTCTGTGTGTGAATAGCAGCTCTTCGACTGACCACTTGGTTTACCTAGCAGTCAAGCATGTAGCCGTTCATTCCCCAGAGTTCTATTTTCCTGATGTTTGGCCTCCTTTGTCTTGGCCATACCTTGTGGTTTGACCATTATCCCGTGGATATCTTGGATGTTCTATGAGGGTTATGACCATGTTGTGGGGTGGCCAGGGAGTGCCATTATATCGAGTTGTGTTCCGTACTGCTTTCAGGGTCATTATTAGTGTCTGGTCAACCCGGTGTGATCCAGTGGTTGACATATGACCTTGTGAATGTCTCAGTGATCCGATATGGATCGAGACATAGTTTTGGACATCTTGAGGTATTATCTTACCTCGGTTTACATGTTCACATGCTTTGAGGGTCTTAGTGATTCCTCAAGTCTTCATGGTTTGTGTTATGCGGAGGCGTGGATCAGGTGATCCGATGCCATTTCCGTTATTGGTGTTTTCTCGTGATTTGGCTTAGGATTAGACCGATTGGCGACTTGTTACCGCTACGTACGACGATATTGACCCCGAGTCTTCTGACTCAAGGATCATTATAGTTGCAGGTCAAGTTGTTGTCCTGAGTCTGGTGGCAGTCTGGTATGCTACCTTATGTCTGGTGCTTCGTAGTACGTGAGATAGTGCATGCGTAGCCTATCTGTACTTTAGCACTATTATTTTGGAGTTTCTGTGACTAGTGAGCCTCCAGTAGTCGTAGCTTGACGACTCACGTGTTCCAGTGTGTCGGTCCACCAAGGAGTAGTGGCGGGGTAGTTCCTGATAGACAGTTCATAAGCTAGTTTCCGTGAGCTCCCTTGCCTTATAGTAGCGTCTTACTCGGGGAGAATGTTGTGGATCTAGAGGGGGGTGAATAGATCAATCGCCTATTAAAATTTCTACAGCATCTAAACATTAGCAGAATTAAATCAAACTACTATAGGGCACTAGGAAACACTTAACACAACCAGAATAAAATCACTGAAGTAGATCAGTTCACACTCTACCCTAAGCATCCATCTAGCGAGTGATGAATGGAACCAGGAGATGAACTCAAGACACAACATAAAAAACCACGAGACATTGGTTTTTAGGTGGTTCCATCTCTATCTAGAGATCTACGTCCACCCCACACTTAACCAAGTGTGGATTCACTGCTGATACACAGCTTCAACTCCGCTGATCCACGACTTCGCGGAAAACCTTCCCTACAACTGCTGATCCACAGCTTTGGGGAATACAATCCCAGACCGCTGAGCCTTACAGCTTATGCTCCAGAGGAATCCTCCTCTGTTGCTAACACACAGCTTGAAGAATAGGATTTCAAAAGAAAAATGAAGAAAAATGGAAAAACCAAAACATAGCGAGAATGTAGCTCTTAATAATGAGCGGATCGGCTTTGGTTTTGAACCAAGAGACCGAGACAACAATCACAGGCACTTCTTCTCTCAAATCTCTCTCTTGGATCTCTCTGATCTTGCTGGCTCTAGCTCTGCTGAATCGTGCTTGCTCTTGCTCTCTCTGCTCCTTTCTTCTTCTTTCAATTGCACGATCAGAAGCTTTCTTGAGCAAACAACTTCTCCTTTATAGATAGCAGAAAGATGGGCGTGTGGAAGCCACATTTCCCGCCCAAGCTTTTCATCCAGATTTGGAATTCCAAGACCACGTGGCAGCATCTGAGCTTGACAGGTTTCCACATGTCACGAGCATAGCTCAGCTTTCAGTCTTGGATCACGTGCTCTCCTTAAAGATTACGAGCAGTTGTCCTGTTTATATGTCAAGACATATAACAGTTAGATAGGTATGAATATTGCACAGACTTCGTGTGTGCATGATGTAAAGAATACACTGACCCTATATGCCATAGGCCTAATGTGCACGAACCTTGCATGTGCAAGGAAGGAGGATTGCACAGACCTTTCCTTCGTTCAGTAACGAATGTTGCACCGACCTTATGCCAGCCCGATGCAAAGATTGCACCGACATTCAAAAGAGATGTGCATAGACTTCAGTTACCACAGAGCAAGTTTGCACGGACTTAGTATGCAACACACCTTAACCTGCACAGACTCTAGATGGAGATGTACCTTATATGCACAGTACGAGAGTTGCATCGAATCTGGGCATGCAACAGCAAGTGCTGCACCGACCTGACTTGGAAAAGCATTGCACTGACTTGCTACAGACAAGATTTGCACCAACCTCAATGACTGACTGAGGCAAACTTGCACCGACTTGGTCTCGCAGCATAAAATATGCACCGAGGTGGATGTGAAAAGCAAGTAATGCATCAAGCTTGTTCGAGGTACAACAATATGTTGCACCGACTCAGTGTGCCTAATGCTCAGTATGCACCGATGTGATTATGCACGAAACAGCATTGCACAGACTTTATGTGCAACACACAGTGAATTGCACCGACCTATTATGCAAGCTACACACATGAAAGAAAGACATGCACGGACCTTCCTAAGTGCAAGACAAAACCTGCACCGACCCTGTGTATGCATGAGCATAAGTGTGCATCGAGTTTAACAGATAATGCACGGACTTCATGCAATGCAAATATGAACAGTGATATGCACGGACTCTACTTTCATTCGCACAGGATGTGCACCGACTATGTGTGCAATCGTTACATGGAATGCACTGACCTTATTTGGACACAACAGGGACTTGAACCGACTTATATGCTGCACGATCCTATATGCACAGACCTAAAACCTTTGACAACAAATTTTGAACCAACCTAGGTTCAGTTTGCACTGACTTGAATAACAAAATGCTAAGAGTATGCCCCGACCAAAAGTGAGTGTTCTACAGTATGTTGCACCGACCTATTATAGGCACATATCGTCTGAACGTTTAAGTACAAAAGTGCAGACAAAATTTATGTTATTATCTGACATATAAAATTCATCAAAATACACACCATCATCAGGTCAAGATAAAGTCAACAAAGTCAACTCTACTGTTGCCAATCAATCAAAACACATACAGTACAGAGCAGTACACATACTTCTGATCAACCCCAGAGGAGACCCAACATTCTCTCCCTTTTTGATGATGGCAACACCCCCAAACAAATGCAAGAGACATGATGTATTATGATGAGACATTAAGCATAGTCAGATATTAACAATAGCCAAACTCCCCTTGAATGATTAACTCCTCCCCCTTAATCAAAACAGCATGAATTCTTTCACGTCCCTTCTCTCCCCCTTTGATATCAAACATCTCTCCCCCTATGATCTCAATCAATCTCTCCCCCTTCATTCCAGAATAGAGAAGGAGACACCTGAATAATCTCCCCCCCTTTGCCATCAACAAACAAGGAGTAAGGGAGCCAAAGGAAGCTAAGAAGGAACGGGAGGATGTAGGAGATAGAATAGCATTCTTATGCAATAGTTCAGAAGAGGAGCAGGTTATTTGGCAGTTCTTTTGATATAAGAGTCTCCGTTGTGCATTTTTGACAAGTATCTGGTTTAATAGTTATAAAAGATATAGTGAATGCACTGCCTTTCTGAAATAAAGTTATAGTATCCGTTTATAGCAATGAACCTAAGCCACATAATCATGATTGACTAGGTCAAGTCTGTATCCTACTGATTTCAGAATCAATGAATGTCAAGGAGAGTGACCTGAATTTGTATTGAGGTTAAATAAATTACACTTAGTGAAAGTTGAATTTCAAGGTTTACAACAAATCTTTTTCACTGCTGATTTTGAAATTAAGCTTAGTGAACAGACATGTGTCATTTATACCTTTGACATTAAGGGTACTTGTGGGTTAGACGCCAGTACCCCCAGTTACTAAGCATAAACTATCATATCTGTCTCTGATCAAAAACTACACAGATGATTTACACCTTTGAAATTATGGGTACACGTTTATCAGACGCCAGTACCATCAGTTACTAAGTGAAACCAGCCCTATAGATTTGACCATACGAACAGAAGTAACATGAAGCACTTCATGACATGAATTCCTCTCCATTTCTTTGACGGAGGGTTCAATTTCTCAGTGCAATTCAGTCATTGCTCTGCCACTATATTGATTTCTTTTACTAATGATTTTACTGTTGCTGCCCTTTTAATTGTCAAAGCGACTTGTTTAAAAGCAATACTCTTTCTGATTTTCCCAGCTTAGACTTCACTAAGTCTGTAATTTTCAGATATTGTGACGATCTTATCAGTCATAGTCATGAAAGAGAGGTTGAGAGCTATAAAAGGTTTTCTCCCACTTTATTTTTTGAAAACAGTCTTTAAACTCTACAGTTTATTAAAATTAAACCATCAGTTCATTCAAAGAGCAAATGTGATTCTTATAGAAGAGGACTTGGGATAATTGGTGCTCCACATAATGAACCAATAGCAAGATTGTGATCCATTCGGAATAGGGGAAATTGAAACATAAGCACAAAGTCAGCTCATGAGAGGTTTCAAGGAATGGATATGGCACTCAGTGATAAAAGTAGATCCAAACAAGGTCAATTGATGCAAATGAAGTCATATGATGAGAACTTCTGAGAGTGAGAAGAGAGAGTTTGACAAAGGTTACACTCAACCTAGACAGACTAAACTCCTCCTGTCTATATGCAGTGTTATTCAACATCTCATCCATGCACAACAATTATTCGTAAATCAAGAATTGTTTATTCAGAAAGATAGAGACAAGCTGACACACATTTATTTTTCAAAGTAAGTCAAAGAACAGTTCAAAATTGAAATCAGAAATCATTTTCATGTTGAAATTTACGAAGCCCCAATTCTCTTCTTAAGAATTTAAATCTTTCATTTCCAAGAGATTTTGTAAAAATGTCATCATTTTATTTTTCTGTTTCAACAAAATTCAATTCAATTTCATTCTTGCTTATAACATCTCTAAGAAAGTGGTGTTTTATTTCTATGTGCTTAGTCCTAGAGTGATGAATATGATTTTTAGTTAAGCATATAGCACTAGTATTATCACATAAAATTAGAATGCATCCCAAGTTTATCTGATAATCAGTGAGTTGGTGCTTGATCCATAGTACCTGAGCTGCACAATTCCCTGCAGCGACATACTCTGCCTCTACAGTGGATAGTGCAACTGTGTGTTGCTTCTTTGAAACCCAAGATACTAGGCAACCACCTAAGAATTGGCAGTATCCACTAGTGCTTTTCTTATCAATCCGACACCCAGTATACTCTACATCAGTGTATGCTAATAGGTCTAGCTCACACCTAGAAGGGTACCAAAGGCCTAGCTCATGGGTGCCTGACAGATATCTAAAAATCCTCTTGACAGCACCAAAGTGTGACTCTTTAGGACTAGCCTGAAATCTAGCACATAAACACACAACAAATTGAATATCAGGCATATATGTAGTAAGATAGATAAGGGATCCGATCATACCTCTATATAGCTTGTTATCAACTAATTTACCTTTTGGGTCATCATCAAGACAAGTTGATGTACCCATTGGTGCTGTAATCTCCTTGAGGTTTTCCAACTTGTACTTCTTCAACAGATCCCTTATGTACTTAGACTGAGTGATGAAGGTTCCTTCTTTGGTTTAGGTCACCTACAGTCCAAGAAACAACTTCAGCTCACCCATTGAGCTCATCTCAAATTCATGTGTCATCAAATCAGAAAATTCCTTACACATTATTAAGTTAGTTGAACCAAAAACTATATCATCCATATATATTTGAATAATGAGAATGTCTGGATGACATACCTTTGTGAACAAAGTTTGGTCAATTTCATCTCTAGAAAACTTCTTATCTGTAAGAAACTTGCTTAGCCTATCATGCCAAGCTCTAGGAGCTTGTTTCAAACCATAGAGAGGTTTATTCAATTTATAGACATAATTTGGAAAGTCTAAACATTCAAATCCTGAGGTTGTCTCACGAAGACATCCTCTTTTATTTCTCCATTCAAGAAAGCAAATTTTACATCCATCTGCTGCAGGGTGATTCCTAATGAGCATACATAAGCCAATAGAATCCTAATGGCCTCTAACCTAGCTACAGGGGAAAATGACTCTTCAAAGTCAATTCCAAACTCCTGATTGTACCCATGAGCAACAAGTCTGGCCTTATTCTTAATAATATTAACATGCCCATCGGTTTTATTCCTGAACACCCACTTAGTCCCAATGACAGTCCCATGATCAGGAGGTGGAACTAGTTGCCATACCTTGTTCCTATCAAATTTATTCAATTCCTCGTGCATGGCATTGATCCAATGCACATCATTAAGAGCACTGTCAATGTTCTTGGGTTCAACATGAGATACTAAAGCAAAAGCATTTAGTTCATTCTGAGCTCTAAAATAGCCTCTGCTCCTAGGAGGTTCTTGCAAGTTACCAATTACATTATCTACAGATGATCTATAAGAAATCTCACATTGATAACCTAATTACCTTGACCCTCATTTACCTCCCCCTGAGTACCAGACTCTTTTGCATCTTCATCATCAGATTGATCTGCAGAGCTTCCTTCTTTCAGAATTTTTCCATCATCTTGTTCCCTGCATAGACCATTTTCAGGTTTAGTAATGGTTTCATCAAAGACTACATGTGAAGACTCTTCAACTATTTTAGAATTTAAGTTGTACACTCTATATGCTCTAGTGGTTTCTGAATATCCTAGGAAAATTCCCGGATCACTTTTAGGTTCAAACTTATCAAAGTCTCTTTTAGCATTAACATGAATAAAGCATTTACAGCCAAAGACCTTGAAGTAAGAAATTGAAGGTTTCTTACCCTTGAGAATTTCATATGGTGTTTTCTAGGTAAATGGCCTTACTACGGCTCTGTTGATTACATGGCACGCAGTATTGACTGCCTCAGCCCAAAACTTCCTTGGTAGGTTACCTTCCACCAGCAGTGTACGGGCCATCTCCACAAGTGTTCGGTTCCTTCTCTCCACTACTCCATTTTGCTTAGGTGTCCTAGGTGAGGAGAACCAATGAGTGATTCCATTGCTTCTGCAAAAATCATCAAACTGTGAGTTTTCAAACTCACCACCATGATCCGATAAAATATTCTGAATTGAATTTTCATTATTCTATTTTATTTTTAGATAAAACTCCTGAAATTCAGTGAATGCCTCATTCTTGTGTGTGAGGAAAAACACCCAAGTAAATCTAGAGAAGTCATCAACTAATACAAATCCATATCTTCTTCCTGATAAGCTGATTGATCTTGTAGGTCCAAACATGTCCATGTGAATCAGCTCATAAGGCTTGGAAGACATGTTCTGAGTTCTGGATTTGAAAGACTTCCTAGTGTGTTTAGACTGGGTGCATGCATCACATATTTTATTTTCCTTTTTGAAAGAAATTTCAGGGAGTCCTCTAACAATGCAATGTTTATTCAATTTATGGAGAATAGTATAATTGGCATGGCCTAATCTACGATGCCACAGATATGCCAAGTCATCTTTATTTGCTGTGAGGCAAAGATTAGAATGAGCAATGTCATCTAAATCTACCAAGTAGATATTATTCACTCTTTTATCAGAAAATTTAACAACATCAGAGTCAGGTTCATAAATGTTACAGCCATGAGAATCAAAGACTACTTTGTGACCTTTATCACAAAGCTGGCTAATACTAAGCAGATTATATGCAAGTCCTTCAACTAGCAATACTTCATCAATACAACAGGTAGTACACTTACCTACCTTACCTGACCCAATAATTTTTCCTTTGGTATTACCTCCAAAGGTGACATGTCCTCCACTCTTCTCATTCAACAAACAAAATTTAGCTTTATCTCCTGTCATGTGCCTCTAGCAGCCACTGTCCAAGTACCACATGTTGTGCTTGCCTGCCAGGCATACCTGCAATCCAATTAAGCAGAAAGGTTTGGAACCCAAAGATGTTTGGGCTCCAGAACAGAACTAAAACTACTCAAACATGACAACAAGTTCTTGGGAATCCACATTTGTTTGAGAGATGTTTGTTTGGTGGATTTGTTCACATTCTTTTTATTGTTGTTCTTCTTTTCGGCATTAACAGACTGAGTCTTTCCTTTCTTGTTTTGTGTCCTGGCACCATTATTATTAGCAGCTTGAACATGGTTGTGCCAATGCCTAGACCAATAAGCATTCAGAGTTGTGTGGACCCAGTTTCTGGCCTGAGGTCTATAAGTCTGAGTGGGATATGAATGATATCCATACCTCCCTTGAATTCAATCCCTTCTAGACCTATTAAACTGTTGTGGCTGAGCATGAAAGTAGGTGTGATAGGTCTGAACTCTGGGATTGTAAGATTGACTAGTTTGACCCCTATCTGAATTGTATCTCCCGAATATTCTAGACCCACCTGAAGTGTGCATGGGTGTAGATTGGGTCTTTTTCTGGCCTTTATGTTGAGGCTTTGAGAACCTAGTCTAGGGTTTGGGTGTGAGTGACGGTTGACCCCTAACCTGAACTCTGCCCTGAGGTGTGGGGCAGTGTGTGCTCACATGGCTAGACTCACCAATTTTCTATTTGCCCTTGTCCTTGGCACTGGGCATTTTGGACTTAATAGGTTTTTCTGAATTATTTCCATTGTGCATTTTGATGAGAGGTTCTTTTTCTTTTTCTGCTACAAATGAAATAGTCTTCAGTTCAAAACTCTTTTTGGCAATAGGATTAAACCCGAGACCCTCTTTTCTAAAATTCACTTTTGTTCCTAAAAGAGCATTTATATTTTCTGTCCCTTGAGTCATACTCTCGATGATCATTTGTTTATCCTCATTTTCTCTCTCAAGGTTTTCAATTGATTTCTTTAATTCAGTGTTTACACTTATGACAGCTTCATACTTCTCATTCACAATTTTCATTTCATTTTCATAATTCTGCAACTTAAGCTTTAGTTCATCAATAGTATTTTCCAATGTTTCATTTTCTTCTCTAGCATCAGTCAAATCAGATTTTATTTCATCAACTTTAGCACAAGATTTATGTAAAACATTATTTTCAATTTGAAGATAAGCAATTCTATCAGACAATGTAGTATCATTCATGAGAGAACTTTCTTCTTTAAATGCCTATTTTCTTTTCTGATGTCATCAACTATATCTAACAAATCACCATATGCATCATCCCAATCAGCAATAGTATAATGTTCAGAAGGAGAGGATACCTCATCAGCTTCTTCTTCATTATCACAATCTTTGGCCATCAGACAGATTTGTCTTCTTTCTTTTTCACTTTCTAAGGTACAGCTTAAGTAGCTCTCGTCCTCGTTGCTCCAGGTACTCATAATAGCTTTCCCTCTTGTATTCTCCTTCTTTAATTTTTCTTTAAGTTTCTGGAGCTTCGAGTAGTCTGCCTTCATGTGGCCAGCTTTCCTGCAGTGATAACAAAACATTAGTGTCAATCTTTTTACTAGGATTAGATATATACATGGTTTGTATTCTACCTCTTTGTTGTCCTCTTCTAAAATTTCTACCCTCTTTTCTCAGAAATCTCCTAAACTCTCTAGTCAGCATAGCAAGTTGATCTCCTTCAATTTCAGATCTTGAGAGACTGTTGTTGGTTTTAATGCATCCCTTCTTTTGCAAGATGGGCTATGATGCCAACTATGAGCAAGTAATGAGCCAAATAATGTAATCAATCAACCTATGAACATGCAAATCATGAACCTAGGCAACCAACATAAGCTCTAGCATGGGCATGCTATCTCAATCAAAACTAAACTAAGCAAATAAAGAAAAACACACGCCGGGCATGGAATAAGGAAAAGTAAAACACATCGTAGAGGTGGAACAAGCAAAAGTAAATAAGAGATATGATGAGAGAGAACAGCTAATGCCCATCCTAAGAAAAGATGTGATCGCCACCAAGGTAAAAATAAGCCAAAGACCTGATCAATACCTTAGAATAGGAGGATGATGCACCCGCCCATGGGAGAGAGAAAACGATCAGGAAACTACTGCTCAGTGGGATGTGACGGTCGAATGTTGGTGTGTCACAAGACTGTGACGGTCCCACGATAGACCGCTACAACACTCTAATGCGCCTGTGATAGACCGTCAGAGCTTCTACAGAATAAGATTGGGAATTTTTTGATCTCCAAGCTTTCCAGCCGGCCAGAGAGCTTGGGCCTCGTGATATGGACTCTGTAAACCTGCAAAAGAGTGTAGAACACAAGAAAAATAACCCAGATTAGCCCTTTCACAAAGTAATATCAATAATCCAAAGAACTTATGAACATGCAAAAGGAGAGGGAAATACCGGGGGGATTGGCTTTTTAACCCCTCTGGGGCGTTTTAAAAGATGGGAGGATGTTTTGAAATGTATGCAACAGATGAAAGAACGTGAAAGATAGAGAGACAATGCTATGATTGTTTGGAAGAGAGGAAAACACTAAGAACAATGATGTGACTGAACTAAACCCTTGAAACCGATACTCCCTGGACTTTGGAAGTAGATGAACGTGGGAAGTAGCTCTCCTTGGTTGGTTTTAGCTCCAGGATGCGGCAGCACTTCGACGTAAACTCCAGATTTCTCCCCTTCAAGCCATGAAGTCAAGGGTTCTATTTATAGGCCCTCAAAGTCTAGGTTCGAGTTGAGGATAATCCAACAAGAAAGTAGGATGTTTCTTAGCAAACTCTTGAAGATAAAACTCCCAAGGGTCCATAGAAACAAACAGAAGGTTTTGAGGATCAGATTTGGAAGAGAAATCAAGGAATCAAACTCTCAAGTCAGCCACGGAATAGCAGAGAAAAGGCCAGGCTTGCCAGGACTCTCTGTTGGATGTAACGGCTGCTCGATAGACCGCCACATGGATGTAACGCTCCAGGAAGAGACCATCACACAACCTTATCCCTTAAGAAGATAAGATCAACGTGGGAAGTTCTTAACAATTGGACTCTTGAAGGACGTTACGGTCGAGGAAAGACGTGTTAGAGAACTATAACAGTTTCACGATAAACCATCAGAGTCAACGGATAACCAAAGGATAAGCATTGGAAAGAGGCCTTGAGACTAAGGACTCTGCAAGATGTAACGGCCATAAACTGATGCGTCAGAGAAATGTAACGCGTCTGGCATAGACCGTTAGAGACAATAGAGTGCCAAAAAATGAAAGCTTGCTAAGCTTCGTCCAACGAAAGATATCGAGGAACCAGACCCAACCAAGGGATCAAAACCCATGAAATAAACCTCCAACTGATCCATAAAGCTCAAATGAAAGAGAATAACTCAGAGTATCATATAGAATGGACAAGGAGATGACCCAACTTATTTGTCATAAAACGGGTGTCAACAGATGCACCTCCTTAACACCCTCTTTGCAGGGGAGCGAGTGGAGGTGAAGCGAAAGTGAAACGGAACATGGAGATGAAGCGGAGTGGACTAAAAAGCGGGCGTTAAGGCAAACGACACCTGTTCTTAACCAACAAGCAACATGAATCTTCCAGAAAGCTTTGAACTAATCACAAGGAATGGCAACCAAAGGACGCATGTCTAGAGGAGCTAACAACTAAGGAAAGGAAAACACGACCAGCGGCCGGAGCAACGGAGAGGAAAGAGACGATTAACTAAACTCCAGATCGGAATCTTCAGCTAACCAAATCAAGCAAGGAGACCGAAGGAAACCTTCCAATTCAAAGAGGAATGACTCTCCTTATTCAGTATCAAGAACACAGCTATTCACCATCACTGAGACTCCTGAACAGATGAGGCTCATGAATGCTCAAAAAGATGCACATGATGCATGCTGGGCTAAAGGAAAGAAATCATCAAAACGAATGCAAAGAGAGATAAAATAACAAGGTACTCGAGAATAGTATTGTTAGATCGGGGAAATTAGGGTCAGGACACCATCTGCAACCACGGCGTGCAAGATAGAACTATCGTCCCCAAACTTTTCCAACCTAACGGCCTATCCAATGATTAAACATGTGCACTTAGATCATTATCATTTTTGTTAAAGGGGAACATTAGGTCCCAGAACACATGAATGACTAGCCGGTTCTCGAGATAATGTATCATAGATAACATATAGTAATGCATTAAGGGACAAGGGAATCGAGATACAATACCTGACTTACCTGCCTGGCGAACGGCGAGGACTCATGGCTTGTGGGATCTCATGAAGCGAAGAAAGGTTAGAAGCATAACCATCCAAACGAAAAAATGCAATCATTCAAAAATTGGAGCATTATTATTCATCAAAGCATTCTGAAGATTGTAATGGCCTAACAAGGGTGCGTTATACAGTTCTGACGGATCAACACTGGGCCATCAGAGTCTGGCGGTTCACCTCCCTCAATATATCATTCAAATGGCCTAACGGTCCAATGAAGACGCGTCAGAGAGGTGTGGTGGTCCTACGATAGACCATCACATTTCCTAAGTGTTAAAAACAAACAAACCCGAACGGTCATTCGTTCCATTCAACACTAAATCGCTCAAAACATAAAACCCACAAAACCACCGAGCGAAGCCCTCCCACCGGTGAAGATGACTGGCGATGAGCTCCCACGGCCGCCCGTGGCAAGGGAAAAAGGGAGGAAGATGAAAGCGATCAGGCGCCTCCGATGCCGGATAGAAAGAGAAGAGGGTCCATCGACGGTGAGCCCCCCGGCGGCAACGGTAGAAGCAACGGCGGAGGAGGATCCTCCTACGGCCGAGGAAAGAGGAGAGGAATCCATCGATGAAGGAGAAGAATCCATAGCCCTAGAGAAGAAAAGAAAAAGATGGCAAGACCATGAGGTAGGCCGCCCACCCCTAAAATTTCAAATTTTAATTTTTACGTTCATTCATGCATGAATGGGGGGTAGAAATGGGTCTAAGAACCCATTAGGAATGATTGTAGGCCATTTGGCCATTTTGGGAAACCAAGGAAACCATAGGGGAGAACGCCCCTTTGCAGGCAACATGACGGTTGTTGCAGCGACCGTCACATCTCTGACGCACCACCCCTGGTGCGTTAGAGTACTGTGACGCACCACCTCAGGGCCGTTAGAGTAACCAGAGGCAAAGACATTCTTTAAGGTTTTTTCAATTATTCAATTATTTGTTGTTTTTCATTATATTAATGCAATGCAATGAATTTATGATGCAAATGACTGACCTATGCTCTATATGTGCAGGGGAAAAGAAGAACGAGGATTTCTTGGCTACAGATCCGAGCAGTGTACAAGGCATTGCCCGAGTTCCAGAGAGAGACTAACTGCCATGGGCTTCGCCGAGGTGCTGAGCATCGAGGTGACACGGATGGACACGCCACTCTTGTACGCGCTCCACGAGAGATGGGATCCGATCAGCTGAGTGTTCATCTTCCCCTGTGGTCACATCATCCCAACACTGGAAAACATGGCCAGGATCGCCGGATTGAGGGTGCATGGAGCCGCAGTGACTGGGTGGACATACGGCGACTACAGAGAGCTAGCCCAGGAGCTACTAGGGTTGGACTTGATCAGGCCGGGGCAGACTTCGTCTCAGCTTTAGAGATCACGATTGCAGGGGAGCCTGGGATTGAGAGGAGCGGCGATAGCAGTCGGGGAGCTACCCGAGCAGCATCTAGACAGGGTGATCGAGCAGGTGCACCCACGAGTGGAGATAGAGGTCGGACAGGAAGGAGATCGAGTCCTGTGACGGTTCCTGATGCTACTGTTTAGGAAACTGCTCTTTCCGACTCGAGCTGATGTGATTAGCTGCAGACTGCTGCCCCTGCTAGAGGATCTGGGCACAGTGGGGAAGTACGCATGGGGAGCGACAACGCTTGCCTTCCTCTTTGAGTCGCTCAGTACCACGGACCGACGGACGATACTGGGCAGCTTCTCGCCTTTCTTACAGGTAAATGCTAAACTTTAAATGCTTATATGATTATGCAAATGTAATTCATGAATGCAACTGACATATTGAGACTCGACTCTAAATGCAGATCTGGAGCTTCGTCTACCTCCCAGAGATTGGGCGAGGTATATAGCTACATCCCGAGCGGATCCTGATCGCGAGGCGATGGGTAGTAGTGAGGGACACTGGGTCGATCACTAGACTGACCTAGGCGATCCAGGATGATCTAGACTCATTCCCGCATACGACGCTAAGCTCCAATCTTAAAATGCTTCTATATGCCTAACAGATGCTTTTGGATGCCTCTAAATGCTTTTAAATGGACTAACATGACTTTCAGGTGAGATGGACCCCATACCGAGACAAGGGCCACGAGGGACAGCCATGGGTTAAGACATCCCGGGCGTACAGTGGGCGAGATGTATGGCTGCACTGCATCAACGTCATCGAGCCCTTGCACTACCGACTAATCCTGAGGACTAGGGGATTACATCAACCAGAGGTGACCTTCCCGTGCAGAAGTGACGAGCGCCCGGGCAAGTCTTCCAACGGTATTAGCGGCAACGTGGATTGGTGCGCCCGAAAGGCCAAGTACGTGCATGACTGGAACAAGAGAGGCCGGGCAGTGAAGAATCAGGCGGAAAATGACGAGGCTTACCTCAAGGCTTACTCGCAGCGGTATGGGGACCAGGTGTTCAGAGGCACCTGACGACCGGTATGAACTTCTGAACTTAAACTCTGTCTATTCTAAATTAATGCTATATGCTTCTAACCCATACTTTCTAAATGCAGCTAGACCCTCAGGGAAGAATAGCCGAGCTTGAGGGACTCCTTCATGCCACCATCTAGCAGCGGGATGAGTATCGGACTGCTTTGGAGCTCTTGGTGAGATTCTACTTTAAGACTTAAAAGCTTATGATGCGAAAATGACTAACTTTGACTTCTAAATGCAGCTGGCTGAGGGAGTCCAAAGAGCGGGACCGGATGCTCCATTTTCATCGTCACAGCCTACCGGGGGCAGAGCTGAGTGAGACGCGGAGTTCACTCGAGTGGTTGCCAGGGATGAGGAGGCAGACGCCACCCTCGCAGAGCGGGTAAAACACTAAACTTAAAAATGCCTACTCTTGTCTTAAATGCTCATGCTAAAATGCTTTTTTTTTTTATGCAAATGATGATTATGACGAAAAAATGCTAATGCAGGCGAGAGAGCTGACCACAACATTGGCCGCGACGGAACATGCTCGAGCAGAAACCGAGCGGACTCGGGCAGAATTAGAACGCTCTCGAGCTGAAGCAGGGCGTGCTCGGGGAGAGATCGAGAACCTACGGTCGGAGGTAGCCCGGCTGAGAGGGGAGCTAGAGCGGTCGTCTACCCAGACAGCAGACCTTGATAGATACCGAAGGGAGGCTCGGGTGGCACGACTGCAGATTCATGACTTGAAGATTGAGCTCTGGGCCGTAGAGTGGACAGTCCGGACGATCAGTCGAGGGCCAGCACTGAGTGGATCCCGGAGTGCTGCAATGGGAAGCATGCAGAGCGGAATGCCGAGCGGCGCGATAGGAAACTACCTAGCTAGTTCTTCCGATCAACGGAGGAACGAGGAGGCGGATAGGAGATGACTACGAGAGGAGGATCACAGTACCATGGAGCCGCCAGCCAAGCGGCAAGAGGGTGCTGGTGATAGCGAGGGCCCGGGAGATAGACCGACTGAGTGATTTGTTTTCTTTTTCTTATTCCCATTACTTGTACATGACTCATGTGAATGAAAATGAAATGAAATGCAAATCTTTTTTATGTTTTGTTTTTTATGTGGATGAATGAATGGATGAATGAATGTGAGTGTGTGCATGGATGTGAAGATGGGAATGAATGAATGAAAATAAGTGTGGTCGGGAGTGTAAATGAATGAGTGGGGATAAAGTGTAAGACCGGCAGGTCAGACCAAGAGAGAAAGGGAGAGAACAGAAACCTGCACCAGAGGGTGTAACGGTCTAGAGGGGAAGCGTCAGACCCATGTAACATATCAGGAGCAAGCCGTCAGAGACAACAGAGGGTGGACTGAAAATTACCTAGCAGGAAATGTGACGGTCCACTGATGGAGCGTCAGAGATAAGTAACGATCCAAGATGAGATCGTCAGATATGACAGAACGATGTTGGGCTAGAATGTGTAGCAGGAAATGTGACGGCCCACTGAAGGAGCGTCAGAGAAGGTGACGGTCATAGCCCATACCGTTAGACATGACAGAGCTTGATTGACTGAAACTCGTGTAGCAGGAAATGTGACGGCCCAGTCATGGAGCGTCAGGGATATGTGATGGTTGTACGATAGACCGCCAGAGAACAAAGTGTACTCCAAGATGGATTCTACCGTGAAAGCCCAATCTTGAAGCAAGGATACCTTAATCCATACTAGAACTCTCCTAGGCTTAGGATAAGGCCTTCTAACCCAAATCTGATCAAAATCAAGCCTTTAAAATATAAAACCAAGCCCCAAAAATCGCAGCTTTTACCAATTCTCTACTATAAGGTCAGAAAACCTCCATCAAAGGGCAAGGAGCATCATGAAGAGAAGCTTCGAAGTGATGAGCATGGAAGAGAGGGTCTACACCGGTCCTAAAGCAGCCAAGAAGGAGCATGGGGAGCTGCAACGGTTGACATCTATCCCCAAGCATCTGAGCTCAAGTGCCCAAAGGGTGGTAAGTTCCAAATCATCCTCAAAAGTTCATAACTTGCTGCATTTTTACGCTTCTCATGATTCTTCCCTCTTCTTCTTCTTCTTCTTCTTCTTCTTCTTCTTCTTTCCAGCCTTTGCCTGGTCCAAGGTGTTACTCCAACATAAAGTGGGTGGCTCCCATGATCAAAGAACTCCCTTTAGAAGTAACTTCAATTCTTAGGGCATGGCACCTTCATCCTTTGCTAGTTTTGGCCAAGAACTTTTAGAAATTATCTTTAGATTGGTCAAGCATTTCAACCCTCATAGAATTGTGGCATTCTCAAACACATACCTTCGTCTTCCCTTCCTTTGAAGCTACAGTCCTATTGGAGGAGGTAGAGACTTACCTAGCCCTTGCTAAGACTAAAGTGGGGGATGAAGATCTAGTGTGCCATACAGTGGAACTCATTGACTCATCCTTGATCTTAAGCGATTTCATACACAACCCAAAGGATGTGAGGACCATGATCAGCACAAACCATATTCACTTGATCCCCATGGCTCAATGGATAGTCTCTCATTATAAGAACAAGTGGGAGAGATATGAAGCCATTGCTAAAGCCGTGTCGGTTTGCTTATGCGGAGTCTTCCTTTTCACCACCACCGACCACCTCTTAGATATCCAAAATCTTAGCATTATTAGCAGGTTGTGGCAGGGAATGTCCATATCTTAAGCAATCCTTTCATATCTCTACGAAGGACTTAGCTCCGCTTGCTTAGGAGGATCTTTGTTTGGCTCCATGATACTCCTCGAGTGTTGGATGAGAGTGAGAATTAAATTCCAACCCAAGGAAGACATAACCTCAGCTAGCCAGATTGATGTGAAACCACCTATGGACCTATATTGCAAGCAATCAAGTTGAGCAGCGGACTCACACTAACGAATACGATCGCGTAGCACACACGAGTGCCCGTAGGCGACTTAGCGATGACGGAGAGGATCTGAGTCGGGACCTTGATACTCCAATGGTTGTCTAGCTTATGGAGGACCCCAAATGGGCCAGGGATGCCCAATTCACGGGCGGCCGGCACGCCAAGGGCGTGGGTTAAGTGGTTGCTCTCACAACTCGCCCCGCGGTGGTCACTCAATTTGATGGCAATTTGGGACCAGTCACTCTGTCACCGCCGACGGAGTAACTAAAAGCAATACTAAACTAAGCAATTAAATCCCAGCAATGAGTGGTGTTCAGTAGCTCACCTGATCAGCATGAAGACGCTGATCCCGGCCGGAGACGAGGGCGAGCGGGGAGGTGTGGGACGCACCCGCACGCCGCGTCGGTGTCGCTTTAACCTGAAAATTGAAATGCTACACCACTACACCTCTCGCAGGAGGGGGGATCTTGGGGTAGGGATTTATGTGATTACAACCAAAAAAAATATACCTCCATGTAGGGAGGGGCGCTCAGCCGGCCAGGCAGGGAGGGGGAAAACACAATTGGAAGCCGAGCGGTGGATGAAGTCGGTTCTGCCTGCTCTCTAAAACTGAGGACAATCAATCGATGATGCTGCGGCTGTTCATGAATTTTGTTGATGACGGGACCAGTGGGGAATTCTTTGTAATTGTAGCGGGATGATGCCAGAATTTTCTTGATTTCTGTGGTCGCCGGTTCTGGTCAGGGCAGAGGGTTGAACAGGGAAGTAGATTGTTGTTCTTGACTATCGCAGAACCTCATTAGCTGATTGATAAGGGTACCACGGGCGCTTCAGAACGCCAATTTAAGCATGGCTAGAATCGATGGATTCGTTGTCGAGTCCTCTTCGAAGCTCAAGCAACGAGGACGTTAGATGATGTCAGAGTGGACCAGTAAAACTCGAACACGGAGGGGAGGTCGGAGCAGACTAACAAGAAATAGAACCAAGCACCTAGAAGAAGAAATTGATAACTCTTGATTCCGAACGCCAATCAGAGTTTCGCTTCTTGATCCTGGAAGTCAACAGGTCTAGGAAGAAGTTTGTAGAAGAACTCTTGCCTAGATTCAAGCTAGAATTGCCGTGGAAGAGCTTCCACTCAGGTTCTAGTCCTCTGCCTGAGAAGTCTTGCGCAGTCGTAGTAGATCGCCTCCTCCGAACAGCTCCGACCTTGGAAGCTGGCGGGACCACCACCGTTGGAAAGTCGACTTGAAGACGATTCTAGCAATATAAGACTTGCCACAAGGTTCGATGAGGAGACGATGGGACAGCCTCTGCAACCAACAGCTTCTTTACTGCCTCCAAATAGTGAACTGCAGGTTGATGATGATGGGGGAAATGGGGTATATGGAAGGGGAGATGGGGTGAATAGGTGTGGGAGTGACCCCTAGTTGTGAGGGGGCCTGGGAGGAGGTGTTCTAAGGTGTGGGAGAGGGAGAATGGGGTCTGGAATGGGGTGTTTACAGTTGGTGAGAGAGGAGCTGCGAATTTGGGCTTGGAGGGAGAAGGGGGAAGGTGAGGGGGGCACAAGTGGGTGGAGAGAATGTGAGTTTGAATTTCCCTTAATGTGGGGTGATCAATGGTGGTCTTGGGGATGGGAAGGGGTGGCTTGGGAAGGTGGATTGATGCTTGGGGAAGGGAAATGGGTAGTTAGGGGTTGAAGGGTGGGGTGTGGATTGGTGGAGGGTCTCTTGGGACTAGGGGGAAGTAATGATGGCTTGTGGGAAGTTGTAGAGGATTCAATGGAGGTAGGTGGGAGGATGGAGGTGGTTAGGAGGGGAAGAGAGAGAGTAGGGGGTGCCCTTCTCCTTAGAGAGAGAGAGAAGAGAGAGGAGAGGGGAATCCACCCCTTAGAGAGAGAGAGAGAAGTTTGGAGAATCCACTGCAATAAGATACTAGAACTCACTTGATTTAAATTGATCATAAAAGGTTGTTACATATGAGAGGAGTGGGGGCCTATTTATAGGCTTACATAATTCCTAAGACCAAAATGACCTTAACAAACAAGTAAATGACCAATAACTCCAAGGGAGGGGCGCCCTTGGGCCTAGCCCACTAGTTGGGCCCAATTGACTAACAAACTGACCCATTAACCTATTAACTAACTCAAATAAAGAAAGATTACACATACATGACTCAAATGAAATAAAAATTACATGCTATGACTCAAGATTAACGGCCAAAAATGATGATGTACTGATGGTAAGCAACAAGAGTATCCCAAAAAGTGAAGTGGCTAGGGATGTCCCCATCATACCCCCGGGATAGGGAAAACTCGACCTCGTCGAGTATGGGTCCACCGAGGAAGTAGTGTACCAAATGCAGCTCCAAGCGTGCCACGATCTCCGAACTCAACCCGTGTCCGTAGCCGGGGAATGGCGCTTCAGCTTTTCAAAGTGGCTCAGATACACTCTCATGCTGGCGATGAGATCTTGCTTGCCTAGTATTGCCGCCGTGTGCTCACATCGGACTCTCAGGATAATTTCGGGTGGCACTCCGAGGGTGTCTCTCGCAAGGATAAGTGTAAGCTCAAGGCACTCACTAGGATCCACCGCGATGCCCTTAGAGGGTGCCGGATCCGCCACGTGGGAAGTGGGGTGAATCCCAAAGCCCATAGGTAAGTCCAACCCATAAGCCGGGTTGCCAAAGCCACTCGGAACTTGGCAAGATCCATGTCCTTGTGCCCTCAAATTGGAGGTGACCCTAGGGTAGAGCCACTCCAAAGTCATCATCGCCAAGTTGCCAACTTGGAATTTCAAGTGGCGCTCACGAGTTTTTGCCCGCTTCTTGTGAATCTCACCGCTTGTTGCTTGATACTTGCTTAGATGCCTATGCCATGCACAATGATGCGGTGGGTGTGTGAAAATGTGTTTGGATAAAGGTGGACCAGGACATCCATAGATGGACCTATAATGCCATGATGTCATATGGATATTGATGAGCCTTGGTGGGCCGGGGCAATCAAATGTGGCCCTATCATGCATGGACTTCCTAACAAAGGTTGGAAGGCCGGGGCATCTGTAGGTGATTCGGTCATGCATGGGGGTGACAAATGCCGGGGGACCCGGACATCCAAGAATGCACCTATCATGCTTAAGACTCCTAATGACTGAAGGAGGGCCATTACATCCGAATATAGACCATTCATGCTTCCTACTTGACATGTGGGTGATATGAATAAATGGATCCGACTTTTTATTCATGCCAAGTGGTGGGTTGTGCCAAGACTTATGCACTCCTATCCTAGAGATGACCTCCATGTGCATGGGTGTGGGGTGGCCCTTGAGCTTCCATGTGAAAGTGTCGAAAGGATCTAGGAAGGTGGGCATTATGGAGTGGGGCTCTTCCTTGCTTCCTAGGCATATGTTGCCTACGGCGATGGTTCCCTTTGTGTGGCTCGAGTCTTGGAAGAGGTGAACTTGGTCCCACATGGTTGGTTGGGGTAGGGAAATGTGAGTTGTGGGTAAGGTGGGTGGGTCACATGGGTAACTAAGCTCCCATTGGAAGGGATCAAAGGGGTCATGAACTGGGCTTCCTAGAGGAAGAAACTCTATGTCCACATGGTCTACGCACGGTGGGTCATCCTCCCCCAAGGTAATTGGACCAAGGTCGTTAGTGGGCTAGTCGATCAAGGTACTTGGGATCTTAATGGAAGTGGAGTGGACTATGATGGGTTCTTCATCCATAGGGAGAATGAGAAGGAGGTCACTAGTGTAGCAACCAATGGTGAAGATCGAGGTGATAGAACCATCACATGGGTGGATGAGACTAAGGCTTCTTGGGTGGGCTGTTCCTAAGGTCAATAAGCAAGTCAACTTTAGTTGCCATTCTAAACCCTTAAGGAGATCATCCCAATCCTCTACCTCGTAGTAGGATTGGATCGTGATGTGAAAGGAGGGGAGGGCCACAATTTGGGATTGATGTCTCATGGGTGAGAGGTGTGGGGGTGAACTAAGGATGGTGGGGCCCTGCTTGAGCCATTGGAGTATGTACTCATTCACGGTGAAGGTGTGTAGCTCTTAAGGATCCGGACTAGGAGAGGTGGGTTGAAGTGGAGGTTCTTGGATTTCCTTTATGGTAGGTTGTTGATCGGGACTAGCATCCATTTCCATGTGGATGGGTGTGTGGGTTTCGACTTCTAATGATAACGGGTTGGGTAGGTCTAATGCGGGGGAATTGGTGATAGCCGGAGCATGGTGCACCCGAGGTGGTGAACAAGTATGGGCTTGGGTTGGGATTGGTAAGGGAAGTAGTGGAGGTCTAGGTTGGGGTGAGGTTGGGGTAGGAAGAGAAAGATGGGTGGGTTGAGGGATTTTGGGAAGATTGTCCTTGGGAGGAGTGTCCTTGTTGGGGGACGATGGCGGGGTAATGGTGGTCGGGGTGGGAGATGTTTCAACCACTAGGGACATAGGAAGATGTTTCCTTGTGGGGCATTGTCCGGCAATGTGCCCCAATTGGTGGCACCTATAACATTCCGGCTCGCACTTACCCGGGGTTATTTCACTCACTTCTATCTCCATTGGGCTCTTTCCCTTTTGAGAAGGGGTGAGGTGAGGGGTGGTCAAAGGGGCTTGGGTAATGTGGGTTGTGGAATGGGGTTTTGGTTGCATTGTGGGGAATTGGGGAGTTAGAGTCTTGGGTTGGTCAGGTGGGGATGGTGGAGTTGAAATGCTCCTTGGGCTTTGGTGATCTGGGTAGGAGGGGAAAACATATCTAGCCCTAAGTTGATTCTTCATGTCCTCCCATGTGGTGAGGGGAGCTTCCCTTCTAATTATCTTTAAGCCTTCAATTTTTAACCAATGAGTTTGAGCCCTTTTGGTTAGTTGCATTTTGGCACATCGAACCTTCCTATCCTCGGACATGGGATTCCTCTCAAAGTAATGGTCCATTGATGCCTCTCAATCTAAATAGTCATTAAGATGAGTTCCATCAAAAGTGGGAGGTGGGGGACATGCCCTTCTATAGTCCGTCCTTGGGGTGGGCCCATTTTCTCCAAGTTGCTTGAGTCGACCCGATATGTTATCAAGCCACTCATTGGCATAGGTCAAGGCCTTCATGAGGTAGTTGACATGGCTAGGGAGGTCATGTGTGTTAGTGGTAGACACCCCTTTATGGTTTGGACTTGCCGATTGGTAAGGTCGGTATGAGGTGGCCATACTAGTGGACAAGAGCGATGCACTGGAAGACTCTAAATGCATATGCGCGCCCTAGGACCAACTTGATAGAGACAATTTGTGAACTTGCTCTGATATCACTTGATGTCAAACCACCTATGGACCTATATTGCAAGCAATCAAGTTGAGCAGTGGACTCACACTAATGAACACGATCGGGTAGCACACACGAGTGCCCGTAGGCGACTTAGCGATGACGAAGAGGATCCGAGTCGGGACCTTGATACTCCAATGGTTGGCTAGCTTATGGAGGACCCCAAATGGGCTAGGGATGCCCAATTCATGGGCGGCTGGCACGCCAAGGGCGTGGGTTAAGTGGTTGCTCTCACAACTCGCCCCGCGGTGGTCACTCAATTTGATGGCAATTTGGGACCGGTCACTATCTCACCGCCAACGGAGTAACTAAAAGCAATACTAAACTAAGCAATTAAATCCCAGCAATGAGTGGTGTTTAGTAGCTCACCTGATCAGCGTGAATACGCTGATCCCGGCCGGAGACAAGGGCGAGCGGGGAGGCGTGGGACGCACCCACACGCCGCGTCGGTGTCGCTTTAACCTGAAAATTGAAATGCTACACCACTACACCTCTCGCAGGAGGGGGGATCTCGGGGTAGGGATTTATGTGATTACAACCAAAAAAATATACCTCCACGCAGGGAGGGGCGCTCAGCCGGCCAGGTGGGGAGGGGGAAAACACAATTGGAAGCCAAGCGGTGGATGAAGTCGATTCTGCCTGCTCTCTGAAACTGAGGACAATCAGTCGATGATGTTGACGCTGCGGCCGCTCACGAATTTTGTTGATGACGAGACCAGAATTCTTCGTAACTGGAGCGGGATGATGCCAGAAGTTTCTTGATTTCTGTGGTTTCCGATTCTGGTCGGGGCAGAGGGTTGAACAGGGAAGCAGGTTGCTATTCTTGACTGTCGCAGAACCTCAGTAGCTGATTGATAATGGTACCACGGGCACTTCAGAACTCCAATTTGAGCATGGCTAGAATCGATGGATTTATTTTTGAGTCCTCTTCGAAGCGCAAGCAACAGGGACGCCCGATGATGTCTGAGTGGACCGGTAGAACTCGAACACGGAGCGGAGGTCGGAGCAGACTGACAAGAAACAGAACCAAGCACCTAGAAGAAGAAATTGATAACTCTTGATTCCGAACGCCAATCAGAGTTCCGCTTCTTGATCCTGGAAGTCAACAGGTCTAGGAAGAAGTTTGTAGAAAAACTCTTGCCTAGATTCAAGCTAGAATTGCCGTGGAAGAGCTTCCACTCAGGTTCTGGTCCTCTGCCTGAGAAGTCTTGCGCAGTCATAGTAGATCGCCTCCTTCGAACAGCTCCGACCTTGGAAGCCGGCAGAACCACCACCGTTGGAAAGCCGACTCGAAGACGATTCCAGCAATATAAGACTTGCCACTAGGTTTGATGAGGAGACGATGGGACAGCCTCTGCAACCAACAGTTTCTTTGCTGCCCCCAAATACTAAACTGCAGGTTGATGATGATGGGGGAAATGGGGTATATGGAAGGGGAGATGGGGTGAATAGGTGTGGGAGTGACCCCTAGTTGTGAGGGGGCCTAGGAGGGGGTGTTCTAAGGTGTGGGAGAGGGAGAATGGGGTTTGGAATGGGGTGTTTACAGTTGGTGAGAGTGGAGCTGCGAATTTGGGCTTGGAGGGAGAAGGGGGAAGGTGAGGGGGCACAAGTGGGTGGAGGGAATGTGAGTTTGAATTTCCCTTAATGTGGGGTGATCAATGGTGGTCTTGGGGATGGGAAGGGGTGCCTTGGGAAGGTGGAGTGATGCTTGGGGAAGGGAAATGGGTAGTTGGGGGTTGGAGGGTGGGATATGGATTGGTGGAGGGTCTCTTGGGACTAGGGGGAAGTAATGATGGCTTGTGGGAAGTTGTAGAGGATTTAATGGAGGTAGGTGGGAGGGTGGAGGTGGTTGGGAGGGGAAGAGAGAGAGTAGGGGGCACCCTTCTTCTTAGAGAGAGAGAGAGAAGAGAGAGGAGAGGGGAATCCACCCCTTAGAGAGAGAGAGAAGTTTGTAGAATCCACTCCAATAAGACACTAGAACTCACTTGATTTAAATTGATCATAAAATGTTGTTACATATGAGAGGAGTGGGGGCCTATTTATAGGCTTACATAATTCCTAAGACCAAAATGACCTTGACAAACAAGTAAATGACAAATAACTCTAAGGGAGGGGCGCCCTTGGGCCTAGCCCACTAGTTGGGCCCAATTGACTAACAAACTGACCCATTAACCTATTAACTGACTCAAATAAAGAAAGATTACACATACATGACTCAAATGAAATAAAAATTACATGCTATGACTCAAGATTAACGGCCAAAAATGATGATGTGCTGATGGCGAGCAACAAGAGTATCCCAAAAAGTGAAGTGGCTGGGGATGTCCCCATCACGGATCTTCGGGAGCCACTCTTTGTTCTTTATCGGAGGTGCATTTGGATTTCCTTCACAGGTGGAATGCCGGACGGCAGATAAGAAAACACGGGATGAATGGTGCCTCTTCCTCAACACCTTGCCAATAGAAAAATTCACGATGCGCCCAAGAATCCTTCGGAGTACCTTGCTTAGGGTACCACGGTGACCAGGCCTTGACCTCCAGCTAGTGGGAAATACTATCATGGCGATCTACAACCCTCACTGGTGCCATCTTCAGATCGGACTACCCCGAACCAAAGTTCCTTCATTATCACACTACCCTCCCCTTCTAGCTAGGAAGATGGGGACCAAGGAGGATGATAGGGCAGTCCGGAACACGCTGACCATGTGAGAGATCAGCAAAGTGTGCCCGTGGCAAGAAGAAGTGGAAGAAAACGATGAAGCACGCCGTGGCTATGTGAAGGAATTGCGCAAGATCCGCCCTCTTGCGGATAGAAAACTGAATGTAGCTTGAACTTTTTTATGATGTTTGTGAAGTTGAATTTTTTAAGTTTTATCAATCTATTTTATGCATCATTAAACTCAATGGAATGATATAGACGTGCCTTAGTTGATGGAATTATGAGTTTGTTGCTTGATTGAGCCTGAAAGCTTTGAAAACAAAATTTCTGGAAGGTGTAACGGTCCTATATAGGGCCGTCACACTATCCTGACGGTCTCTCGATGAGCCGTTAGAGTACACGATCTGAGAGGGCTGAATTCCTCGGGAGTATGTAACGGTCTACGGTGGACCGTTAGAGATAAGTGACGGTCTACTGCAGACGCGTCAGAGAATGTGCTGATAGATAATGAGCGCTAACCTTCTGGAGCTCGTAACGGCCTGATGATGCACCGTCACAGATCTGTGATGGTCTAATGATGATGCATTACAGACCTGAACCTAAAAATTTATGATTTTTCAATCTTGGGCTTGAACCTGCGTTCTGCACACACTTAGACGAGAAACAAGTTAGATCTGTTCTTAGACTCAACCCCTTGCCTTAAAGCAAGTTAGAGAATGACCATTCTTGATACTTGGTCAAGGGGTGGAGCCTTACTAAATAGGTGGAAAATATAATGGAAATAATGCGATGCATATGATGGCATTTTTGGATTTTAAAAATATTTGGATTTTTGTGAGTTTTTGAAAATATCTGGTGTTTTTGAATTTTGGAATATATAAATTTTTTCAAATTTTTGAAAATATGTGACCCTTTTTTGGGATTGTGAAACATATATAAAATCTTTTTTAAGTTTTAAAATATATGATTTTTTTATTTTGAAAATAGTGCCTCCCCTAGCAACGTGGGTCCTCCTCATTCCATTAAGAGTTCTCGAGGTTTGCGTGCAATGGAGGTGACAGCCCCTGGCCAGGGCCCAACTTGCATGACGGGGTCTCTACCAAGGCCATACCCAGGGTACCTGCCTTAGTCCTAAAAAGAAAGAAAGAATACGGGGGTAAGCTTAGGCCAGATATAGAAGTTTTTAGACCTTGAGTTCCTTTCTAGATAACCCATTCAGAGACTCGGTCTATTGCGCCGGGACTTTATGTCCGTCATCGAATCTTTGTCCATTCTAGACAAGCATACAACCGAGCTCATAGTGTCCCGCGGGGAAACTGTATTGCCACTCTTGTCATGCCTAGTCTTTATTTTCTTCTCTTTTCTTGGAGCTTTTGAGATCATGGTTGATGGACTTTGAGATAGACTTTTGCTTTTGGTCATGATGAATGCTCCTTTTCTTTTACTCTTTTTTTCTTTTTCTTGTGGCGTCAGGTCATAACGGACTGCCTGTATTTGAGACCTCCTCTCGTCAGGGTGCCTGGATCGGTCGTCGCCTCCTTATTTACTTCTTGCCCATGGGTTCAGCCGAAGAAAGAAACGGACAGCGACTTTGACTTTCCCCCAAAGCATGGCCAAGGAGAAACAGTGTCTACAATGCGAAAAACCCGACCAGGGACGTCGTGTAGTGTGTGATTGCCGTACTCAGGGTCCTCTTTTGCGGTGAAAGGGAAGATTACCTCATTACTGGGGTGGCACTGGTTAGACTTTAAGGAAAGAAACGCTTAAGATACAATCCATTCCAAGCGTGAGAGAGCTCCTCACCTTCGGCGTTCACTAAGCGGTAAGCATTCCCTGGATAAGCTTCTTTGACAACGAACGGCCCTTCCCAGTTAGGTTGTAATTTAGACCTAGGTCCTGCAGACCGAATAAATTTGCGTTTCAAAACTATATCACCCTTTTTAAATTTACGCTCAATTACCTTCTTTTGAAAATAACGTGAAACTCTCTTTTGATAAATAGAAACGTGATCGGCCACGTTCATCCTCTTCTCGTCTAAGAGTTCCAGCTGGACGAGCTACGCCTCTCGACGCTCATCGAGATTAAGTTCTTTATCGAGCTGCACCCTTAGGGAAGAGATCAAAATCTCATATGGGAGCACCGCCTACATCCCGTAAGTGAGAGAATAGGGAGTTTGCCCCGTAGGAGTATGGACTGAGGTGCGGTAAGCCCATAGAGCTTCCACTAATCTTTCTGGCCAATCAGAAAACTTATGAGATTCGCATGTCTTCTTTATGATTTTGAGAAGGGTTTTGTTAGTGGCTTCGGCTTGACCATTGCCTTGTGGGTAATATGGAGAAGAATGATGCAATGTGATATTGAACTTCTTACATAGGTCCTTGAGCTCTTGAGAGACGAACTGGGGTCCGTTGTCGGTGACGATGCTGCTTGGCACTCCGAACCGCGAGATGATATTCTTCATGATGAAGCGGCACACCGTGGTAGCTTTAATCTCTGTGTATTCTTCAGCTTCAGCCCACTTGGTGAAGTACTCAGTGGCGGTAAGGATGACGGATTTTTACTTGATCTGAGAGTTGGGATCACCGAGCGGGCCGACAATGTCGAAAGCCCACATAGAGAACGACCAAGGAGCAGATAGAGGATGAAGGGATGAAGCTGGAGCATGGATTTTATTAGTGTGGAGTTGGCACTTAAAACACCTCCGGATGTAGAGGGAGCAATCTTCCTCTAGAGTGGGCCAATAATAGCCCTGCCTAAGGATCTTCTTCGCTAGAGCCTGGCCATTCACATGACCTCAACATTCGCTAGAATGGGCTGCTTCGGCCACCTTCCAAGCTTCATTATCGTCCAAACATCTCATGAGCATCCCGTTAGTAGCGCGCCTGTATAGTTCTTCTGCGACAATAGTATACCTTGAGGCAGCTCTCCTTATTGACTTGCGCTGCTCAGCATTTGCCCCTTCTGGAAATGATCCATCTTTGCAAAACAACTCAATCTCATGATACCAGGGCAATTCTTCTTCCTCCAAGATTTCCTCTAACTCTATCAAAGATACTTCTTTAAGTTTTTCCTTCTCAGCCCTCGCCTCCACGGTCTTCCTAAGGTTGTCATACCAAGGATCCTGAAGAGAGGGTGCATCCAATCTCTGAATGACGATAGTCTCAGTATTCCGACTAAGATGGAAAGATAGAGAGGAAGCAAGCGAAGCTAAAGCGTCGGCTAGAATGTTCTGAGACCTAGGAGTGTGGATGTAGATCAACTTACGGAATTGCCTAGCCAGGAGCGTGACCAAATCTTGATAAGGTTTGAGCTTAGGGTCACGAGTGCAATAAGTGGATAGGACTTGCCGCAGGATGAGCTGAGAATCCCCTATGATATTCAAGTAACGCGCACCTAGGAGGTAGGCGTGCTTCAATCCAGCTAAGAGAGCCTCATACTCAGCGATATTGTTGGTAGTAGGAAATTGAAGTTGATAAGCAAAGGGAATCGTCACCCCTTCCGGAGTGAGCAGAATAGCACCTATCCCTCGGCCCTGAGAATTGAGTGCACCATCAAAGTGCAGAGACCAGAAGGGATGATGAGTGAGGACGGAAAGATATTCGTCAGGGAAGTCATCCTGAATAGAATCAGTGTAAGGGATGGGGAGATGGGCAAGATGCTCAGCGATGGCGTATCCTTTGACCACCTTCTGAACGAGGAACGTGATATCGAACTGAGATAGAAAGCTCTGCCAGCGAGCTAACCTACTAGAGAGGATAGGCTTTTCTAAGAGATAGTGGATCGGGTCCATTCTAGAGATCAGCCTAACTGGGTGGGCAAGGAAGTAGTGTTTCAGCTTCTGAGCTACCCACACTAAGGCGGCACAAGTCTTCTCCATAGTGGTGTATCTAGCCTCGGCTGGGTTGAATAACCTGGAGAGGTAATAAGCTGCCCGCTCTTTTTCCTTCATCATCTACTTGTGCTAAGACCCCCCTAAGGAGTCCTCAATGACCGAGATGTATAGGATTAGGGGTTTCCTAGGGACAGGAGGTTGCAAAACCGGGGGATTGGATAGATATTCCTTTAGGTCCTCATAGGCCTTTTGACACTCTTGATTCCATTCAAATTTGACTCCCGCCTTTAGCAATTCATAAAACGGGCGGCATCTCTAAGAATGTTGGGATATGAATCTTATGATGAATTGCAATCTACCAATCAGTCCTCGAAGTTCCGTAATATTCTTCGATGGAGGCATGTCCATGACGCCCTTTGCTTTATTAGATCAATCTGGATCCCCCGTTTGCTAACTATAAAGCCTAGCAACTTCCCTGAAGAGACTCCGAAAACACACTTCTTCGGATTCATCTTGAGCTTGTACTCCCTAGCTCTTTGCAGCACCTTAGCCAGGATAGAGGGGTGTTCTTACTTGGTTCTTGATTTCACCAAGATATCATCCACGTAGGCTTCCATGTAAATATGCATCATGTCGTGGAAAATGGCCATCATTGCCCTATGATAGGTGGCACCTACGTTCTTCAGACCGAACAGCATAACCACGTAGCAGTACGTGCCCCAGGGTGTGGTGAAGGAAGTTTTCTCTTGATCCTCAAGAGCAAGACGGATCTGATTATAACCTGAGTAACCATCCATGAATGATAAAGATTCGTACTCGACAGTGCTATCGACTAGGACGTCTATGTGAGGTAGCGGGAAATCATCTTTGGGACATGCTTTATTAAGATCCCTGAAATCGATGCAAATACACACCTTTCCATCCTTCTTAATAACAGGGACTATGTTCGCCACCCATTGGGGATATAGAACAACTCTAATGAACCTGGCCTTGTATAACTTATCAACTTCTTCTTTGATCCTTAAGGCCATGTGGGGGTGAAATCTTCTTGATCTCTGTTTTATGGGTGTTGCCCCTGGTTTAAGTACGAGTCGGTGTTTCACTAAAGAGGGGTCAAGACCCGGCATGTCCTCATAAGACCCAGCGAAAGAATCACTATACTCCCTCAGAACCTTGACTAGATCTTCTTCTACTTGCGGAGGGAGATTAGCGGCAATAATGATGGGCCTCAGGTCTTCTTCAGTTCCCAAATTTATTTCCTTCGTAGGTTCATCCACTGCTGATGATGGTTCGTTGAATTTCTTTAATCCTTGCGCATACAGATCGGTAGTGTCATCTACATTGCTGTCCTCATCATCAATTGGGTCTTTTTCATCCTGGACTTCATAGACACCGAATTCGTCATCGCTCCACACCCCTTCTATCTCTTCATCTTCAATCATGATTGTTGTAGCAACAAACTCTGGACACTTCAAAAGAGCATGACATCGCTGAGCCAGATCCTGTAAGAACCTATCAGGAATGGATTTGGAATGACGCGCAAGCGGGCGCGGGAAGCTTGGAAGGATTGGACGACCTAGAAGAGGACCCTACTTCTCTAGTTCTAATCGACCCTACTTCCCTAGACTCGACGGACCCTACGCCTAACCTAGGAGAAAGGAAATCTAGTGGAAAGGAAGAAGCAGGGGACTCGTGCCCCTGGACGGAGGATGGAGACAAGGTAGCATAATCTTCCACCGAAACCTCCGTTTCAAATTTGACGTTTTTTTTGGAGATCAGTGGAGACCACACAGCAGGATGGAGGAGGAGGAAGTTGCATGGGGAATAACTCAAGGAAGATGCAATCGAAAAAAGGATCAGACCACATCTCATGGAGTGGAGTGGTGGAGGAAGGAGGAGTTAACAAAGTTGACAGATCAATGGGTGGGAAATGCCCACATGAACACGGAACGAACAAGATTTCAAGTGATCTTTCCGTAAAACACAGATCGACCATAACTGGGGGAGAACGGGGAATGGATTCCAATTGTTGAAATAGAGATGTGAGATGAGAGGGAGACCAAGAAGTGATGATGGGTGAGCTCCCCTTTTCTTGCAGATAAGTAATTGGTTTCTTCGGCCTCCACTAAATGAGCCGGGTTTCTTGATTCTTCTTCTGATCATGGCCATCTGGTTTGCTGAACATGCTGGCAAATACTTGGCTCAAATCTAGCATATCATCAACAGGTCCTTTTGGTAGCAGAGGCGGACCGGCAATCGTGCAAGCTGCATCTTTCTTTTCTGACTGTGCTGATTGTGAATTTAGGATACCTGGCTGAATAGGACCTTTAACAAAGTGTTGACGATAGTCCTAGGTAAGTGGCCCTGAGTCTCCCATCATTGAGAGTGCGGACTCTCGATAACCGAGACCTCTTCGGCTCATTTTCCTCCCTTTGGGCACTGGCTTAGTATGCCTCTGTAACTGTGCACCGAGGCCTCTCCCCGGTTGATAACCCAACTTCAATATGATATCCCAACCCTTGGAATCTTGGATTTGGGGTTTCACTTTGACATTGACAGGTGTAGTGACGTGCTTGCGTGGTGCATAAGCCCTAGAGAAATCCAGATCTAGCATAGAAATAACAGGCCGACTGCTGGGCCACAATGTAGGCAAAATCTTCTCTGAAATGGCTTTTACAGACTGAATCGTGGATAAGCTTTTGACCTTGACCACCCTCCCTTGAAAATGGAATTTAAGACATTGAAATGGTCCCTTAGAGATTGTTGCCAGTGCGGTAGGTAAGTTGTCAACTGCCATATCTTCACTAACCATCACCTTCTGAAGGAAATCTCTTAGTGCATCTTGGTGAAGGGTAGATCTCTTAATTGGCGGGCACCCTATCAAGGTGATGTAGCAGATCATATTGGGTACCTGGTAGTGGCTCGGTTTCTTCCTGCTAAGTAGCCGGTTGGGAAGACTGGGGATTAGAAGCGGAAGGATATGTACGATGAAACATGCGCCCGCTCCGCAGGGCGAAGTTATAGGCTATCGCGGCCTCGGACGGGCTCAAGATAAGTGACTTAGTAGGTCCGGTGGGGTGGATGAGTGGTGCAGAAGAGGGTGTGGTGGAAAGGATGATAGGTGAGGGATTGGTGGTAGCTGGTGCGAGTGGAAGTGGGGATATAAAGGTAGGCGGAGGCACAATGAGTGGAGGGTTAGATGGAGGTGTGGTGGTAGCGGGGGTGAGTAATGTGTGAGAGGTGGGCGGTGGCGTAGGAATAGATGAAAAGACAAATGGGGTAGCAGGCGGAGGAGGGTTTTGGTATGTAGGCGTAAGGATGGTGGGAGTGGAAGGAATGCGGAAGTTGTGGTGAAGGGACATAACTCGCGGTGTAGAGCTGTCGTCATCAAAGGACCACCCGACATCAGGGGTCGGGGTTGAACTACATTGACCTGGGCCGGTGTCGGTGGCTGAGGCATTGGGTTTTGATGGATCTCCAAGTCTTGAATCGGCTGCTGTTGCTGTTGCGGCTGCTGCTGCGGCTGTGGTGCCTGTTGTTGCTGCACTTGCTACCTCGGCGGCTGCCTTCTTTTCTCTTTAATTTCTGTAATGGCTCTATGCATTTCGGCCCAATCAATCCTATGTCCTTCATGGAGGTCATAGACCAAATCCCTGAATTGAAAACACCCTTCAATAGTATGTCCCGGCTGCCTGTGGAACATACAGTACTTTGTCTGATCAATGGTCGGGTTCCAGTTGGGCCATTCCGGAGGGAGTTATATAGCATTAACTGACATGAGAGCTGAGAAGATATCTGTGAGGGTTTCTGGCAGGGGTGGGTACTGTGCTCTTTTAGGAGCCGGGCACTTGTTGTTGTTGTTGTAGCCGTTGGGTGGAGGGACATTATGATATTGCGAAGGCTGTGGTGGTTGCTGCGGAGCGGCAAAGGTGTTTTGTGGAGTAGTGAAGGAAGGTGGAGGGTTTTGAAAGTTTGGTGGATTAGGTTGAAAGTTTTGTGGCACGGGGTTTTGAGGAGTGCGGGGGTTTTGTGGAAAGCGGAAGGGTGCAGCTTGGAAGGGAAAGGTAACGGCTTGGACTTGTTCATTGGTCTGAACCCCTTCGGTGACAGGCCCTTGAGGTTTCTTGTGGTATTTTAGCTTTTGGTTTTCAAAGAGCGAGTGGATGGGGGAGTCTTTGAACTGTGTTTGAATGAACCGCGCCCGGCTATAGAGTTGGTGCATGTTTGCTATATCATTCATGGCCAGAATGTTTCGGAAGGTCGGAGTAGCATTGGATATAAGTAACTTGACTTTCTCTTCCTCCGGAATGTGGCCTGGCACCCTGGCGGCCATCTGCCTCCATCTATCAGCGTAAGTTGCAAACTCCTCATCGGGCTTCATCTTCTCGGCCACTAAATCTGTGAAAGAATATTCTGGGCCGACTCTGTCTTGACCGCTGGATGAACTTGTCTTTCACTATCTTAAAGCTTTCGGCGTCCTCCAATGGCAGGGAGTAGAACCATTCTAGTGCAACACATGAATACGCCATAAGGTGATCATCATATTGAAATTGGGCCGATTCATATAAAAAGTCCCTCACATGAATAAAAGGATTGCCATTCCCATCATACTTGCGGTAATTGGGGAGCTTAGATTGTGGAGTGAATTAGATGTTTTGGAAGCTGGGGACTGGAACATCTACCAAGGATTGTGGGCCAACCTGTTTTTGGAGGAAATCAAACTATTGTTGCATAGCGGCCCATTTGTCAAGGAGTTCCTGCTCCCTAGACGGAGTAGGGATAGCGAGAGATGAAGGTTGAAATTGAGGAGCGGAAGGATGGACTGTCGTAGGAGGTGGAAGCCCATAAGAAGGAGTAGCAGGATAGACGGCCAAGGTAGGGGGCCCATAGGAAGGATATTGGGTCGGAGACTGACCTAGATTAGAATGGACTTGGGCAACCCCTTGCTGAGGGCGCAAGAAATCTGAAGGGCCAACAAGGACTTGCAGTACCGATGGGCTGGACGTGTGATGATCCACCTGAATAAAAGAAGGGAGTGTAGACTTTCCCTTATCAGAAAATTGCTGGGACGAAGCGGAAGATTGGCCCGTTTCCATACCAGAAAATGTGATGGTCCGAGGTTGGTCCAGAGTAAGATCGATTGGAGTGGGCTGGATGGAAAGATTAGATTGGCCCTGCACAATCGTAGGATGTGGGGTATTGGACCCCTGCATGGCCTGATAGACAGCTTGGAGTTGGGCCGGATCCAACTGGGCCATCATTTGGAGAATGGAGCCAGTAGAAGGAGGAGAAAAGGAAAGAGTGGTTTGGCCACCCTCCATAGGGACGGAGGATGGGAGAGGGGCGGAGCCCTCTCCAGGCGAAAATGAGACAACCCTAGGAGGGTTTTTAAGAAGCCCTTGAGGGAGAGACTCCTCTTGGGAATGGGGAGGATTGAAAGAAGCCATGATGGGTTCGAAGAGCGGGTTGGAGTAGAATTTGGAGAAGGAATTGACCCTAGGAGGTGACTCTAATGGACGAAAACAACTCCACATGCAACGGAAAATCTTAACAAAAGTAAACAACACACAACAAACACACAATGAGTGATCAAACTTAGATGACTTAAACAAAGATGCAAGTGAAATAAGAGATAGCAACACTTGAGATCAACCAAGTTGTTTAGATGATGGAATCAAGATTCTTATGATTTCCTCCTTTGGAACCTTAGTGATTTGATTAAAATGCGCTCTCGACAAAAGGTTCCTAATAGGGGAAAGATATGTGGCTTGGTAGACTCTAAATGTGGTCACTCTTTCACTTATGCAATCCTAGACACGGTGTAGGAGGTGGTACAACCGGCCCGGTGTCCGTGTGGGAATCCACGGCTCACGGGGACTTATGGAGGTCTCTGATGTGTTTTCCTAGTCGGCCCCAAGGAATATGGAGACGAGAGGTCCACGCACCAAGGTAGAAAAATGCAATCTAATGTATGAAGATATGCATGAACCTATGTGCACCGGAGTGCATGCAAGTTCTATCCCCAAATCTAACAATCAAATGTGCACACAATGAAATGAATATATGAACCAACCAAGGAGGAGACCAAATAGCACCTAAGTATGAAAATCATAGCAAAACTGTGGAAGTAAACTGCACCTTGGGATGCGTACCTATCTAGAGTGTGTGACGGTCTAGAGTACCTGCGCCAGATGAGTGTGACGGTCGAAGACCGGGCCGTCATAGTAATGTAACGCGGTGGTGCAGGACCGTCAGAGGAGCCAAGGAACCAGAAACAACAAGAAAAAGGAAAATCCGGGGAACACACGGGCACCCAGGGTAAGCGAATGAAAGCCGGTTTTAATAGAGATCCAAAGCACGACTGGCACTAGATGTCCCACTGTGATCGCCAAAAAACTGTTGGTTTTAATGCGTCCCTTCTTTTGCAAGATGGGCTATGATGCCAACTATGAGCAAGTAATGAGCCAAATAATGTAATCAATCAACCTATGAACATGCAAATCATGAACCTAGGCAACCAACATAAGCTCTAGCATGGGCATACTATCTCAATCAAAACTAAACTAAGCAAATAAAGAAAAACACACGCCGGACGTGGAATAAGGAAAAGTAAAACACACCGTAGAGGTGGAACAAGCAAAAGTAAAGAAGAGATATGATGAGAGAGAATAGCTAATGCCCAAACTAAGAAAAGATGTGATCGCCACCAAGGTAAAAATAAGCCAAAGACCTGATCAATACCTTAGAATAGGAGGATGATGCACCCGCCCACGGGAGAGAGAAAATGATCAGGAAACTACAGCTCAGTGGGATGTGACGGTCCAATGTTGGTGCATCACAAGACTGTGACGGTCCCACGATAGACCGCTACAACACTCTAACGCGCCTATGATAGACCGTCAGAGCTTATGTAGAATAAGATTGTTAATCTTTTGATCTCTAAGCTTTCCAGCCGGCCAGAGAGCTTGCGCCTCGTGATATGGACTCTGTAAACCTGCAAAAGAGTGTAGAACACAAGAAAAATAACCTAGATTAGCCCTTTCACAAAGTAGTATCAATAATCCAAAGAACTTATGAACATGCAAAAGGAGAGGGAAATACCTGGGGGATTGGTTTTTTAACCCATCTGGGGCATTTTAAAAGATGGGAGAATGCTTTGAAATGTATGCAACAGATGAAAGAACGTGAAAGATAGAGAGATAATGCTATGATTGTTTGGAAGAGAGGAAAACACTCAGAACAATGATGTGACTGAACTAAACCCTTGAAACCGACACTCCCTGGACTTTGGAAGTAGATGAACGTGGGAAGTAGCTCTCCTTGGTTGGTTCTAGCTCCAGGATGCGGCAGCACTTCGACGTAAACTCCAGATTTCTCCCCTTCAAGCCATGAAGTCAAGGGTTTTATTTATAGGCCCTCAAAGTCTAGGTTCGAGTTGAGGATAATCCATCAAGAAAGTAGGTCGTTTCTTAGCAAACTCTTGAAGATAAAACTCCCAAGAGTCCATAGAAACAAACAGAAGGTTCTGAGGATCAGATTTGGAAGAGAAATCAAGGAATCAAACTCTCAAGTCGGCCACGGAATAGCAGAGACAAGGCCAGGCTTGCTAGGACTCTCTGTTGGATGTAACGGCTGCTCGATAGACCGCCACATGGATGTAACGCTCTAGGAAGAGACCGTCACACAACCTTATCCCTTAAGAATATAAGATCAACGTGGGAAGTTCTTAACAATTGGACTCTTGAAGGACGTAACGGTCGAGGAAAGACGCGTTAGAGAACTATAACGGTTTCATGATAGACCGTCAGAGTCAACGGATAACCACATGATAAGCATTGGAAAGAGGCCTTGAGACTAAGGACTCAGCAAGATGTAACGGCCATAAACTGATGCGTCAGAGAAATGTAACGTGTCTGGCATAGACCGTTAGAGACAATAGAGTGCCAAAAAATGAAAGCTTGCTAAGCTTTGTCCAATGAAAGATATCGAGGAACCAGACCCAACCAAGGGATCAAAACCCATGAAATAAACCTCCAACTGATCCAGAAAGCTCAAATGAAAGAGAATAACTCAGAGCATCATATAGAATGGACAAGGAGATGACCCAATTTATTGGTCATAAAACGGGTGTCAACAACTGTGATCACTTAATGATCCACTATGACGAGGTCGACTGGAGCTGGCCTTTAATGCTATCAGTCTCTTTCTTTTCTCCAGCTCGTCTGTCTTTGGTAGGTTCATCTCATACGTCATGAGTGAACCAATCAGCTCATCGACCTTTCTGTTCTGTAAATCCCTGGACTCCTCAATAAATGTTGCCTTGGTGTGCCAAGTCGGAGTCAGAGAGCACAGAATCTTCCTCACTATCTCATAATCAGAATAAGTCTTTTCGAGACTTCTAAGACCATTGGTGATGATTGTGAGGCGAGCATACATCTCAGTAATTGTCTCATTCTGCTTCATCCTGAACACCTCATACTCAGATACAAGCAAGTTAGCCTTGGTCTCTCTGACTTGAGATGTCCCTTCATATATCACTTCTAACTTATCCCACATCTCCTTAGCTATAGAGTATGATGATACCCTGTAGAATTTTGTGGGGTGAAGGGCACACTGAATAGCATTGATCGCACTCCAGTTTAGTGTTGACTTGCGGATCTCTTCTTTCGTCCATACGTCCTCATTAGGATGCAACTCGAACAGTCCCTTGCTGACAACCTTCTAGATCTCGTGATCCTTCGCCCTCAAAAACACTTGCATACGATTCTTCCAGTATGCATAGTTAGATCCATCGAAGTACGGAGGCTTGGTAGTGGAGTGTCTCTCTGCTGTTATCCCTCTAGCATCCATGATTGCTACCTCTTCAGGATGTTGATCCCTGCAGAAGAGTTAGGCTCTGATACCACCTGTTGTGGATCTAGAGGGGGGGTGAATAGATCAATCGCCTATTAAAATTTCAACAGCAGCTAAACTTTAGCGGAATTAAATCAAACTACTATAGGGCACCAGGAAACACTTAACACAACTAGAATAGAATCACTGAAGTAGATCAGTTCACACTCTACCCTAAGCATCCATCTAACAAGTGATGAATAGAACCAGGAGATGAACTCAAGACACAACACAAACAACCACGAGACAATGGTTTTTAGGTGGTTTGATCTCTATCCAGAGATTTACGTTCACCCAACACTTAACCAAGTGTGGATTCACTGCTGATACACAGCTTCAACTCCGCTGATCCATAGCTTCGGGGAAAACCTTCCCTACAATCGCTGATCCACAGCTTTGGGGAATACAATCCCAGACCGTTGAGCCTCACAGCTTATGCTCCAGAGGAATCCTCTTATGTCGCTGACACATAGCTTGAAGAATAGGATTTCAAAAGAAAAATGAAGGAAAATGCAAAAACCAAAACACAGTGAGAATGTAGCTCTTAACAGTGAGCGGATCGGCTTTGGTTTTGAACCAAGAGACCGAGACAACAATCACAGGTGCTTCTTCTCTCAAATCCCTCTCTCAGATCTCTCTCTCAGATCTCTCTGATCTTGCTGGCTCTAGCTCTACTGGATCGTGCTTCCTCTTGCTCTCTCTGCTCCTTTCTTTTTCTTTCAATTGTGCGATCAGACGCTTTCTTAAGCAAACAACTTCTTATTTATAGACAGTTGAAAGATGGGCATGTGGAAGTCACATTTCCTGCCCAAGCTTTTCGTCCAGATCTGGAATTCCAAGACCACGTGGCAGCATCTGAGCTTGACATCTTTCCACATGTCATAAGCATAGCTCAACTTTCAATCTTGGATCACGTGCTCTACTTAAAGATTATGAGCAGTTGTCATGTTTATATGTTAAGGCATATAACAGTTAGACAGGTATGAATATTGCACAGACTTCGTGTGTGCATGATACAAAGAATGCACTGACCCTATATGCCATAGGCCTAATGTGCACGGACCTTGCATGTGCAAGCAAGGAGGATTGCACATACTTTTCCTTCGTTCAGCAACGAATGTTGCACCGACCTTATGCCAGCCCGATACAAAGATTGCACCGACCTTGAAAAGAGATGTGCACAGACTTCAGTTACCATAGAGCAAGTTTGCACGGACTTAGGATGCAACACACCTTAACCTGCATAGACTCTAGATGGAGATGTATGTTATGTGCATAGTACGAGAGTTGCACCAACTCTGGGCATGCAACAACGAGTGTTACACCGGCCTGACTTGGAAAAGCATTGCACTGACTTGCTACAAACAAGATTTGCACCAACCTCAATGACTGACTGAGGCAAACTTGCACCGACTTGGTCTCGCAGCATAAAATATGCACCGAGGTGGATGTGAAAAGCAAGTAATGCATCGAGCTTGTTCGAGGTACAATAATATGTTGCACCGACTCAATGTGCCTAATGCTCAGTATGCACCGATGTGATTATGCACGAAACAACATTGCACAGACTTTATGTGCAACACATAGTGAATTGCACCGACCTATTATGCAAGCTACACACATGAAAGAAAGACATGCACGAACCTTCCTAAGGGCAAGACAAAACCTACACCGACCCTGTGTATGCATGAGCATATGTGTGCACCAAGTTTAACAGAGAATGCACGGACTTCATGCAATGCAAATATGAATAGTGATATGCACGGACTCTGCTTTCATTTGCACAGGATGTGCACCGACTATGTGTGCAATCGTTACAAGGAATGCACCGACCTTATTTGGATACAACAGGGACTTGCACCGAATTATATGATGAACGATCATATATGCACAGACCTAAAACCTTTGATAACAAACCTTGCACCGACCTGGGTTCCGTTTGCACTGACTTGAATAACAAAATGCTAATAGTATGCTGTTCTACAGTATGTTGCACCGACCTATTATGGGCACATATCATCTGAACGTTGAAGTACAAAAGTGCAGACAAAATTTATGTGATTATCTGACATATAAAATTCATCAAAATACACACCATCGTCAGGTCAAGATAAAGTCAACAAAGTCAACTCTACTATTGTCAATCAATCAAGACACAAATAGTACATAGCAGTACACATACTGCTGATCAACCCCAGAGGAGACCCAACAGAGAAAGCTAGCTAGAGGCCTAGCTCAAGGCATTGAGCTTGTGTGTGCACACGTGGTCAGGGGCGGTTGGACGAGCGCCGATGGGTGTGACCCTGACTAGTCACTCGTTGTTGAGGTACCTTGTTCCTGGTTCTGTGGTACCGTTGCTCCTTGTACTTGGTACTGTTGTTCCTCGTACTTGGTTTTATGAGTATCTCAATTACCGTTGTTCCAGACGTGTGGGAGATACTTGTGGTGCAGTGTAAGATGTCAGTGGACGCATCTGGCTGTTCTTCTAGTGAAGAGGTGCTCTTGTCACTTGACGCATGACTCTCGTGATTCTCGTGTCTCGTGACGTGTGTTTTGTCATTGGTTCCGAGTAGCCTGTGAGTGGCTTTACTCGAGGCCTAGTCTTGTATAGCATACACGATGATCTAGTTGTGTATGTTCGTGTCTTTGACTAGGTAGGTCTTTTGTAGGCTTTTGCCTGTTTTGGTGGGCTTCAGCTTTGGAGCTTATTTTGGTTGACGGATCGGTAACGCCCGACTTTGTGAGCTTGGGGTTGGCATGTCTATTGCCGTTTGGAGTAGCATAGGGGGTCGTGGTTCGATCGGCTATCATGTTTTTAGTTAGTACGGCTTCTCTCTTTCTTTAGCTATTCTTCCTCTTGCTTACTCCTGCTTTTTATAGCTTTACTATTGTAGTCACTACTATTGCTCATGTTCTTCCTGCTTTACTATTTAGCGCTGTTTAGCATGTTACTGCGTTGTTTCCAGTGGGGATCTGCGCAACCCCTACTGAGCTAGTGACACGAGACTCACCCCTACTTTTCAGGTGTGGTCGCTTTTCTTCCTCATGGTTCGTGACGCAGAGTGCCTATTGTAGTTGCCAGCGTTGCTAGCATTCTCTGCATCGGGCTTCCCCCGACTCCAGTGTATGTTTTCTTTTCTGTTGGGCTGTACTTGTCTTTAATTAGACTGGACTCTGTTAATTTAAACTGTTAATTAAAAATATAATTTTATTTATGCTACTTTAGCATACCTGATCATTGAAATATTAATTACTTACTACTTTATCTGGGACTTCAATGTACTACACACACTCCTTTTATCCCTTCGGAGCTTTTCCGCTCTTGGGAGGCCTCGCAGGATCCAAGTGTTATCAGATTTACCCGGTATCCGGACCCTGGGTCGTCACAGGTGGTATCAGAGCTCTGTTGTGTGTGAAGTACATGGGAATTCGAGATATTGCAGTATTCAGATTCCTTAAGGTCCAGTACAGTTGATAGTTAGCATTAGCGTTGGCATCGATTTTGTGATTATTTGTCGCTTTATTTTCGTTTGTGGTCTTGTGCGTGCTGTGTTGGCACTGTGTGAGATGGTTTTGCTCTCGTCAGGATGTGACGGAGTGCTTTTCTTTTGTTGTGGTGTCTGTCTCGATTATGCTTTACTTGGCAGATTTCACTGGCAGGCGTGAATCTGTGGTGCGGTGTTCGAGATGTTTCTATAATTTGTTCAAGTGGCTGGTGACTTTCTCATTGGTGTGATGGCCGTGCACATTTTTATGTTGTTCTGGTCCTCGAGATGTGTTCCCCAAGATTGTCGTTGTTATTGTTGTGGGTCCTTGTTGGTGAGCTGTTCGTGGCATGGCTTATGCATACTAGCCGTGTGTCCAGCTGTAATTGTGCCTTGATCTGACCCATCTTGCAGTTGTGTTCTGTGGTTCTATGTTCAGAACGGAGCCGGGATTCTGCATGTGTCATTGTTATTGTTTGTTGGTGGTTGTGTTCAGCTTGGGAGGATTTCCCTATGAGTCTTATTTGGCATGGTGTGGACCGAGGTCTTGTCGGTTTGTTTTGCTGTACTCTTCTGTCATGGCGGAGTTGGCATGCGACTCGAATCAGATGTAATGTCTGAGTGAGGACTGACTTGATTGTGCTCGTGGTCCAGTGTTGTCGTTGGCGTTCTACGTGCCAGAATTGTTGTTCCTGGCACAGAGGCCGATGTTGTCGAGTTGTCAGCTGAGGAGTATGTTTCCTTGTTTAAGCTGATGCTTGTTATGTTTGCCGTGTGTTTTATCAGTAGCTATTTTCGTGGCATGGGTCGTGTCTCCTTTCCCTGTGAGACGGAAGCAACGTTGCCTTGTTTCGGGGGTGTCAGACTTGTGTTCACTTGGGTGCCGTGCTTGTTCTTTAGATTATTTTGTCTTGATATTCATAGCGTGTACCTGTGATTGTGGTCTGGCAGTGTTCCTCTGAATTGTGTTTTTCGAGATTTGTGTTGTCGTGTTCTAGGTGTTGGTGTTGGCTGGAGCTTGGTGATCATTGCCAGCGTTTTGGGTTTGTTCTTCCCTGCTTCTTCCTTGTTAACTCCTTTAATTTTGAGAATGAAATATTTGTAAGGGGGGAGGACTGTAAGACTCTGAGTCTTTCGGATCTTTATCGGGAAGTTTCGGATCACTTTTATAGGTCTTGAGTTGTGTTTTACGATCCACGTGGATTTTTCTCTCGTACAAGTTACGGAACCCAGTGGAGAGTTTATTATTCAGTTCATCGACTCGAGGACATTACAGTTGCATTGCATTCTTTCCGAGGATCGTTTAGACTATTTTTCCATATTTGTCTGAATTAGTCCATTTTTGGACCAAAAATCAGAATTTGCGAAAATTAGGAAAATTCTATTTTCCTTTTCTTTTTATTCTCTTTTCTCCTTCCTCTCTCCTCACCACCGTCACATTCCCTCTCTCTCGTTCTCTCTCCTCTCTCTCCACGGGGCGTACGATCGTGGCGAGCTGGCTGAGGTAGGGACGTCATGGAGTTGGTCTGGCGCATGATGGGGCGAAGGATTGAGCGTGGCGTTGACGCAATCCCTCTGTGGATTCAAAGCCGACGTGTTCGGTTCGTTTGGTGATTTTTGGCGCGATTTAGTCACTTCGGTGTGCGAGAACTTCGGTGGAGGTAGGGAGATGGACGCCCTACTCTTCTTCTACGTTACCTTACGATTTTGAGATATTCGGTGCGAGAACGAGTGGGTTCTGTCTTGTTATGGGTGAAGCATGCTTTGGGGGGTGTGAGACGAGTTCGCCTGCCCAGGCGACGGTTTCTAGCCTAACTAGTTTTAATTCAATCCCTGGCATGTCTGCATTCCATTCCCACTGGTTTTATCACGATTGGTTGTCATTTGGGACCGGTAGAAGTCCGGGAACCCATGTGACTCATTTTGGGTCGATTCGGTAGAATCATCCGTTTCTTACGTTTTTAGTGTCGTTTGGACCCCTTCCGGTCTGTGGAAGGTTTGTATCGCATCTAGGATTGTTTCTCCATCGTTTAGAAGCGATTAGGGCGTGGAACGGTCGGGATTGGCGCTTCCTCTGTTTTACCCACCGTAGCACTTTAGCGGTCCTTTCAGTGACCGCAAGGGGTCTTCTAGCGGCCGAGTGTATGACCACTAGGCTGCGTTGGGCGTCGAGTCGGTTCTATGTCGGTTCGGGTCTTCGCGGTCATGCGATTGACCATTTGTGTCGGCTAGCGGCCTATAGTTAGATCGCTAAGCCTTGTCTGGCGGTTCAAGGTTAAACTGCTAGATTCAGGTGTCATGTCGGTTTGGCCAAGTGGCCTTATGATAGACCGCGAGGCTAGCTGTGACAGTTCATAGTTAGACCGCTAAGCACCATTTTATGTCGATTCGAGGGTTTTTGAGTCGGTTAGGCTAGCGGTCCTAGCCTTGACCGCTTAGTGGCTTTGGCTGTTCAGTATATGACCGCTAGGGTCTGTTTGACAGGTTAAGTTGGTTTAACTGTAGGGGGTTTGACTGGGTCTGGCAGTCAGGTCCTTGGTCGCTACCTTCCTCTGGTGGTCCTGAGGTAGACCGTTTACCCCCATGTCCTTATGATTTTGTTCGCTCGAGTCTCTGAGTGTGGCGGTCATTCCCATGACTGTTTCACTCAGATGGCGACTCTTGGGTGGACTGTGTATGGCTTTGGGCGGCCCTTTGGTGACCGTCATTTGCCTGTCTGTATCCTATATGTGTGAATAGTAGCTCTTCAACTGACTGCTTGGTTTACCTAGCAGTCAGGCATCTAGCCGTTCATTACCCAGAGTTCTATTTTCTAATGTTTGGCCTCCTTTGTCTTGGCCTTACCTTGTGGTTTGCCCATTATCCCGTGGATATCTTGGATGTCCTATGAGGGCTGTGACCATGTTGTGGGGTGGCCAGGGAGTGCCATTATATCGAGTTGTGTTCCGTACTGCTTTCAGAGTCATTATTAGTGTCTGGTCAACCCGGTGTGATCCAGTGGTTAACATATGACCTTGTGAATGTCTTGGTGATCCGGTATGGATCGAGACATGGTTTTGGACGTCTTGAGGTATTGTCTTACCTCGGTTTGTGTGTCCACGTGCTTTGAGGGTCTTAGTGATTCCTCAGGTCTCCGTGGTTTGTGTTATGCGGAGGCGTGGATCAGGTGATCGGATGCCATTTCCATTATCGGTGTTTTCTCGTGATTTGGCTTAGGATTAGACCGATTGGCGGCTTGTTACCGCTATGTATGATGATCTTGACCCCGAGTCTTCTGACTCAAGGATCGTTATGCTTGCAGGTCTAGTTGTTGTCTTGAGTCTCGTGGCAGTCTGGTATGCTACCCTGTGTCTGGTGCTTCGCAGTACGTGCGACAGTGCATGCATAGCCTATCTGTACTTCAGCACTATTATTTTGAAGTTTCTGTGTCTAGTGAGCCTCCACTAGTCGTAGCCTAACGACTCACATGTTCCAGTGTGTCGGCCCACCAAGGAGTGGTGGCGGGGCAGTTCCCGATAGATGGTTCGTAAGCTAGTTTCTGTGGGCTCCCTTGCCTAATAGTAGCATCCTACTGGGGGAGAAAGCTTGCTAGAGGCTTGGCTCAAGGCATTGAGCTTGTGTGTGCACATGTGGTCAGGGACGGTTGGACGAATGTCGATGGGCGTGACCCTGACTAGTCACTCGTTGTTGAAGTACCTTGTTCCTGGTTCTGTGGTACCGTTGCTCCTTGTACTTGGTACTGTTGTTCCTCGTACTTGGTTTTGTGAGTATCTCAGTTACCGTCGTTCCAGACGTGTGGGAGATACTCATGGCACAGTGTAAGACGTCAGTGGACGCATCTAGCTGTTCTTCTAGTGAGGAGGTGCTATTGTCACTTGACGTATGACTCTCGTGATTCTCGTGTCTCGTGACGTGTGTTTCATCATTGGTTCCGAGTAGCCTGTGAGTGGCTTTACTCGATGCCTAGTCTTGTGTAGTGTACATGATGATCTAGTTGTGTATGTTCGTGTCTTTGACTAGGTAGGTCTTTTGTAGGCTTTTGCCTATTTTGGTGGGCTTCAGCTTTGGAGCTTGTGTTAGTTGATGGATCGATAACGCCCGACTTTGTGAGCTTGAGGTTGGCCTATCTGTTGCCGTTTGGAGTAGCTTAGAGGGCTGTGGTTCGATCGACTGCCATGTTTTTAGTTAGTATGGCTTCTCTCTTTCTTTAGTTGTTCTTCCTCCTACTTACTCCTACTTTTTACAGCTTTACTGTTGTTGCTCCTGTTCTTCCTGCTTTACTGTTTAGCGCTGTTTAGCGTGTTACTGCGTTGTTTCCAGTGGGGATCTGCGTGACCCCTACTGAGTCAATGACACGAGACTCACCCCTGCTTTTCAGGTGTGGTCACTTTTCTTCCTCATGGTTCATGGCGCTGAGCGCCTGTTGTAGTTGCCAGCGTTCCCTGCGTCAGGCTTCCTCCGACTCCAGTGTACGTTTTCCTTTCTGTTAGGCTGTACTTGTCTTTAATTAGACTGGACTCTATTAATTTAAACTGTTAATTAAAAATGTACTTTTTATTTTTGCTACTTTAGCAAACCTGATCATTAAAATATTAATTGCTTATTGCTTTATCTGGAACTTCAATGTATTGCACACACTCCTTTTATCCCTTCGGAGCTTTTTCGCTCTTGGGAGGCCTTGCAGGATCCAGATGTTATCAGGTTTACTCGGTATCTGGACCCTGGGTCATCATAGCATCCCTGCGCAGGCACACCGCCGCGCGCAGCCACCTGCGCACGGAGCCTCCGCGGCTGCCAGGGAGATCCAGATAAAAAAGAAAGGGTTTTCAGTCCAGGAAGGGTCCCGACAGCCACCTCCCCACCAGACGACGCCCCTGGGGTCTTCAGCCCATGGGGAGGCTGGTGGTCGCTGAGGGCTTGATCCCCCACACCCCCCACGCCGCTGTCGCGGGTCTTACAAAAAAAAAGCTGCGAGAGTTTTTTTTCGAGACCGGTGGTCAAATCCCCGCCGTACGACACCGCAAGCGTCGTCTCCGGTTGACTGGGGTCCGACGATGGTCGGGGCATCCTCCCCCTTCGTATGGCGGTGGCGGTGGTTGCTGTGAGTCTTAGGGTTTTTTGGGGAAGAGGGGGGTTATGAAGGGGGGTGGAGGAAGAAGAAAGGGTTTGACCCTTTTGCCCCTATTATGTTAATATTTAAGTTTTAAAATTCAAATTTTTGTTTATATTAAGATCTAATAAAGTTCGTGGATCTAATTTTGGGTCCCATGTTAATGTATTCGGATTTAATTTTTGGATTTGGATTGAGGATCCTTTTAGGATCTGAATTTAAGTTGGTAAACGGTTTTGGGTCTAGATATCAGGTCTTACATCTATACGGATCTTATTTGGAATCCGAATCTGGATCCGTTTATATATCTGAATCCAATTAAAATTCATTTTTTTAAAATATTTGTATCCATTATTACTTAAATGTATCCTTTAAGTATGAAACTATTTATTCAAGTTCATTTAATTATATCTTTATCCTTTTTAAATTTGTTAATGGGTTTTCTATAGGGTCCAATAAGTTCTGGATCTTATGCCCATGTATTTCGGGTATGTTTTGAGCCCATTAAGATTTTTTAAAGGATATAGAGTACATTTTGTAAACAATTTGGATACAGAAGTAATTTCTGTCGGTGTGTTTGCAATTCAGTGGCTATTTCTGCAAACAGAAAATGATATTTATGTAATAGCATGCTAAAACTTGTGTTGTGAACCCCTTTTAATTTAGTTTTGGCATGATTAAAGCTTGTTAATGGACTAATAATTGTTGTAGTAATTTTAGGAGATATTTTTGTGATATTTTGACCTCCTTATAGTTTTTATTTTTGCATCAATATCTCCATTTCAGATTACAATAATTATAGTGTTTATGTCCTTTTGCTCATATTTAGTGTTATTTTGATTCTATTATGCAGTTTTGTGCGAATTTTTTGATTTTTAAGTGATTAGGTAGACCACCAAAGTGGCACTAACTATGAAGAATGATAAAAATTTACACTCTTGAGTTAATGATAGTACCATTCGTGAGCATTATGATTTGTTTGTTATTATTTTTAATTGAGAGGAGAATATTTTAGCATTCGAAATGTATAAGTTGACCACCGAAGTGGCCTTATGCATTAAGAATAATAAAGTATTCATTAAAGTATTAAAATGATATCAAACTTTGTGTTCTTGGCTTGAATGTAGAATTTAACTCGCAAAGGAGTGTTCTATTTTCATGTCATGAACATGATAGAATACAATTTATGTGCACGGCGACTCTTGAGAGTTTTATACCCAAAGGTGCTCTCTCTTGACATCAATATGTATATAAGTTTTAGTTCTATCACTTAAGTCATTTTGGGGAGTTGGTCCATTAGTATATTATAATTGTCACCCAAAAGAGATATTATAATGATACATCAGAATCATTTATTAAAGTAGTTTTTTTTAGTTATTAGAATTACTCTGTCTTTATGCCTCATAACTTACTATTATCATTGCTTTGTCTTATATGTGAGCATGTGTTTGTATTTTACATCTGCTTCTCCTTTGTTTGCACCTTTTCAATAGTCAAGTGCCTTACCTTGACGGGACAAATTTTATTGAATAGAAACAAAGGGTCATGTTTGCTCTAGGGTGCATGGGTTTAGACTTATCTTTGCGTGAGGATAAACTAGTTCCACCTATTGCAGAAAGTACACAAGAACAGAAGACTCACTTCAAGAAGTGGGATAGATCCAACCGTTTGTGCCTATTGTTCTTACAGGGACATGTACGGCAAGACATTAAGGGATCTATCCTTGAGCAGGCCATAGCCAGTGGATTCTTAAAGGCTGTTGAGGAAGAGTTCATTAGTTCTGATAAAGCAAAAGCTAGCACTTTAATGGCTAAGTGGTCCTCAATGAAATATATTGGAAGTAGCAGTATCAGGGAACATATCATGATGATGAGAGACATTGCATTTTAGCTTAATGCAATGGAAGTTACTATTTCAGACACATTCCTTGTTCACTTCATTCTCAACTTTCTTCCAAGTGAATATGAGGCCTTTAAGATCTCATATAACACACATCAGGTTAAATGGTCACCAAATGAATTGATGACCATATGTGTTCAAGAGGAAGAGAGATTGAGAGGGGCGATTGTTGAGTTATGGTTTTGATGATTGTTGTGATTGTTAAGTTATGGTTTTGTTGAAAACTAAACTTAATGAGTGATTAAGTGATGATAACTAAACTTATGGTTGATTGCTCATGCTATTGTTATCTATGTATGGTTGAGATGGCAAATGGGAACGGTTATATGGTCTTGATCCTTGGTTTGTATATGTTGATTTTACAAGAGGCAAGAGGTTTCATAACCTCTTTAATGTGAACAAGCATGGTATTAACCCTGACTATCTTGCATGTAGGATCAAATTCATAACAGTCACCTGGTGAACCAAAACTCTGCTCCTCTACAATCCAAAACAGGTGGTATATGTCATTTACTGTCAAGAACCATTGGTGAGACTCTTACCTTATCTTAGCATCGATATCACCATGTGTATCTTATATAGCTCTCCTTAATACACCTTAATTCATGCACATTAAACATGAAACCCTTCTGGCCATCGTGCGTCCTCGCCCGCGGATCGACATGCGCAGTTAGGTCGCGGGGGTCAAGGGGGCAGTCCGCCCCCGGAATAAAATTTAGATATGCTCAAATGGTTTAGACGTTTCAAATGCATAAACCAAGTGAATCCAATCCCAAAATGCATGGATTTGATATGGACATGAAGCTCTTGACTTATGGACATGTTTCTTTGGGCTAACACTTCATTTTTGTAGGTATAGGTCTTTCCGGTCGACCAATACACCTTGGCCGGTCGACCAGATTTTCCAGAGACGAAGAACTTCAGAATTTACAGGTTCCGGTCGACCAGTTCTTCCAGAAATGAAAAACTCCAATTTTTACAGGTTTTGGTCGACCGCCACTATAGGGCCGGTCGACCGGTTTTGCCAGAACCAAAATGTTCTGGCTGCAGCAGGTTCCGGTCGACCGCCAGCCCTGAGCCCCCTTTTGTTGACTTCGATTTCAAGCTCGTGGAGAGGAATCTTTCACCCATTTCTTTAATCACACTACCCACAATCTAGGAGGGATTTGTGGATCTGGTCTGGGCGTTGTCCATGGACCATTCAAAGGTTATAAAACATCTCATTGGAGCTAAAACCCTAAAAATCCAAGAGATCAAAGGGGGATCAAGGGAGAGAGCTATCAAAGGAAGAAGAAGGCTGCTGCAACCCTCCGTGAACAGTACTCCGTCCAGCAACTTCCTCATCCATCTGAAGATATTCAAGCTGTTGTGACTCCTCTGTGTTGATGATATTGACAATTACTTTATTTCAATGGCAACAACTTGTTTTGATTGATTGGCAACTGTTTTGATGAAATTGCTTTATCAGATTGATTGTGTTTGTGCATTCACATAGTCTGTACATCGTGCACACTGCAACGATGCATTCACTTAGTCTGTACATTGTGCACACTGCAACGATGCATTCACATAGTCTATACATCATGTTGTAAGTGTGTTGTGTCGGTGCATCGTTTAGTTACATAAGTCTACACATTCACATAGTCTATACATCGTGTTGTGTTTGTGTTGTGTCGGTGCATCATTGAGTGCAGTTGGTGCATACATCGGCTCATGCATTGCATAGACTGTCTGTGCAGTCGGTGCATCCGTCGGTGCATGAACAATAATCCATCAGAGCATTTCATGTTAAGGCCTTGTCTTGCATGCACGAAGTAAAGCTCGTGCATTGGGCTATATAGTCCGTGCATTCGCATGCATTGCATCAGAGCATTTCATGTTAAGGACAGCACGCATAGTCAGTGCATTTTGCATATAGTCCATAATGCATCGGTGCATGCACTCTGCTTCGGTGCATTGGCTGTTCTGTGAACAGAATGCATCGGTGCATTTGCTCTTCCTTTAAACATAATGCATCGGTGCATGCACTCTGCTTCGGTGCATTGCATGTTCTGTGAATAGAATGCATCGGTGCAATTGCTCATCCTTCAAATAATGTGTCTGTGCATTCATCAGTTACACGCACCTTGCATCGGTGCAATTCTTGTTTGCTTGCACATATACTCGATGCAGCCTGAGCATCGTAGTAAAAGGGCTTGTTTGTGTCAGTGCAACTGTTGTTGAAACACATACACTTGGTGCACCTTTTTACTTCATGTTTTCATATAGTTGGTGCAACCTCTGTTTCTGAACTCAACTGAGTCTGTGCAAGGTTCATTCTATGTTTGACCTAGTTCGTGCATTGCCTCTCCTACACGTTATCATATTAAGTCTGTGCCTTTGTCAGTGCATGAACTATACTGCATCAATGCAGTCTTTACCTGCTAGGTCATACACCCATAGTATAGCTCGTGCAAATTTTACGATACTCTGTCTGACAGGTCTGCTCGTGATGTTTAATGAAGGGCACGTGATCCGAGGAAGTACGAGGTGCCCAGATGAGGACACGTGTATTAAAAGCATGCTGGATGCTACCACGTGGTCAAGACGTTTGGGCGGGAGTCTGGAAACCACACGCCCTATCTGCTTGCTACTGCTATAAAAGGAAGACTTCTTCCTCAGAAGAAGATGGATCGAAGGGAGATCATGATCGAAGCAATGAGAGCAGAAGAAGAAGAGCAGAAGCAGCAGAGAGCCACCACGATCCTCAGAGAGAAGAAGAAAAAGAGAGAAGAGAAGATTGAGAGAGATCAGTTGAGAGAGTTTATATGAGAGCTTGTGAATCAGTCTCTTGGTTCAGATACCAGAGCTGATATTGCTCACTTTGAGCTACAATTGTTTTGGCTTCTTCCACTTCGTTCGATTCTATTTTTCTTACTTTTCAATCTTTATTATTTTTCATTCGAAAACTTCTGTTCGATCAAGCTGTTAGTCAGCCATGTCAAGTTGTGGGGCAACTGTTTGCAGAGGTGTTACCTCTGGTCAGCCAAGCTGTAGTGCCCAGCAGAGCAAGCTGTGAAGCTCAGCTGTTGCAGAGGAGGTTCCTCTGGTCGGGATAAGCTGTAATCCCCAGCCGTTGTTGGCAAGCTGTGCAGTCCAGCAGATTGAAGCTGTGTATCAGCAGTAATCCACATTCAAGTTGAATGTGGCGTGGACGTAGGTCAGATTGATCAAACCACCTAAAATTCTTTGTGCCTTTCCTGTGATTGCTTGTCTGTCTAGCAGATTTTAATTCTATTATCGAAGGTGCATTGACTGTGTTTGATCGTTTGTGGAACTGATTTCAGAAACTCTCCAGGTCGTTCAGATTCTATTTAGATCCAACCACTGAGTTGTGATCTAGCAGATCAGTGTTCTTTTAATTCCGCATCTGAATCTAGGCATAAATTTTTTAATTGGCCAGTTGATCTATTCACCCCCCTCTAGATCAACATTCTGTGGTGAAAGAGCCTTCCATCTCATTTTAACATTTGGTATCAGAGCCTAACTCTTCTACAGGGACTTACAGCCCGAAGAGGAAGGTACAGATGGACGGAAGAGGGATGACAGCTGAAGGACACTCCACATCCAAGCCCCCGTACTTCGATGGATCCAACTATGTATACTGGAAGAATCGTATGCAGGTCTTCTTGAGGGCTAAAGATTATGAGATCTGGAAGGTGGTTAGCAAGGGACCTTTCGAGCTATCCCCTAATGAAGATGTATGGACCAAGGAGGAAATTAGAAGGTCCACACTCAACTGGAGTGCAATCAATGCAATCCAATGTTCTCTACATCCCACCGAGTTCTCACGAGTATCTGCCTGTTCTTCAGCGAAAGAAATGTGGGATGCACTTGAAGTCATCTACGAGGGGACTTCACAAGTTAGAGAGTCCAAGACTAATCTACTGATTTCAGAATACGAGGCATTCAAGATGAAGCCTAATGAAACCATCAAAGAAATGTATGCTCGATTGACTATTATCACAAATAGTCTCAGAGGTTTCGGGAAGAAGTATTCTGAGTATGATATAGTTAGGAATATCTTGCGATCCTTGACTCCAATTTGGCACACCAAGGCCACTGTTATGGAAGAATCAAGGGATCTGCACAGTATAAAGGCAGATGAGCTTATCTGATCTCTAATGGCATATGAGATGAATCTGCCGAAGATAGAGGAGGCTGACAGAAAGAAGAAGCCAATTGCTCTGAAGGCTGGTGCTAGCAAATCCAGTCGATCCAGCCACAACGGATCATCAACTGAGGAGAGCTTGTCTGAAGAAGAAATAGCAAATGATGATATTGCTATGATTACTAGGGAATTCCGACGGTTTCTCAAGAGAGAAGGAAGAAGATTCAGCCGAAGAAACCCCAGTGGTGGTCGCCGAGACACAAGGTATAAATCAAATCCTGTAAAGAAAACTGAGACTAATGTCTGTTATCAATGCAGGAAGGCTGGCCACTTTAAAGCTGAATGTCCGACAAATCAGAACCTCAAGGACAAGTCCAAGAAAAAGAACACAAAAGGGAAAGCTATGGTGAGTACCTGGAGTGATGAGGATGAGGGATCCCTGAGCAATACTTCGGACAGTGAAGTTGAAGCTGAGAAGCCAATCTGCCTCATGGCAACTAGCTCAGAAGATAGAGAGGAAGAATCTGATGAGGTACCCTCTCGTTTTGAGAACTTTACTATTGCTGATTGGATAGATGCTTATAATGAAATTGCTGATAGAGTAGATGATGTCAGAAAAGAAAATAGGCATCTACGAAGAAAACTTAACATCATGCAAAATGATACTTCATTGTTTGATAAAATTGCATGCTTAGAAAATGAGAATAATAAGCTGAAACTCACATGTTCTGAATTTGAAGAAATCAAGCAAGAGCTGAAAACTTCTAAGGAAGAAAATGTGAGGTTAGACAATGAAATTGATGCATGGAAACTGAAAATTCAAAATTATGAAAGTGAGATAAAAATTGTTTTTGAAAAATATGAAGATGTCCTCAATGTAAATAATGAATTGAAAAAGTCTCTTGATGAAATTCAGAAAGACAATGAGGATAAGTTAAAAACCATTGAGAAAATGACCCAAGGATCTGAAAATTTAAATGCTTTATTGAGGTCGAAGGTTAATTTCAGGAGAGAGGGCCTAGGATTTAACTCTAGTGCAACTAAGAGCTTTGGAATGAAAACTATTTCATTTGTTGCACAAAAGGAGAGAGGACCTCTGATTAACATGAATTCTAATAATGCTGTGAACACAAATGTGAATCTGAAAAAGTCCAATGCAGAAGAGAAGGGCAAACAAAAAATTGGTGAGCCTAGTAGAATTGGCACTTTCAAACCTAACTCTAGTGCTCAACCCAAGGTTAGGGGTCAACCTTCTCAGGTAAACAAATCCCATGTCAATGCCAAAAAGTCTTCACCACCACCATCACAGAAAAAGGCCCGACTAAAACCTGTGAACAGGTCAGCAGGGTCAAGGGTGCACGGAAGACAAAATATTTTCAGGAGTCAGCCCAACAAATTCAATCCACCTAGAGTTCAGTCCTACTACCCCACACAGTCAATCTATCCTAATGGGTTTGGGTGGACTAGAACTCAAGGGATGCATACAGGGTACGTTCATCAACCTACACAATTTTACAGACCCTATGTCAGAAATTGGGGTAATGGGTATGGTAGTCGGACAACTAGGAACTTCCAATCTTTCAGCCAGTCCAAATATCACCTTGACCAAAACCTTATGAATGCAAACTGGCCGAAGCAGTGGCACAACAACAACAATTCTGTGAATAACTCTGTTGGTGCAAATAAAAAGAAAAACAACAAAAATAAGAGAAAGAATAACAGAAGGAAATCTGCAAAATCCACTGAACAAAGTTCTTTTAAACAAATGTGGATTCCCAAAGCCATGCTTTCTTTCTTTACTTGCACTTCATCTGCATTGGAGCCCAAATAGACTTGGGTTCCAAACTTTTTGCCTTAATTGTGTGTGCAGGTATGTCTAGCAGCCAAGAGCAACTTGTGGTACTTGGACAGTGACTGCTCAGGGCATATGAAAGGAGATAAGGCCAAGTTCTACATGTTGACTGAGAAACTAGGAGGCATTGTCACCTTCGGAAGCAACACAAAGGGTAGGATTATTGGATCAGGTAAGGTAGGTAAGTGTTCTACCTGCTGCATTGATGATGTTATGATGGTTGAAGGGTTAGCTTATAATTTACTTAGTATCAGTCAGTTGTGTGATAAAGGATATAAAGTTTTATTTGATTCTCAATGCTGCAAGGTCTTTGAACCTGATTCTGAAATTGTCAAATTTTTTGGAAAAAGATTAAATAACACATACACGATAGATTTAGATGATATTCAGCATTCTAACTTATGTCTTACTGCCAGTAGAGAAGATTTAGCATTTTTATGGCATCGTAGGTTAGGCCATGCGAGTTATACTGTTTTGCATAAATTAAACAAGCATAGCATGGTTAGAGGACTCCCTGAAGTATCTTTTAAAAAGGATAATAAATTTTGTAATGCATGCATTCAGTCCAAGTTGACTAGGAAATCATTCAAATCTAGGACAGAAAACCTATCCACTAAACCATATGAGCTGATACACATGGACCTATTTGGGCCAACCAGGTCTGTCAGTTTATCAGGGAAGAGGTATGGGTTTGTCTTAGTAGATGATTTTTCTAGGTATACTTGGGTATATTTTCTGTCTCACAAGAATGATGCATTCTCAGAATTTTAGGAGTTCTGTATAAGAATAAATCAAAAAATTGAAAATATTTTGACTGATCATGGAGGTGAGTTTGAAAACTCACACTTTGAAGAATTTTGTAGGTCTAGTGGGATTCATTATAAGTTCTCCTCACCAAGGACACCTGAGCAGAATGGTGTTGTCGAGAGGAGGAACAGAACTCTAGTGGAGATGGGCCGAACTCTCTTAGTTGAAGGTGAACTGCTAAGAAAATTCTAGGCTGAAGCAGTCAACACAGCCTGTTATGTAATTAACAGGGCAATGGTAAGACCTTCTACCCAGAAAACCCCTTATGAGATTTTGAAAGGTAAGAAACCTTCAATTGCCCATTTCAAGGTCTTTGGTAGTAAATGTTTTATACATATAAATGATAAGAGGGACCTTGATAAATTTGAGCCAAAAGGTGAACCAGGAATTTTTCTTGGTTATTCTGAAAACACCCGGGCTTATAGAGTGTTCAATTTAAACTCCAAAATTGTTGAAGAATCTCCACACATTATCTTTGATGAATCCTTGATGGAAACTAACCATGGTCATTGCAGGAATGAAGATGGGAACATTTTGAAAGATGAAAACTCTGCAGACCAGTCTGATGGTGAGGAAGAAAAAGAAGAGCAAAATGAAGAAGAACCTGAAGTTCAGGGGGAGGTAAGTGAAATTCCTGAAAATCAGATTGTAAATATTAGATATCTTAAAGATCATCCTGTGAATAATGTAATTGGCAATCTGAATGATCCCCCTAGGACTAGAGGTCAATTTAGAATTCAGGATGAATTAAATACATATGCTCTTGTATCTCAAATTGAACTTCCATTGACTGTGCCCTCAAGGATGTGCATTGGATTAATGCCATGCATGAGGAGCTTAATCAGTTCGACAGGAATAAGGTGTGGCACTGGTTCCATCTCCTGATCATGGAACAGTCATAGGGACTAAGTGGGTATTCAAGAATAAATCTGATGAATTAGAGAATATTATTAAAAATAAAGCCAGACTTGTTGCTCAGGGGTATAACCAGGAGTTTGATATTGACTTTAAAGAGTCATTTGCCCATGTAGCCAGATTAGAAGCTATTAGGATTTTATTAGCTTATGCATGCTCCCTAGGAATAATCCTCCAGCAGATGGATGTAAAATCTGCATTCTTGAATGGGGAAATCAGTGAGGATGTCTATGTAAGACAGCCCCCTGGGTTTGAATGTCTAGATTTCCCTAATCATGTCTACAAATTAAATAAAGCTTTCTATGGTCTTAAGCAAGCTCCCAGAGCTTGGTATGATAGGTTGAGCAAGTTCCTCACTGATCAAAATTTCACTAGAGGAGTAGTTGATCAGACCTTGTTTACAAAGGTGAGTCATTCTCACATTCTTATTGTACAAATTTATGTGGACGACATTATTTTTGGGTCAACTAACCTCAAATTGTGTGAGGAATTTTCTAAAACAATGACTAATGAGTTTGAAATGAGCTCAATGGGTGAGCTCAAATTGTTTCTTGGACTGCAGGTTACACAAACAAAGGATGGAATGTTTATCACTCAGTCCAAGTACACAAGGGATCTACTCAAGAAATATAAGATAGATGACCTCAATGAGATAGCTGCTCCAATGGGTACCTCTACAAGCTTGGATGAAGACACTAAAGGTAAACCAGTTGACCAAAAGTTATACAGAGGTATGATCGGATCCCTTCTCTACTTAACAGCATCCAGGCCTGATATTCAATTTGCCGTAGGATTATGTGCTAGGTTTCAGGCCAGTCCTAAAGAATCTCATATGAAATCACTGAAAAGGATTTTTAGATATCTGCTAGGCACCCAAGAGCTAGGATTATGGTATCCTTCTAGGTGTGAGTTAGAGCTTCTAGCTTACACTGATGCAGACTATGATGGGTGTCGAGTAGATAGAAAAAGCACTAGTGGCTATTGTCAATTCCTTGGTGGCTGTATATCTTGGGCATCTAAGAAGCAACACATTGTAGCCTTGTCTACAGCTGAGGCTGAATATGTTGCTGCAGGTAATTGTGCTACGCAAGTACTTTGGATCAAACACTAACTAGATGATCATCAGATAAAATTGGAATGTATTCCAATCTTGTGTGATAATACTAGTGCTATATGCCTTGCTAAAAACCCTGTTCATCATTCTAAGACTAAGCATATAGAGATAAAACACCATTTTCTTACAGATATTGTAAATAAAAAGGAAATTGAAATGAACTTCATTGAAACTGAAAAATAAATTGCTGATATTTTTACTAAGCCTCTTGGGAATGAAAGATTTAAATTTCTTAGAAGAGAACTTGGCTTGTGTAAATTTCAACATAATGAATAAACTCTCTGATGGCTTGAATGAACCTTGTGAATGTTGAATATTGCAACAGACTCATGATCATGCATGACACTCATATTTTGGACTCATGATCATCACTGCATATCATTTAGTCATGAATGTGTCTAAAATCACATGCATATAGAACTGCATTTCTCTGCATAACCCTGGTATATCAAATGGTAAGCTACTAAAAGGCAGGAAAATCTGTCTGGAGGTTCTTACTATGTGTGAGATGGTCCTTGAGACCAAGTTCTCCGTCAAGTACCAAGGGTCAGGTCTTCATATAGAGTAGTGTAATGCATGACATTCATAATTTTTCATGACATATTTTTTCATTGCATATCATTCATCCATGACCTATGTCTAAACTCTCTCTCATTTAATTCTTACAATTCCTTTGCAAAATTGCATGCATATAGACAGGGGGAGTCTTGTTAGAAATTCAGAGTGGTCACCATCTTGTCTTGAATTCATTCATCCTTGAACTCTGAATGATTGAGTCTGACAATATGGCAATCTGTTAGTCAGTTCTGATTCCTAAGTAATAGAAAATAGACCTCTTCTCTTATAAGAATTTTAATTGCTTAAAGACTGACTTAATGGTTTAAATTTTATAAACTTTAGAGTTGAAAGACTGCAATCAGTAAATAAGGATGTTGATAATTGATAATAGCTCTCAACCCTTATTTCATTCATGTTAGACAAGGCTAAATGTATCTGAAATCTGAAAACTCATCTGAAATCATGTTAGAGAAGCTAAGTATGTGTATTGTCCTTCAACAAGTCATTCTGAAACAAATAAAGGACAGCTAAGAAAAATATTGCAAGATCTTGAAAAATAATTGAAAATCAATGTTGGCAGAGCAATGACTGGTAAATCATTGAGAAATTGAGTGATCCATCAAAGAAATGGATAACACTTATGTTATGAGGTGTATCAGTTATCTCTGTATAAAATATGATCAAAACAGTAGGGTGGTTTCACTGAGTACCTGGGGGTAACTGGCGTCTGATAAATGTGTACCCTCATACAAAAAGGTGTAAATCAGTTCTATTGAATTTGATCATAGGCAGAATGGTTCATATGTTGAGTATCTAGGGGTACTGGCGTCTGATAAATGTGTACCCTTACGCAAAAAGACTAATGGTACCTGAATGCCCTTAATGAATTAAAATTGAAAATGTTGTTCCTTCAAAAGAAAAACTTCAGGTATGTCAAGTTGTTTAATTTCAATACATGACATGGTATCTCTTATCAAATTTTACTGAGTCTAAGAAAGTAAGATGCTTTGAAACTGAATCTTTCATGCAAATGTGGTTCTGGTTTATTGTTATTATCATGCACAACAGACTTATCCAATGAATGTAGTGCATGAACTCTCATTTTTATAACCCTTAAACCAGAACTCTATCTCATAGCAGTTTCTAAATTCCTATGACTGAAGACTCTATGCTTTAGAATGCCTATTCCTGAACTACTTGTTCAGAATGCCAGTCAGCTGATATCTCTTGTTCCTTCCCTTGTAATCACTTTCCCTCCTCTTTGTTGATGGCAAAGGGGGAGAATATTGTCTGTTTGATGAATTCTGATGAATTCTGAATTCATTCAAGGGGGAGTGTATGCATCATATTATGGCAAATGCATGATATTATGGCAAAGGGGGAGTTAGATTTCATGTCATAGCATGCATTCATAGCATCTGCATGACAATCTGAACAACAAATCATGTCTTTCATCAAAAAATACATCTGTATGACAGGAGGTTGCTATTCTATATGATAGGGTGTTGCCATCATCAAAAAGGGGGAGATTGTTGTGACTCCTCTGTGTTGATGATGTTGACAATTGCTTTATTTCAATGGCAATAGCTTGTTTTGATTGATTGGCAACTGTTTTGATGAAATTGCTTTATCCGATTGATTGTGTTTGTGCATTCACATAGTCTGTACATCGTGCACACTACAACGATGCATTCACTTAGTCTGTACATCGTGCACACTGCAACGATGCATTCACATAGTCTATACATCGTGTTGTAAGTGTGTTGTGTCGGTGCATCGTTGAGTACATAAGTCTACACATTCACATAGTCTATACATCGTGTTGTGTTTGTGTTGTGTCGGTGCATCGTTGAGTGCAGTTGGTGCATACATCGGCTCATGCATTGCATAGACTATCTGTGCAGTCGGTGCATCCGTCGGTGCATGAACAGTAATCCATCAGAGCATTTCATGTTAAGGCCTTGTCTTGAATGCACGAAGTAAAGCTCATGCATTGGGCTATACAGTCCGTGCATTCGCATGCAGTGCATCAGAGCATTTCATGTGAAGGACAGCACGCATAGTCAGTGCATTTTCCATACAGTCCATAATGCATCGGTGCATGCACTCTGCTTCGGTGCATTGGCTGTTCTGTGAACAGAATGCATCGGTGCATTTGCTCTTCCTTTAAACATAATGCATCGGTGCATGCACTCTGCTTCGGTGCATTGCATGTTTTGTGAATAGAATGCATCGGTGCAATTGCTCATCCTTCAAATAATGTGTCTGTGCATTCATCAATTACACGCACCTTGCATCGGTGCAATTCTTGTTTGCTTGCACATATACTCGATGCAGCCTGAGCATCGTAGTAAAAGGGCTTGTTTGGGTTAGTGCAACTGTTGTTGAAACACATACACTTGGTGCACCTTTTCACTTCACGTTTTCATATAGTTGGTGCAACCTCTGTTGCTGAACTCAACTGAGTCTGTGCAAGGTTCATTCTATGCTTGACCTAGTTCGTGCATTGCCTCTCCTACACGTTATCATATTAAGTCTGTGCCTTTGTCAGTGCATGAACTATACTGCATCAATGCAGTCTTTACCTGCTAGATCATACACCCAGAGTATAGCTCGTGCAAATTTTATGATACTCTGTCTAACAGGTCTGCTCGTGATGTTTAATGAAGGGCACGTGATCCGAGGAAGTACGAGGTGCCCAGATGAGGACACGTGTATTAAAAGCATGCTGGATGCTGCCACGTGGTTAAGGCATTTGGGCGGGAGTCTGGAAACCACACGCCCTATATGCTTGGTACTACTATAAAAGGAAGAGTTCTTCCTCATAAGAAGATGGATCGAAGGGAGATCGTGATCGAAGCAGTGAGAGCAGAAGAAGAAGAGCAGAAGCAGCAGAGAGCCACCATGATCCTCAGAGAGAAGAAGAAAAAGAGAGAAGAGAAGATTGAGAGAGATTAGTTGAGAGAGTTTATATGAGAGCTTGTGAATCAGTCTCTTGGTTCAGATACCAGAGCTGATATTGCTCACTTTGAGCTACAGTTGTTTTGGCTTCTTCCACTTTGTTCGATTCTATTTTTCTTGCTTTTCAGTCTTTATTATTTTTCATTCAAAAACTTCTGTTCGATCAAGCTGTTAGTCAGCCGTGTCAAGCTATGAGGCAGCTGTTTGCAGAGGTGTTACCTCTGGTCGGCCAAGCTGTAGTGCCCAGCAGAGCAAGCTGTGAAGCTCAGCTGTTGCAGAGGAGGTTCCTCTGGTTGGGATAAGCTGTAATCCCCAGCCGTTGTTGGCAAGCTGTGCAGCCCAGCAGATTGAAGCTGCGTATCAGCAGTAATCCACATTCAAGTTGAATGTGGGGTGGACGTAGGTCGGATTGACCGAACCACCTAAAATTCTTTGTGCCTTTCGTGTGATTGCTTGTCTGTCTAGCAGATTTTAATTCTATTATCGAAGGTGCATTAACTGTGTTTAATCGTTTGTGGAACTGATTTCAGAAACTCTCCAGGTCGTTCAGATTCTATTTAGATCCAACCACTGAGTTGTGATCTAGCAGATCAGTGTTTTTTTAATTCCGCATCTGAATCTAGGCATAAATTTTTTAATTGGCCAGTTGATCTATTCACCCCCCTCTAGATCCACATTCTGTGGTGAAAGAGCCTTCCATCTCATTTCAACACAAGCTCCATCTGAAGCCAGCAACCAAAGAGGAAGAGGAGAAGCAAGCAAACATCAAGGATATCAAGAAAGCTGTCCAAGGAAGAAGAAGCTGTACTGTAGCCATGAACAGTACCTCGTGGAAGATCTCTTCATCCCTACATAAGCCTTTCAAGCTCCATTCAAAGCCATTCAAGTGAAGTAGGAAGCATCGTTCCAAGCTCTACATCATACACTCAGTGGAAGCCAAATCAGGAGTCTTCTAAACTGTGCTCCATTATTTTTGTGTTTTGGGCTTTATATTTGTGTTCTTTATAATCTGGAAACATTTGCGTGTGTGTGGATCGTTGTGGATCCGTGGTCGTGTGTGGATCATTGTGGATCTGTGGTCATGTGTGGTCATTGTGTTCTATTCGTGTGTGTGTGTGTGCATAGAGATTCCTAGATCTACGTGTGTGTGTGAATCGATTTTGATCCAGTCTTGTTAGTGTATGGAGTGCTGCACTTGTCGCAGTGTGTGTGTGCCTTGTTGATCCACTTGTTGGATCGTGTTGGAGACCTCATCTCCGTGTGTGTGTGTGTGTGTTAGGGTGCGTCCCCGTGTGTGTGGGCAGGTGTCATCCTGCGTGTGTGGTTGGAGCTTTGTCTCCGTTTGGGGATTTATCCCCAAGTGAAGCCTCACCGGGTTGGTGAGGGGTGGACGTAGGATTACCGTTGTTGCATCCGAACCACCTTAAAATCCATTGTGCACTATAGTTTGATTTGTGTGGTTTGGTCCTTTTCCTCTACCTCCATTCTAAGTGAGTGTTAGTGTTTATTGTTGTTCTGGATTTATCTTCGTATATCGTGCACAATCTATATCATCATCTAATTAAGTTTGATAAATCTAATTTGTGAACAAATAGATTTGAACCTTTTGATTAGCATTATATCACATATTTTGAAAAAGATAAAAGTTTTCGTAGAATTTGTAATCACCCAATTCACCCCCCTCTTGGGTGTCATTGATCGCGGGACTTCAGCGATGAATCAAATTGCTAATTTTACCTCTCATAAAGGAAGTGGAAGTTCAAGAAAGCACAAGAGTGTCCACAAGAAGGGCAAGAAGAAGCATAACAGAAAGGGGAAATGGGAAGACAAAGAAAAAGAAAAGGAAAATGAAAAAGAAAGAAAATGTTTCTTTTGCCATGAACCTGGACACGCTAAGAAAGAGTGCTTGAAATTTAGAGGATGGTTTGAAAAGAAAGATAATCTCTCATATTATGTTTGTTATGAGTCACATTTAGTAAATGTTCCTAAAGATACATGGTGGATTGACTCAGGCTCTACTGTGCATGTTGCCACTTCTATGCAAGGATTACTCTTCCAAAGGCCTACCAATGAGGGTGAGTAGAGCATCTTTTCAAGAAATAAGACACGCTCACAAGTCAAGGCCGCAGGAACTTATAGAATTATTTTGAGTTCAGGATTTATTCTAGATTTGAAAGACACCTTTTATGTACCTTCTTTTAGTAGAAATTTAGTTTCAGTATCAAAACTTGATTCAGAAGGTTTTCATATTTATCTTGAAAACTCTATAGTTAAATTAATGAAATATTCTATTATTATTTGTACTGGTTCTCTATCTGATGGTTTATATAAATTGTGTCTTAGTAATGTGAATGAAAAATCCCATAATACCCTACATACTTCAGTTTCCATTGGCAAAAGGCGTGGAAGAGTCAATAAAAATTCATCCATGTTGTGGCATAGGAGATTAGGTCATATCTCCATTGAGAGACTTAAGAGGTTAGTGGGAGAAGGAGTGCTTCACACTCTAGATTTAACTGACTTTAAGACATTTGTTGATTGCATAAAGGGAAAGCAAACACACACGCCTAATAAGAATGCCATTAGAAGTTCATAACTTCTAGAAATAATTCACACTGATATATGTGGTCCTTTTTCACCCTGTTTGACTAGCGAGAGGTACTTCGTCACATTTATAGATGACTATTGTAGATTAATGTATCTCTATTTACTTCTTGAAAAGGCAGATGTCTTAAATGCCTTTAAAGATTTCAAGAAGGAAGTAGAGAAACAATCAGGAAAAATAATCAAGATAGTCAGGTCCGATAGAGGTGGTGAGTACTATGGTAGGTATACAGAGATGGGACAAAGGCCTGAACCATTAGCAAGATTCCTTAAAGAAGAGGGTATTGTACCTCAGTACACTACTCCTCGCAGTCCATATCAGAATGGAGTTGTAGAAAGAAGGAATAGAACACTTAAAGAAATGGTCAGGACAATGTTAAGTCATTCTACCCCTCCTTTATCTTTGTGGGGCCGGGGAGGCCTTAAAGACAACAGTACATATTTTGAACAAGGTTACTACGAAGGTTGTTCCTAAAACTCCCTATGAGTTGTGGAGTGGTAGGAAACCTTTATTGAGTTATATGCGTACTTGGGGATGTTATCCTTAGGTCCTCGTATGGACAAGAAGGGGGGGTTAAATTGTCCCCGCCAAGTGCAATGGTAACTTTTAAATTTTCAACACATCTAATTAAAATAGATGCCAAAGCAGAGAATGATTGCATGAAGTATAAGCAATAAGAAAATTAATTCTCTCACGCTTGCCGCTCTCACACGATCAAGAAAAAATGATAACAATCAAATCACAAGCATACATATGCGAAACATGATTTTTAGGTGATTCGGGACCACGACGGGCTCCCTACGTCCACCCCTCACCGAACCGGTGAGGATCCACTTACTTCAAATGAAGTGCACGGAGCTTCCGCTCCAAAAGACACGGAGACGTAGTCTCCTACATGATCCTACCACTGATCAACAATCACACACACTCGCCGCAACACCCGCGGCACAAGAACACCACAACCGTTCACAGACGGTCAACAGACTCACAGAGTTGAAGTTACAAAAATAAAAATATGTTCAATACAAGCATGGAAACATGAAGCAAATGACTCCACTAGACACAAACAAGATCTAGAAAGAATTCTCCAAGGAAAGAAAGGGCTGTAGAAATTCTTCTCTAAGCCTCGGGTTGGAAGGAAGCCGGATGTTGACGATGTGAACGTCCTCGCGTTCCCCTTCTCGTTCCGCTCCTTTTCTTCTTCAATCACGAACTCCAGAAATGATCGGAAGTAGATGAAAACCTTAGATCTTTGCTCAGCTTCTCTCCTTCTCTCTTTCTTCCCCTACAAGATAGATAGACAACATTAGAAACCCTAAAGATCTCCCAAATTCGTAACTCATATATATGCCAACAATTGAAGCATGAAAAGACCTATAAACTCTTCACAAAACCCATAGAAAATCCCCTAAACATATGTATATTAACCCTAGGGGCAAATGGGTAAGGTTGAAGCACAAATGGATTGAATTTAGTGGGTTTTCGGATGCATTTCGTGAAGCCCAATTTCGTAGCAGAGAATTTTCGATCGACCGGATTCATTGGGGCGGTTGACCAGGCCAACACCCATTCTGTTTTGGGCGTAGCAGAGAAAAGTCGATCAACCAGTTACACAGGGTTGGTCGACCGGTGTTACTTGGTCGGTCGACTGGATAGAACTAGGTTCTGTCTGGTTTTAACCGGTCGACCAGAGGCCCAGGGTCGGTCGACCAGAATTAAGTAAAATCTGGTTTTCGAGAGTTTTTAAGGGGCTAATGCAAGGGATTGATATGCATGAAGTGTTTACATGTTACCCCAATGTAAAAGCAACCAAATGGACACTATGAAACCAATTCACAACATGAAAATCCCAATCAAACCAAGCAACAAGCATCCTTATGTTTAATTAACATGAATGCTCAATGTGATGCTAAGTTTTAACCAATGTTTGCATTATGAATCCCGAATTGATTTCACCTTTTAAAACCTCTAAAAGAATTTGCAAGAATGCTCTTTGAAGATCAATGAGACACACCTAGCATGAATGACCTATTGACATGAATGTGAGCAAGATGTGAAACCTTCACAACACATGATTAATCAATATGCAAGTTCAACATGTGAAGAATGATATGTGTGGAATGACTCTTGCAATCACAAATGTTATACATAATCACCAAACATCCAAAGCCTTCCAGAATGCACAAGAATGAACACAAGCATGCACACAAGTTTTGTCAATATTAAAACTAAATCATCAAACACACCAAGGGGTCCAACAATCTCCCCCTTTTTGATGATGACAAAATATGCATTGTGTGCCCGACATTTGATAAACAAACTAGAACGTGTGTTTGTGCATGGTTCAGAGTAGTGATTGAAAATGCCACTAGGAGGTGATATTAAGAACGCCAATGACAACGTTATGCACACACGTTCCCCCCCCCTTTTTGTCAGCACCAAAAATCAAGCATGCAAGCATGAAAGACAAGCAAGACCGACCAGCATGCATATAAATATGTATAGCTCCCCCTACGTGGGATGGGCGGATAGCAAATAAGCATTTGATTTGAATCAGAATGTGAGAAATGAATCATAATCAAAAGAGGTAGTGCATATATGTGTTTGAAGCACTATATGAAGTATGATAAGCGCAAATTCAAGATACACATACATGACAATAATACCTGAGTGAGATATGTGAAAATGAGCAATGAACTTCAAGCATATATGAATATTGGCAGAATTTCTAGAAAACACTAGAGGGTTTATTTCCTTTCTACAATTCCATTTAGATCCTCGACTTTTGGTAGCTTCGCACAACCCTCTTATTATTATTATTTTTTAATTTGATTTCACCGTTTGACGTGAGTCACCTCATGTGCCTCAATGGGGTTTCCCGACTACTAGGATTCATCACAATTATCTTGTGGATTTTAGCTTCACTTTTCGACGCGAGTTTCCTTCTTTATTTCAGGGGGGATTCTCGGCTACTCGGATCCACATTCCACTTATTGAATGGGCTTGGCAGCTTTTTCTTCACGATTACTCTTCATTTCCATGTAGAAATTTAATTTCCCTTAAAGTGTTAAAATGAAGTTCTGAAATCTTTATTAATAAAAGTCATATGCATCATCTTGTGCAAGGTGTGGATAATTGCTATGAATGCAGAGCATGAATTTGTCAAAACATAGCTATGACTCCCCCTAAATGTATACACAAATGAAAATAGTTCCTCCTCCTTTGTATATGTCATGATTCACAAATGATCAAAATCAAAGCATTTTATTTAGCAAGGAAGTGAGGTCTTAGAAGATTTTCAAGAAATGGTTTTTTAGATATATATATATATATATATATATATATATATATATATATATATATATACATGCAGTCAAGCAATGATATGAAAGTAAAGTCATACAAGATGATTTCTGGTATGTGGCGGAGAACATAGGTCCGAAGACCACCATCACGCATGAGTGAATGCTTCCAGCTAGACATAATCTAGCCTTCTGCAATCGCCATTTGATATACCAGAAAATCATGACATTAAGGCACAGTTACTCTTTCAAATAGCAAATTCCAAGTTCTCTTATGATTTGAGTGGATTTTTCAGGAGTTAAGAGTTTCGTGAAAATGTCTGCAAGTTGATTTTCTATATTTACATGCAAAAGTTCAAAATGACCTTTACTCACATGATCTCGCAAGAAGTGATGTCTAATCTCTATGTGCTTTGTGCGAGAGTGCAAAATAGGATTTTTGGAAAGATTAATCGCATAAGTGTTATCATAAAGAATGGGCGTGTCATTCAAAGAAATGCCAATTAATTATTGTTGGATCCAAAGCACTTGGGCTGCACAACTACCTGCCGCCATGTACTCGGCTTCGGTAGTTGACAATGCCACGGTATTTTATTTCCTAGAGGCCCATGAGACCATGCAACCTCCAAGAAATTGATAGTACCCGCTTGTGCTCTTAGGATCCACTAAACACTCAGCATAATCGAAATCCATGTAAGCTACCAAATCAAAAGTGCAACTACATGGAAACCAAAGACCAAGATCCGTGGTGCCTAGCAAGTATCTGAAAATCCTTTTGACTGCTAACATGTGTGAATTTTTAGGATAAGATTGAAATTTTACACACATGCAAACACTAAACATGATATCTGGCCTACTAGCAGTCATGTATAATAAGGAACCAATCATTCCTCTAAAAAGTTTCTGATCGACAGACTTATCTTCTTCATCTTTCTTCAATTTCACTGTTGTAGACATCGGCGTCTTTTGTGGCTTTGTATTGTCAAATTTGAATTTCTTAATGAGATCCTTTGTGTATTTCCTTTGGTTGATGAAGATGCCATCTTTTTGTTGCTTCTCCTGTAAACCCTAAAAATATGTCAACTCCCCCATCAAACTCATCTCAAACTCTCCCTGCATCAATTTTGCAAAGTCATCATTCAATGAATCAGAAGTGGCTCCAAAAATAATGTCATCAACGTATACCTGAACAATAAGCATGTGTTTATTGTTCCTTTTAATGAAAAGAGTTTGATCGATATTACTTCATTTGAACCTATTTTCTTAAAGAAAAGTACTTAGCCTTTCATACCACGCACGGGGGGCTTGTTTCAGACCATAAAGTGCTATGTCAAGTTTGAATACATAGTCCGGATTCTTCTTGTCTTCAAAACTCGGTGGCTACTCAACATAGACGTCCTCCTTCACTACACCATTCAAAAAGGCACTATTAACGTCCATTTGAAAGAGTTTTATATTCCTAGAGCATGCAAAGGTAAGTAATATTCTAACAGTCTCAAGCCTAGCCACGGGTGCAAATGATTCATCAAAATGAATTCTTAATTCTTGACTATAGCCTTGGGCTACAAGCCGGGCTTTATTCCTAATCACCACCCTTGATCACTAAGTTTGTTTCGAAAAATTCACTTAGTTCCTATCACCGGGTGGTTCATAAGTCTAGGCACAAGAAATCACACCTCATTCCTTTAGAATTGGTGTAATTCCTCCTGCATAGCCAAGATCCAAAAATTATCATTTAATGCTTCATTTACAGATTTGGACTCAATATCAGAAAGAAATGCAAGATTATCAATTTCTTCAACTTCCCTGATTGAAGCCCTTGTTCTTATGCCTTGTTCCACGTCTCCTATGACATTGTCTTGTGGATGGTCCTTATGGAACATCCATTGCTTGGGGAGCTCCTCATTTTGAGTTGAAGCTTCATCATTCTTGTTGCAATCCTCATTTTGGGTTGGAGCTTCATCATTCTTGTTGCTCGACTCTGCTTGATCCACATCTTGATTTTTCTCATCATTCTTTTCTTCTCCATCTTCATGTCCTATATCAAGAAAATGATTATCTTTGTCAGACACTCTTAAAGTGTATTCATCAATGATTACATGAGGGCTTTCCTCTACCACAAGATTACGTAGGTTATATACTCGATATGCTCTAGATGATGAAGAATAACTAAGAAATATACCTCTAACACTCTTTACGGCAAATTTCTTTAAATAATCTTTAGAATTATTCAAGATGAAACATGGAGAAACAAAAAGTTTAAGATATGCAATATTCGGCTTCTTACCTTTGTACAGCTCATATGGAGTTTTCTTGAGTATAGGTCTTACCATGGCTCGATTGATGATGTAGTAGGCCGTGCTTACCACCTCGGCCCAAAAATACCTTGGTAGGCCATTTTCTACAAGCATTGTCCTCGCCATCTCCACGAGCGTCCTATTCTTTCTTTCCACGGCTCCGTTTTGTTGTGAGGTTCGAGGTGCTGAAAAGTTGTTTGTAAACCCCTGTTTCCTGCAAAAATCATCAAAGTCATGGTTATCAAACTCTCTTCTATGATCACTTCTAATTGCTTTAATTTGATACCCCTTAACAGTTTGTAAGTTCCTGCAAAGATCTTCGAACTCCTACAAAACATCATTCTTATGGGTTAAAAACAATACCCAAGTGAATCTTGAGTAATCATCTACAATAATAGACCCATAAAATTTTCCTCCAAGATTGTGTGTCCTAGTGGGACCAAATAAGTCTAGGTGAAGGAGTTCAAGGGGTCTAGTGGTGGTGACAATGTTTTTGGATTTAAAAGACACTCTGGTCTATTTTCTCATAGCACATGCATCACAAATTTTATTTGCATCAAAATTCAATTTTGGTAAGTCTCTTACCAAATCTTTTCTAAACAGTTTTGAAAGAACACTAAAACTGGCATGACCAAGTCGTCGATGCCACAACCATGCATCATCCGACTTATTAGCAACTAAACAAAAACTTTTATTTTGAGAATTTTCAAGATCAACATAGTAGATGTTTCCATCTCTAACACCAATGAACTTTATTTCATGTGAAACTTTATCTACAATGGAGCAGTGTGTGCTTTCAAAAATGACTTTGTGACCCTTGTCACAAAGTTGACTGATGCTAAGCAAACTGTGATTCAAACTATTTACAAGCAAGACATCTTCAATGGATTAGTTTTAATCCTTACCTATTCGTCCAATTCCCACAATTTTACCTTTATCATTACCGCCAAAGGTTACCAATCCGCCTTCCTTTTCCTTCAGGTCTGAGAAGAGTTCCTTATTACCTGTCATGTGTCTGGAGCATCCACTGTCCAGATATCATTTATTCCACTTGGCTCTTAAACAGACCTGCACAGTCATAACAACTCTCAAGTTGATTTAGGTACCCAAGCAAGCTTGGGTCCCGAAGTGTTTGTCCTACCATGATAGAAATGTATTTTATTTTTCTTTTCAAAATATACATCATCGGCCCACATCAAATCACAAACATACATTGAGTGGCCAAACATTCCACAATAGAAGCATGTGACATTTGACTTTCTAAACCGACTCCTATGCATGTAAGATCTATCAACAAAAGAGTTCATGCGTGAGTCAACATGATTAAAGCCATATGAGTCAAATGATTTTTCAACTTTATTTTTTACAAATGAATTTTTCTTTGTGGGTGAGCGCCCCACATTAATTCTTTCATTTCTAGCATTTCCATTGCTAGCCTCACCATGTTCAACAATTTTCTCTTTTCCTTTCAATTGTTTTTGAGTAACAACTTTCAAACCTTTCAATTCAACATGCATGGTTTCGAAGTTGGTTTCCAACTCTTTCTTTGATTTCTCACATTCACTCAATCTCAACTTAAATTCATCCAACTCCTTTAACAGCTTCTCATTTTCATTTTTCTAATCGTCCACTTTTTCATAGGCATTCTATTTTTCAATTTCCAAACATGCCAATTCATCTTCATACAGTGTCATTTTGGATTGAAAATCTTCTTTATCTTCTTTGAACTTTTCCATTTGCATTTCATAAAAGTTGCACCTAGCACATGGATTTGTTGAACTAATCAAATCATGAAATTTCATTTTCAAGTTCTTAACAATAGTTTTTGACTTCTTGTACTTTTGGTACAACTCAGCATATGAAAATTGCCATTGATCAAGAGTGAGATTTTTGGAATCAGAATTTACCTCGGAGTGTTCCTCATCCGCCATCAAGCAAAGATTCTGGACTAACTCGTCTAGTCCATCCATGTTCGCTTCGGATGTTGATCTATCCGAGTCTTCATCGCTCCAGGTGGCTTTCATGGCCTTTCCTTTCTTGGCCTTGTCCTTCTTCAACTTCTTCTGGAGGTCGGGGCATTGACCCCTCATGTGGCCGGGCTTCTTACACTCGTAACATATAGTCTCCTCTTTCTTGCTCGGCTCTCCTTTCTTGAAGGTGTTTCTTCTCAAGAATCTCCTTGGGAAGTTTCCTTCCCATCTTGACTTTCTAAAGAATTTCCTGGCTCTCTTTGTGACTAGAGCCATCAACTCCTCTTCCTCACTGTCAATGCTTGATTTTCCATCACTGTCGTCCGACGATGCTGGATATGCCTTCAAAGCTATCGTCTTCTTCTTTTTGCTTTCCTCTTCAGCTGGTTTCATGATGTTGATTTCATATGTCATCAACGATCCGATGAGTTGATCCACCGTGAGTGTGGTGAGATCCTTGGAATCTTCGATGACTGTCGCCTTTGTGTGCCATGGAGGTGTGAGAGACCGCAACACCTTTCTCACCAAATCTTGATTCGAGTACTCCTTTCCCCAAGCCTTCAAATTGTTGGTTATCTCGCTCAGCCTTGCGTACATTTGTGTGATGTTCTCCTCAGGCTTCATTGTAAAAAGCTCATATTCCCGAACCAACAGATTTGTTTAGTCTCCGAAACTTCTGAAGTACCTTCATAGATGGTCTTCAATTTGTTCCACATTTCCTGTGCAGAAGAACACATAAAAATACATGAGTACTCATTAGGATGTATAGCGCATTGAATGATATTCATAGCTCTAAAGTTTGCACGTTATTTCTTAATATGCTCATCATCCCATCCATCCTCATTTGGAGGTAAAACATAGGGACCGTTGTTGATGACCTTCCAGGTGTCATAGTCATGTGCTCGCATGAACATAATCATATGATTTTTCCAATAGGGATAGTTAGTCCCATCAAAGAAGGGAGGTCTATGAATCGAATGCCCCTCGGGGATCATTCCCTTGTTGGATATATCAAGAGATCTGTTCTCTACAACCGTGAGGTTGTCTTAAACTCAGAGACCTCGCTCTGATACCAGATTGTTGTCCCTAGGTCCTCGTATGGAAAAGAAGGGGGGTTAAATTTCCCCCCCAAGCGTAATGGTAACTTTTAAATTTTCAACACAGTTAATTAAAATAGATGCCAAAGCAGAGAATGATTGCACGAAGTATAAGCAATAAGAAAATCAATTCTCTCACGCTTATCGTTCTCACACGATCAAGACAAAATGATAACAATCAAACCACAAGCATACAGATGCGAGACATGATTTTTAGGTGGTTCGGGACCACGACGGACTCCCTACATCCACCCCTCACCGAACCGGTGAAGATCCACTCGCTTCAAATGAAGCGTACGGAGCTTCCACTCCAAAAGACACGGAGACATTGTCTCCTACACGATCCTACCATGGATCAACAATCACATACACTCGCCGCAACACCCGCGGCACAAGAACACCACAACCGTTCGCAGACGGTCAACAGGCTCACAGATTTGAAGTTACAAAAATAAAAATATGTTCAATACAAGCATGGAAACATAAAGCAAATGACTCCACTAGACACAAACAAGATCTAGAAAGAATTCTCCAAGGAAAGAAAGGGCTGTATAAATTCTTCTCTAAGCCTCAGGTTGGAAGGAAGTCGGATGTTGACAATGTGAACGTCCTCGCGTTCCCCTTCTCGTTCCGCTCCTTTTCTTCTTCAATCACGAACTCTAGAAACGATCGAAAGTAGATGAAAACCTTGGATCTTTGCTCAGGTTCTCTCCTTCTCCCTTTGTTCTCCTACAAGATAGATAGACAACATTAGAAACCCTAAAGATCTCCCAAATTCGTAACTCACATATATGCCAACAATAGAAGTATGAAAAGACATATAAACCCTTCACCAAATCCATAGAAAACCCCCTAAACATAATTAACCCTAGGGGAAAATGGGTAAGGTTGGAGCACAAATGGATTGGGTTTAGTGGATTTTCGGATGCATTTCGTGAAGCCCGATTTTGTAGCAGAGAATTTCCGGTTGACCGGATTCATTGGGGCGGTCGACCGGGCCAACACCCATTCTGTTTTGGGCGTAGCATAGAAAAACCGGTCGCCCGATTACACAGGGTCGGTCGATCGGTGCCAACACCGGTCGACCGATGTTACTTGGCTGGTCGACCGGATAGAACTAGGTTCTGTCTAGTTTTAACCGGTCGACCAGAGGCCTAGGGCCGGTCGACCGGAATTTAGTAAAATATGGTTTTCGAGATTTTTTAAGGGGCTAATGCAAGGGATTGATATGCATGAAGTGTTTACATGCTACCCCAATATAAAAGCAACCAAATGGACACTATGAAACCAATTCACAACATGAAAATCCCAATTAAACCAAGCAACAAGCATCCTTATGTTTAATTGACATGAATGCTCAATATGATGCTAAGTTTTAACCAATGTTTGCATTATGAACCCCGAATTGATTTCACCTTTTAAAACCTCTAAAAGAATATGCAAGAATGCTCTTTGAATATCAATGAGACACACCTAGCATGAATGACCTATTGACATGAATGTGAGCAAGATGTGAAACCTTCACAACACATGATTAATCAATATGCAAGTTCAACATGTGAAGAATGATATGTGTGGAATGACTCTTGCAATCACAAATGTTATACATAATCACCAAACATCCAAAGCCTTCCAGAATGCACAAGAATGAACACAAGCATGCACACAAGTTTTGTCAACATTAAAACTAAATCATCAAACACACCAAGGGGTCCAACAGGGGATGTCCAGCTGAGACCAAACCATACAACCCACAAGAAAAGGCATTTGATCCTAGAACAACCAGTAAATTCTTCATTGGTTATCCAGAAAGATCAAAGGGGTACAGATTCTATTGTCCATCACATGTTCCCATCATTGTAGAGAGAGATAAGATAAGGTTTCTTGAGAATGCCGGAGTTAGTGGGAGTGGACCTTCTCGAGATATTTCTTTTGAGGAGTTACAGGATCAGGTTGAAATACATGTAACAATTGACAATTTTGTTCCCATATTCATTCCTTAGAATGATATTTTAGGGGAACAAGAAGTTACAGTTGGTCCACCTCAAATGGCTCCAGGGCTAGAGGATGTCGTAACAGTTGTCCAACCACCTCCTTAGGTGGATTAGGGGCCAACACTGCGTCGATCCGAGAGAGTCAGGAGACCTTCCATATCTGATGAGTTTGTGATGTACCTACAGGAGGAGTGTGTAGACAGGGGTGACATTGATGATCTAGTGACGTTTTTACGAGTTATGAAGAGTGAAAAATCCACCCATTGGTTTGAAGTCATGAAGGAAGAGCTTGACTCAATGGCTAAGAATCAAGTCTAGGATCTCGTTGACTTGCCAAAAGGGTCCAAACTTGTTAGATGCAAATGGGTATTCAAGAGTAAAGGCAAAGTTGAGCGATATAAGGCCAGAGTGGTGGCTGAAGATTTCACTCAAAGGGAGGGCATTGACTATAATGAGACATTCTCTCCAGTTTCTAAGAAGCTCTCATTTAGGATAGTCATGGCCTTGGTGGCTCATTTTGATTTAGAGTTACACCAAATAGATGTGAAAATAACATTTCTCAATGAGGACCTAGATAAAGAAGTGTATATAGAGCAGCCTCATGGGTTTTATACTAAAGGAAAATAACACTTGGTATGTAAATTAAAGAAATCCATTTATGGACTAAAGCAAGTCTCCCGTCAATGGTTCATCAAGTTTAGTGAAATCATATCATCCTTTGGGTTTAAGGAAAGTATCATTGATTAATGTTTATATCTAAAGGTAAGTGGGAGTAAATTCATTATCTTACTTTTGTATGTGGATGACATCTTACTTGCCAGTAGTGATCTTACTTTGTTGCATGAAACAAAGGCTTTTCTTTCTAAGAACTTTGAGATGAAAGATATGGGTGATGCCTACTATGTTTTAGACATTGAGATCAACAGGGATAGACCTTTAGGTACACTTGGTCTTTCTCATAAAGCTTACATCTCAAAGGTCTTGGAAAAGTTCAACATGCAATTCTGTGCACCCGATAAAGTACCCATTGTGAAAGGAGATACATTCAATGATTTACAGTGTCCCAAGAATGACTTAGAAAGGAAGCAGATGTAGCCCATCCCTTATGCTTCAGTAGTTGGGAGCCTCATGTACCTTCAGACTTGTACTCGTCCAGACATTGCCTTTACTGTGGGTATGCTCAGTAGATACCAGAGCAACCCAGGCATAGATCATTGGAAGGCTGCCAAGAAAATTATGTGTTATCTGAAAGGGACTATCGATTATATGCTCACATATAGAAGATCAGATCAGCTGGAAGTCATTGCATATTCTGATACTGATTTTAGTGGCTGTCTTGACACGAGGAAGTCCACTACAAGTTACACCTTCCCCTTGGTAGGGAGAGCCATTACCTGGTGCAGTGAAAAGTAGAGTGTTACAGTGACTTCCACTATGACAGCTGAGTTTATTGCTTGTTTTGAGGCTAGTGGACAGGCCATTCAGTTGCAGAATTTGCTCATAGATCTTCCATTTGTGAATTTTGTCTCCAGACTTATCAATATTTACTATGATAATTCTGCTGCAGTCTTCTTCTCTAAGAATAATAAGACATCTAAGGGTGGTAGAGCCTTGGACATCAAGTATTTTGCTCTTAGAGATAGAGTGAGAAATCATGAGATGTTTATAGAATATATTGGGATAGATCTTATGATTGCTGACCCACTCACTAAAGAACTACCTACTAGCACCTTTTGTAGTCATGTGATTCAGATTGGTCTGGTTAGTTCTCTTGATATATTATGACACTTGTAGTTATTTGTGATCACATTTATATCATGATTCTTCTATTATTTTTAGCCTATTCTATTTTGTTTGTGTATACCTGTTGGTTATGGATTATGGTTGGTAGGATGTATGCTTAAGTGGTGACCAACAGATAAACATTAAGTTTGAGTTTATCTACTATTTCAGTTTCAGTGTTCAGTTATAGTAAGTTGGTGGCATTGTGGTACATGAAAGGTAGTGTGTGATTCGAATACACTTACCGTCATGACTTATGTCATTTGATTTACTATACTTGAATTTTTTAGATTCCATTAACTAGAGTGATGTGTGATTTTGTTTTAATCATGCGCACATGTACCTGGTTTTTTTCCCTTCAAGTGTAGGCCCAAGATATCAAATCTTCAAAAGTCTTTTTCAAACTATATATATGTCTATATTATATGTAAGGTTTCAATAGAAGATTTCATGTGCTTGTGACAAGTTGGACCAAGTGGGAGAATGTTGGGTTATATCCTAATATGGTGGTCCACTTGTGTTGGGCCTCACACATCTAAACACACTGACATGTCACGCCTCGAGCTTTTATTACAGCGTAAGACTCGCTCGAGGAACGCGAACAGCCGGCATGGTAAGTCTCTTGTAAGCAAGAACGATCAGAGCGCAAGACAATCACACATAATGCAATTGCACAATAATTAACTCAAACTCCAACTTTATTTCATTGGTAAATCGAGTATTCAAGTATAATAACTTTTTCATACCTTTTTCCATTCCACTAGACTCAAGAAATAAGAAATTACAAAGACTCGATCTAAACAATATAGACTTTCCTAAGTCTTCACTCTCAATTTGATATGACTTTCATTCGCTCTCGGACCCGCTACTTGTATAACTTGAATCCGAATTCGTATCACTTCCATCTCCTGAAAAAGATTGGAAATAGGTAATGAGCACACTTGCCCAGTAGGTATCTTCACATCAACATGATTAGTAATGTTTAAGTAATTAGCAGTTTAGCTCTAAAGAATTTTGGCAAAATCATGCGAATGCGATCAATCATGCGAATAACCAAAGTAACAAAGATGATCGTTAAGATTGAATGAGAGCAAGTATGAACTAACAAGAATGTAACAAGAATGTATAAGAATGCAGCATGGCTTCTCAAGAACAAGAATGTAACGAGAATGCACTTTCACTTTTCACTTTCATAACCATTAAGGTTACGCACTAGAATGTCAATCATGTAGCAATTCACTAGATTTTCACGAGTGCTCATGGATTTCACTTATTTGTAAAGAAAGTACTCCCAGCGTAATGCGACGCCAGTAGCATTATACCCCATGGTTTATAATAGTACGTTTCTGGCAATCAGCCGAGGGGACTAGCATAGAGCCCTTGGACACAATCAGCGCCCGAACTGCATCTTCACGTATAAATCAAGCTACTTCCATGAGTATATCAACAAAGCATGGTCAGTAATATAACAATTTCAATCAATAAGCTCATGACAACAACTATCAAAGAGTGAATGCTTCAATTAAGAATAAGAGAGATCAAGAATGACTTATACTATGTTATGCTCATGGAAATAATTTGGTAGCATAACGGTACTTTCCTTATTTTCCATAAATTAAATTAGGTATCTTGACTCAATTTGGTAAGTCCTAGACCATTATTAATCCATCTAGAAACCTTAGAAAATCAACCCGTGGGTCAAACCTTGGGTTAAAGCACTCAAACATTGTGACGGTCAAGGACTGGGCCGTTACATAACGTGACGCTCCAGTATTGGGCCGTTATAATGGTATGAATCTTAATGAAATAAAGATGGACTCAGTACATGTGACGGTCGTTTATTGGGCCATTATATGAGCCTGACGGTCTAACCTTGATCCGTTACATATCCAAAAACCAGAAACTATCGATAGTGTTTTCTAATGATTGGGCTTTCATGGTACAACCAACTCGGCGTCCTAGTGGGAATCCCAGGCTCGCGGAGAATCACGGAGGCCTTGAAACAAGATTTCCTAATCCATTGGAAGGAATATCCAATAGAGATGTCCTCATGTTCAAGAATAATGTTCCTATAGTGCAAAGTGTGAACTAATGGCCATATACCAGAATATATGCCATGTACTTAGAGAAAATGACTCTATTGATAGAGAGAGAATGTGTAGCAACGTGAAACCAAGATAAAATTCCATCTATACATCATTGAAAATCCATGATTTAAAATACAAGACTATAGAATTTTGGCACATGAAATTAATATAACTTAAAATAACTTAAGATGCCTTTAAACATGCAGCTTCTATTATGAACTAATTAATAAACTCAAAATCATATTAACAGGTCAAAACTTGGATAACTAGGCTTATTTATAAGTAAATTGACTATTTTCCAATTCTGTCTAAAGTTCTCCTGGCGGTCGGGAGTGGGGGCGTCACAGTGATTGTGACGGTTTATCGTGGGGCCGTTACAGTATTGCAACGCTCCATCTATGGTTCGTCAGAGACAACAGAGTAAATTTTCATACAATAGAGAGTGTGATGGCTTATTGTAAGGCCGTTACAGTTTGTGACGGTTTAAGTATGATGCGTCAGAGTCCCTGCTAACAGTATAAAGAAATTAAAAGACTATGATTTGAAACCATGTCATGTTTTGAAAATATTTACCTACCCCAAGCATGACAAAGCGAAGTAAAGGTCATCTAGATGCATAAGTTGCAGTGAATTGACAAGATAATATTGTTGATCTTTGATTAGGGATATGTATATATGCATGAACCCACTAAAATATGAAATCCATGATCTATAGTGCATGAAATCAAGCACAATCAGAGGGCTTTTATCATTAACAAGATATTTTTGCCAATTATGAGATGACCTACTGCTTAACCGGGCTTTAAACTTCTAATTTGAGTCTGAAAGTTGTGCCCTAATTCTCCCTTTCCAGTGAGTTTCCAGCAACTTCACGCTGCTCTAACTCCTCGACCTCTTGACCTAAGGACGTGAAATTTTGAGGGTAAGAAGATGAAACTAAGGTGAACAAAAAGTTCTAAATAACCAAACTCTAATTACCTCGTTTAGACGTTCTAATCTCTTGATCTTTAGGGGTCTTGCGTTCAGTTTCCTGGGTTGCTAAGATCCGACCAGCAACTTTGGAAGCTTCAATCTCCTTATTTGGTTGATCTAATAGCATGAAATTTGGAGAGCTATTAGTCTAATATATTATAAACAAAATCTTATAAAGAGCTTACCCGAAATTCTGACTCCTTACCTTGATTCCACGCGAGCAAAAGTAAGGGTCGCTCAGTTCAGAACTAGGTCTTATTTATAGGGTTTTGGCTAGGGTTTGAAGATTAGATCGATTCTAGAGTCCTTAATTTGCCAGAAGCGGATATCTAAGAGTCCCTAGTATCCTTACATGTTCTCCCAATTAGGTCTCTTGCAGATAGGATCTCAAAGATCTAATCTTTTTGCAAGTTCTTCAACTCACGGAACTGACAGAGGTGTAACGCATCAGTTCTAGTGCGTTACATGTTGTAGCGGTCGCCCGATAGACCGTTATATCAAACGTGTATAGAGTTTCAATTTAATAAAACTCTTTTATTCATTTATCCTTCTAATTATCTATATGAAAGAGTATTTATCTTTAAAATTCGTGGATAGGCTAAATAACCTTCTAGAATATGGGCCAAACTTAATGGGCTTGGTCCTTTAACCTTTTGGGTTTCAATTATCAAAGCTGCATTAATTACTTAACATAAATTGGGCCTTATAATGATTTATTTAATCTAATATTTATTTATTAATCTATTTTGGGTCTTTAGAATTCTAAGAAAATAATTAAATATACCAAAAATAATTTATAAAAATTCTGGGGCCTTACACCCTCCCCCACTTAAGAGAATTTGGTCCCCAAATTCAATATATATGAGTTTTTTTATGGAGAGTGTACGTATTTTAATGTATTAAGAATTAACGTAAGGCGAATGGGTTAAGAGGGTACCTTTAATCATCTCACCTCCCTTGTCTAGAATGGCATATAATCGACCTCGCTTCCCGCGTCCGTTGTTATCCCTTGAAGATTGTTCGTTGATGAGAGGACATACGAGCAAGCGATGTTCCCGACTTCCACACTTGAGGCAAGCGCCGAGACGCTTCCAGCATTCTTCTGCCGAGTGCCCAAATTTTTCACAAAATGAACAAGGTGCCACGGCCTGCTCCTTCTCTTCTTTAACTTTCTTGTTCTTTCCATTTCCATTTCCATTTCCATTTCTTTTTCTGTTACCGTTCCCATTACGGGACCTCTTAATGTGACGATTTTCACCCTCATTCGCTTCTTTCTCTTCTTGCCTATCATGTTTTCGGCTTGACCTTTCTCCTCGGAGCCTCTCCACTTTCTCCATGGTTCTTTCACATAGATGCGCTCTTTGTACCATCTCGGTATAAGTGTGGATATTCTGAGTTCCAAGTTGTTGGATAAATCCGGGTCTTAAACCATCCATAAATCGGTTGGCCTTCAATAAATCAGTGCTTACCAAGTGAGGAGCATACGGTACTAGTCGATAGAATTGTAATTCATATTCTGCCACGAACATCGTGCCTTGGTTTAAGGAGGCAAATTTTATAGCCTTCCTCTCCTTCACATGCTCGGAGAAGTACTTGGCTCGAAAAAGTGTAAGAAAACCCTCCCATGTATGAGGTGCATCTGCATGTGGTGTCGGAATGGATTTCTACCATGTACGAGCATCCTTGTTGAGTTGGAACGTGGCAAGTCGAACTTTCTCCTGGTCGGTGCATTGCATGACATCGAATATTTGATTCATTTCGTCGATCCAATTTTCTGCTTCATCTGGGTTAGAAGATCTAGAGAATCATGGGGGATTTAAACTTCGGAAATTGCCGTGTAAGTTACCTGCGCCAGCCCTTCCACCAGCTTTGGCCACTGTCTGTAGGGCTTGAGTAAGTCCCGCAATAGTTTGCTGCATCTCGTCCCAATTTATACGATGAGCCATTGAAAATCAAGGTACCTGAGAATCATGGACATTTTAGTTATTTAGAGTCTGAAAGATTTATCCTAAGATAATTTCTATATAACTATCTCATCACGGGTTCTACCCAATTCTCACATAGGTGAGGAAATTTCTTCCTTAGTTCATAGGTAGGGGTCCTAAAACCTTGGACTTATCCTACGACATGACCCTTTTTCCTAAGTCCTGAGACTCAGGCTCTGATACCAACTTAACTGTCACGCCCCGAGCCTTTATTGCAGCGGAAGACTCGCTCGAGGAACGCGAACAGTCGACATGGTAAGCCTCTTGCAAGCAAGAACGATCAGAGCGCAAGACAATCACACATAATGCAATTGCACAATAATTAACTCAAACTCCAACTTTATTTCATTGGTAAATCGAGTATTCAAGTATAATAACCTTTTTCTACCTTTTTCCATTCCACTAGACTCAAGAAATAAGAAATTACAAAGACTCGATCTAAACAATATAGACTTTCCTAAGTCTTCACTCTCAATTTGATATGACTTTGATTCGCTCTCGGACCCGCTACTTGTATAACTCGAATCCGAATTCGTATCACTTCCATCTCTTGAAAAAGATTGGAAATAGGTAATGAGCACACTTACCCAGTAGGTATCTTCGCATCAACATGATTAGCAATGTTTAAGTAATTAGCAGTTTAGCTCTAAAGAATTTTGGCAAAATCATGCGAATGCGATCAATCATGCGAATAACCAAAGTAACAAAGATGATCGTTAAGATTGAATGAGAGCAAGTATGAACTAGTAAGAATGTAACAAGAATGTATAAGAATGTAGCATGGCCTTTCAAGAACAAGAATGTAACGAGAATGCACTTTCACTTTTCACTTTCATAACCATAAAGGTTACGCACTAGAACGTCAATCATGTAGCAATTCACTAGATTTTCACAAGTGCTCATGGATTTCACTTATTTATAAAGAAAGTACTCCCAGCGCAATGTGACGCCAGTAGCATCATACCCCATAGTTTATAATAGTATGTTTCGACAATCAGCCGAGAGGACTGGCATAGAGCCCTTGGACACAATCAGCGCCCGAACTGCATCTTCACGTATAAATCAAGCTACTTCCATGAGTATATCAACAAAGCGTGGCCAGTAATATAACAATTTCAATCAATAAGCTCATGACAATAACTATCAAAGAGTAAATGCTTCAATTAAGAATAAGAGAGATCAAGAATGACTTATACTATGTTATGCTCATGGAAATAATTTGGCAGCATAACGGTACTTTCCTTATTTTTCATAAATTAAATTAGGTATCTTGACTCAATTTGGCAAATCCTAGACCATTATTAATCCATCTAGAAACCTTAGAAAATCAACCCGTGGGTCAAACCTTGGGTTAAAGCACTCAAATAATGTGACGGTCAAGGACTGGGTCGTTACATAACTTGACACTCCAGTATTGGGCCGTTACAATGGTATGAATCTAAAAGAAAAAAAGATGGACTCAGTACATGTGACGGTCGTTTATTGGGCCGTTATATGAGCCTGAAGGTCCAACCTTGATTTGTTACATATCTGAAAACCAGAAACTATCGATAGTGTTTTCTAATGATTGGGCTTTTGTCACGCCCCGACCCTTTATTACAGCGGAAGACTCGCTCAGGGAGCACGAACAGCCGGCATGGTAAGCCTCTTGCAAGCAAGAACAACTAGAGCGCGAGACAATCACAAAATGCAATTGCACAAATTCATTCAACTTCAACTTTATTTCATAACTGAATATTCAAGTACAATAGCTTCAACTTCTCAATCTATTGACTCAAGAAATAAGAAAATTACGTTGACTCAATCTAGACATTAGACTTCCTATGTCTTCACTCTTGTAATAATAACATTCAATCGCTCTCGGACCCGCTACTTGAATCACCCGAATCCGAATTCGAACTATTTTCATCTCCTGAAAAATATTAGAAAATAGGTCATGAGCACACTTGCCCAGTAAGTATCTTCGCATCAACATGAAGACATTATTAAAGTAATTAACATTTTATCTCTAGAGAACAAGGTAAAATCATGCAAATGTGAATCAATCATGCGATTAAACCAAAGTAACAAGATAATAACGTAAGATAGAATTATCAAGAATGAACTAGCAAGAATGTAACATGATCAGGATATTTGGCCTTTCATGAGCAATAATGTAACAAGAATGTACGAGCAAGCCACATATTCATCATACTAGTCTCTTTTGAGTACATAGTTCGTGAATTTTTGTGAAATATCAAGCGAGAATGTCATGTACAAGAATGTCATAGCGTGCCGTGGATCTTCACTTATTTATAGAAATAGTACTCCCAACACAATGTGACACCAGTAGCATCATACCCCATGGTTTATAAAATAGTATGTTTCCGGCAATCAGCCGAGGGGACTAGCATAGAGCCCTTGACCACAATCAGTGCTCGATCGCATCTTCAGGTATAAATTAAGCTACTTCCACGCATGTAACAGTAAAGTATGGCCAAGAATATAGCAATTCCAAATAATTCCATGATAACTAGAATCAATGAATGAATGTTTTCAACGCAAGAATGTATGAGTCAAGAAAATGACTTAAACAATGTCATGCTCTTAGAAATAAATCGACAGCATAACGGTATTTTTCTTAACTTCCATTCATTACATTAAGTCTATTAAGCAATATGATAAGTTCTAGATCATCAAGGGTTATCTAGAATCATTGAAATATCAACCCTTGGTCAAACCTTGGGTTAATATATATAAGCCGTGTGACGGTCGTTTATTGGGCCGTTACATCATGTGACGCGCCAGTAATGGGCCGTTACAGTGATCCGAGTCCAGAAAGAAAAAAATAGACCCAGAGGAATGTGACAGTCATGCATTGGGCCGTTAAGTGAGCCTAACGGTCCAGTGTAAGGCCGTTACATTACTAGAATCAGAAAACAACGATAGTGCATTCTAGTCAATGGGCTTTTAATGGTACAACCAACTCGACGTCCTAGTGGGAATCCCAGGCTCGCGGAGAATTACGGAGGCCTTGAAACAAGATTTCCTATTCCATTGGAAGGAATATCCAATAGAGAGATCCTCAAGTTCAAGATTGTGTTCCTATAGTGCAAAGTGTAACTAATGACAACATACCAGAATATGTGCCATGTACTTTATAGAAATGACTCTATTGACAGAGAGAGAGATATGTATAATCAATGTGAAAATCATGGTGAAACTCCGTCAATACAACGTTAAGAAGAGTCATGCTTTATAATACAAAACTATAGAATTTGGCTCATGAAATGAATATAACTTAAAATACAATAAGACACCAAATCATGCAATACCTATCATGAACAATCAAATGACCTCAAAATCACATAATCAGGTTAAAACTTAGGTAACTAGGCTTAACAATAAATAATATTGGTAAGTTATATTCTGTCTTAGGGTTGACAGAACACAGGCTCTGACGGTCTCGTAGTGGGGCATCACAGTGATTGTGACGGTCAGAGAACAGCCGTTACAGTTATGTAACGCGTCTGTATTGGTGCGTCAGAGTTAACAGAGTAAATTGATATACCACAGAGACTGTGACGGCTCATCGTAAGACCGTTACATGAATGTGACGGTCCTACCCTGGTGCGTCAGAGTATTTGCTAACAGAAAACTAGGTAAAACATAAAGAGATCAACCCACATCATGTCTATAATTAAAACACCATGAATCTCTAGACATGATAACGTAGTGTAGGCCAACTACATGCATAGGTATCAATGAATAGATGAATAACATGTTTTAATTTCTCTATTAGGGCTAAGAGATGCATGTAATGCATAGAACTAGTAAAACATGAAATTGATGATCTACAATGCATGAAATTCAGTCACACCAGAGGGCTTTTGGTCCTATAATGTTGTTTTCGCCGTTCATGAGATAACCTACCTCTTAACTTAGGCTGTAGCTTCTGAATTGGGTTAGGAATCTTGCCCTAGTTCTCCTCCTTCTGTGACTTTTCCAGTAACTTCCTTAGGTTATATCTCCATGACCTCTTGACCTAAAGATGTGAAATTTGGAGAGGAGTTAGTCTAAAGTATTGTGAACAAATACTTCTAAAGAACTTACCTGAGATAATGACTCCTTACCTTACTTCTTTACGTCCCAAAACTAAGGGTCGCACAGTTCAGAACTATGCCCTATTTATAGAGTTTTAGCTAGGGTTTGAAGATTAGATCGAGTTTAGAGTCATTAATCTATCAAAACCTAATCTCTAAGAGTCCTGAGAGTCTGTACGCATCGTTCCAATTGGGTCTCTTGTGGATAGGAACATCAAGTTCCAATCTTTTTGCAAGTTCTTCTTCTTACGGAATCTGTAGGCTGTGACGGTCTACCCTTGCCGCGTTACACGGCTGTGGCGGTCTTACGATAGACCGTTACAGTCATCTTATCTAGAGTTTTAAATTATTAAAACTCTTTTATTCATTTATCCATATAATTATCTATATAATTAGTATTTATCCTTAAAAATTCGTGCATAGTCTTAATAATCTTCTAGAATGTGGGCCTAACTTAATGGGCCTGGTTTAATAACCTTTTGGATTTCAATTAAGTGGGTTAGGTAAATTGATTAACACTATTTGGCCTTATATTGATTAATAAATTCAAAGTAGCCCATTTAATTGCTAGTAATGCCAAAAAAATATTAAATAATTCTTAGAATTTACTTTCATAATTTCTTGGGCACTACAGCTTTCATGGTACAACCAACTCGACGTCCTAGTGGGAATCCCAGGCTCGCGGAGAATTACGGAGGCCTTGAAATAAGATTTCCTAATCCATTAGAAAAAATATCCAATAGAGAGGTCCTCATGTTCAAGAATAATGTTACTATAGTGTAAAGTGTGAACTAATGGCCATATACCGGAATATATGCCATGTACTTAGAGAAAATGACTCTATTGATAGAGAGAGAATGTGTAGCAACGTGAAACCAAGATAAAATTACATCCATACATCATTGAAAATCCATGATTTAAAATACAAGACTATAGAATTTTGGCACATGAAATTAACATAACTTAAAATAACTTAAGATGCCTTTAAACATGCAGCTTCTATTATGAACTAATTAATAAACTCAAAATCATATTAACAGGTCAAAACTTGGATAACTAGGCTTATTTATAAGTAAATTGACTATTTTCCAATTCTGTCTAAAGTTCTCCTGGCGGTCGGGAGTGGGGGCGTCATAGTGATTGTGACGGTTTATCGTGGGGCCGTTACAGTATTGCAACGCTCCATCTATGGTTCGTCAGAGACAACATAGTAAATTTTCATACAATAGAGAGTGTGATGGCTTATTGTAAGGCGGTTACAGTTTGTGACGGTTTAAGTATGATGCGTTAGAGTCCCTGCTAACAGAATAAAGAAATTAAAAGACTATGATTTGAAACCATGTCATGTTTTGAAAATATTTACCTACCCCAAGCATGACAAAGCGAAGTAAAGGTCATCTAGATGCATAAGTTGCAGTGAATTGACAAGATAATATTGTTGATCTTTGATTAGGGATATGTATATATGCATGAACCCACTAAAATATGAAATTTATGATCTATAGTGCATGAAATCAAGCACAATCAGAGGGCTTTTATCATTAACAAGATATTTTTGCCAATTATGAGATGACCTACTGCTTAACCGGGCTTTAAACTTCTAATTTGAGTCTGAAAGTTGTGCCCTAGTTCTCCCTTTCCAGTGAGTTTCCAGCAACTTCACGCTGCTCTAACTCCTCGACCTCTTGACCTAAGGACGTGAAATTTTGAGGGTAAGAAGATGAGACTAAGGTGAAAAGTTCTAAATAACTGAACTCTAATTACCTCCTTTAGACGTCCTAATCTTTTGATCTTCAGGGGTCTTGCGTTCAGTTTCTTGGGTTGCTAAGGTCCGACCAGCAACTTTGGAAGCTTCAATCTCCTTATTTGGTTTATCTTCTAGCAAGAAATTTGGAGAGTTATTAGTCTAATGTATTATAAATAAAATCTTCTAAAGAGCTTACCCGAAATTGTGACTCCTTACCTTGATTCCACGCGAGCAAAAGTAAGGGTCGCTTAGTTCAGAACTAGGTCCTATTTATAGGGTTTTGCCTAGGGTTTGAAGATTAGATCGATTCTAGAGTCCTTAATTTGCCAAAATTGGATCCCTAAGAGTCCCTAGTATCCTTACATGTTCTCCAAATTAGGTCTCTTGCAGATAGGATCCCAAAGATCCAATCTTTTTGTAAGTTCTTCAACTCACGGAACTGACAGAGGTGTAACGCATCTGGTCTAGTGTGTTACATGCTATATCGGTCGCCCGATAGACCGTTACATCAAACGTGTATAGAGTTTCAATTTAATAAAACTCTTTTATTCGTTTATCCTTCTAATTATCTATATAAAAGAGTATTTATCTTTAAAATTCGTGGATAGGCTAAATAACCTTCTAGAATATGGGCCAAACTTAATGGGCTTGGTCCTTTAACCTTTTGGGTTTCAATTATCAAAGCTGCATTAATTACTTAACATAAATTGGGCCTTATAATGATTTATTTAATCTAATATTTATTTATTAATTCATTTTGGGTCTTTAAAATTCTCAAAAAAATAATTAAATATACCAAAAATAATTTATAAAAATTATGGGGCCTTACACCCTCCCCCACTTAAGAGAATTTGGTCCCCAAATTCAATATATATAAGTTTTTTTACGGAGAGTGTACGTATTTTAATGTATTAAGAATTAACGTAAGGTGAATAGGTTAAGAGGGTACCTTTAATCATCTCACCTCACTTGTCTAGAATGGCATTTAATCGACCTCGCTTCCTACGTCCGTTGTTATCCCTTGAAGATTATTCGTTGATGAGAGGACATACGGGCAAACGATGTTCCCGGCTTCCACACTTGAGGCAAGCGCCGAGACGCTTCCAGCATTCTTCTACCGAGTGCCCAAATTTTTCACAAAATGAACAAGGTACCACGACTTGCTCCTTCTCTTCTTTAACTTTCTTGTTCTTTCCATTTCCATTTCTTTTTTTGTTACCATTCCCATTACGAGACCTCTTAATGTGACGATTTTCACCCTCATCCACTTCTTTCTCTTCTTACCTATCATGTTTTCGGCTTGACATTTATCCTCGGTGCCTCTCCACTTTCTCTATGGTTCTTTCACATGGATGCGCTCTTTGTACCATCTCGGTATAGGTGCGGATATTCTGAGTTCCAAGTTGTTGGATAAATCCGGGTCTTAAACCATCCATAAATCGGTTGGCCTTCAATAAATCAGTGCTTACCAAGTGAGGAGCATACGATGCTAGTCGAGAGAATTGTAATTCATATTCTGCCACGGACATCGCGCCTTGGTTTAAAGAGGCAAATTCCATAGCCTTCCTCTCCTTCACATAATCGGAGAAGTACTTGGCTCGGAAAAGTGTAAGAAAACCCTCTCATGCATGAGGTGCATCTGCAGGTGGTGCCGGAATGTATTTCCACCATGTACGAGCATCCTTGTTGAGTTGGAACGTAGCAAGTCAAACTTTCTCCTTGTCGGTGCATTGCATGACATCGAATTTTCAATTCACTTCATTGATCCAATTTTCCGCTTCATCTGGGTTAGAAGATCCAAAGGATCGTGGGGGATTTAAACTTCGGAAATTGCCGTGTAAGTTGCCCGCGCCAGCCCTTCCACCAGCTTGGGCCACTGTCTGTAGGGCTTGAGTAAGTCCCGTAACAGTTTGCTGCATCTCGTCCCAGTTTATACGATGAGCCATTGAAAATCAAGGTACCTGAGAATCATGGACATTTTAGTTATTTAGAGTCTGGAAGATTTATCCTAAGATAATTTCTATATAACTATCTCATCCCGGATTCTACCCAATTCTCACATAGGTGAGGAAATTTCTTCCTTAATTCATAGGTAGGGGTCCTAAAACCTTGGACTTATCCTACGACACGACTCTTTTTCCTAAGTCCTGAGACTTAGGCTCTGATACCAACTTAATTGTCACGCCCCGAGCCTTTATTACAATGGAAGACACACTCGAGGAACGTCAGCAGCCGGCATGGTAAGTCTCTTGCAAGCAAGAACCATCAGAGCGCAAGACAATCACACATAATGCAATTGCACAATAATTAACTCAAACTCCAACTTTATTTCATTGGTAAATCGAGTATTCAAGTACAATAACCTTTTCATACCTTTTTCCATTCCACTAGACTCAAGAAATAAGAAATTACAAAGACTCGATCTAAACAATATAGACTTTCCTAAGTCTTCACTCTCAATTTGATATGACTTTCATTCGCTCTCGGACCCGCTACTTGTATAACTCGAATCCGAATTCATATCACTTCCATCTCCTGAAAAAGATTGGAAATAGGTAATGAGCACACTTACTCAGTAGGTATCTTCGCATCAACATGATTAGCAATGTTTAAGTAATTAACAGTTTAGCTCTAAAGAATTTTGGTAAAATCATACGAATGTGATCAATCATGCGAATAACTAAAGTAACAAAGATGATCTTCAAGATTGAATGAGAGCAAGTATGAACTAGTAAAAATGTAACAAGAATGTATAAGAATGTAGCATGGCCTTTCAAGAACAAGAATGTAATGAGAATGCACTTTCACTTTTCACTTTCATAACCATAAAGGTTATGCACTAGAACGTCACTCATGTAGCAATTCACTAGATTTTCACGAGTGCTCATGGATTTCACTTATTTATAAAGAAAGTACTCCCAGCGTAATGTGACGCCAGTAACATCTTACCCCATGGTTTATAATAATATGTTTCCGGCAATCAGCCGAGGGGACTAGCATAGAGCCCTTGGACACAATCAGCGCCCGAACTGCATCTTCACGTATAAATCAAGCTACTTCCATGAGTATATCAACAAAGCGTGGCCAGTAATATAACAATTTCAATCAATAAGCTCATGACAACAACTATCAAAGAGTGAATGCTTCAATTAAGAATAAGAGAGATCAAGAATGACTTATACTATGTTACGCTCATGGAAATAATTTGGCAGCATAGGTACATTCTTTATTTTCCATAAATTAAATTAGGTATCTTGACTCAATTTGGTAAGTCCTAGACCATTATTAATCCATCTAGGAATCTTAGAAAATCAACCCGTGGGTCAAACCTTGGGTTAAAGCACTCAAACATTGTGACGGTCAAGGACTGGGCCGTTACATAACTTGATGCTCCAGTATTGGGTCGTTACAATGGTATGAATATGAAAGAAATAAAGATGGACTCAGTACATGTGACGGTCGTTTATTGGGCCATTATATGAGCCTGACGGTCCAACCTTGATCTGTTACATATCCGAAAACCAGAAACTATCGATAGTGTTTTCTAATGATTGGGCTTTCATGGTACAACCAACTCGACGTCCTAGTGAGAATCTCAGGCTCGCGGAGAATTACGGAGGCCTCGAAACAAGATTTCCTAGTCCATTGGAAGAAATATCCAATAGAGAGGTCCTCATGTTCAAGAATAATGTTACTATAGTGCAAAGTGTGAACTAATGGCCATATACCGGAATATATGCCATGTACTTAAAGAAAATGACTCTATTGATAGAGAGAGAATGTGTAGCAACGTGAAACCAAGATAAAATTTCGTCCATACATCATTGAAAATCCATGATTTAAAATATAAGACTATAGAATTTTGGCACATGAAATTAACATAACTTAAAATAACTTAAGATGCCTTTAAACATGCAGCTTCTATTATGAACCAATTAATAAACTCAAAATCATATTAACAGGTCAAAACTTAGATAACTAGACTTATTTATAAGTAAATTGACTGTTTTCCAATTCTGTCTACAGTTCTCTTGACGGTCGGGAGTGGGGGCGTCACAGTGATTGTGACGGTTTATCGTGGGGCCGTTACAGTATTGTAACGCTCCATCTATGGTCTGTCAGAGACAACAGAGTAAATTTTCATACAACAGAGAGTGTGACGGCTTATCGTAAGGCCGTTACAGTTTGTGACGGTCTAAGTATGATGCGTCAGAGTCCTTGCTAACAGTTTAAAGAAATTAAAAGACTATGATTTGAAACCATGTCATATTTTGAAAAGATTTAACTACCCCAAGCATGACAAAATGAAGTAAAGGTCATCTAGATGCATAGGTTGCAATGAATTGATAAGATAATATTTTTGATCTTTGATTAGGGCTAAGGATATGTATGTATGCATGAACCCACTAAAACATGAAATCCATGATCTATAGTGCATGAAATCAAGCACAATCAGAGTGCTTTTATCCTTAACAAGATATTTTTGCCAATCATGAGATGACCTACCGCTTAACTGGGTTTTAAACTTCTAATTTGAGTCTGAAAGTCGTGCCCTAGTTCTCCCTTTCCAGTGAGTTTCCAGCAACTTCACGCTGCTCTAACTCCTCGACCTCTTGACCTAAGGACGTGAAATTTTGAGGGTAAGAAGATGAAACTATGGTGAACAAAAAGTTCTAAATAACCAAACTCTAATTACCTTATTTTGTCACGTCCCGAGTCTTTATTACAGCGGAAGACTCGCTCGGGGAGCGCGAACAGCCGACATGGTAAGCCTCTTGCAAGCAAGAATGACCAGAGCGTGAGACAATCACACACATAAATGCAATTGCACAATATATATTCAAACTTCACTTTATTTCATAAATGATCAAAGTATTCCTTTACAATAATCACCCTTCATTTCACTAGACTCAAGAAATAACAAAATTACATTGACTCAATCTAAACATTATAGACTTCCTAAGTCTTCACTCGTAGCTTTACAAGACTTTCACTCACTTCCGGACCCGCCACTAGTATAGCCCGAATCCGAATCTGAACTACTTCCATCTCCTGAAAAATATTAGAAAATAGGTCATGAGCACACTTGCCCCGTAGGTATCTTCGCATCAACATGAAGGCATTATTTAAGTAATGAACATTTTTGCTCTATAGAATAAGGTAAAATCATGCAAATGCGAATCAATCACGCGATTAAACCACAGTAACAAGATAATCACGGATGATAGAATTATCAAAATGAACTAGCAAGAATGTAACATGATCAGGATATTTGGCCTTTTTCGAGTAATATTATAACAAGAATGTACGAGCAAGCCACATATTCATCACACTAGTCTCTTTTGAGTACATAGTTCGTGAATATCTGTGGAATATCAAGCAAGAATGTCATGTACAAGAATGTCATAGTGTGCCGTGGATCTTCACTTATTTATAAAAATAGTACTCCCAGCGCAATGCGACGCCAGTAGCATCATACCCCATGGTTTAAAAAATAGTATGTTTCCAGCAATCTGCCAGGGGACTAGCATAGAGCCCTTGAACACAATCAGTGCTCGATCGCATCTTCAGGTATAAATTAAGCTACTTCCACGCATGTAACAGTAAAGTATGGCCAAGAATATAGCAATTCCAATAATTCCATGATAATTAGAATCAATGAATGAATGCTTCAATGTACGAATCAAGAAAATGACTTAAACAATGTCATGCTCTTAGAAATAAATCGACAGCATAATGGTATTTTTCTTAACTTCCATTCATTATATTAAGTCTATTAAGCAATATGAGAAATTCTATATCATCAAGGGTTGTCTAGAATCATTGAAATATCAACCCTTGGTCAAACCTTGGGTTGACATATACCAGCAGTGTGACGGTCGTTTACTGGGCCATTACATTATGTAACGCGCTAGCAATGGGCCGTTACAGGGATCCGAATCCAGACCAATAAATTAGACTCAGAGAAATATGACGGTCATGCATTGGGCCGTTACGTGAGCCTGACGGTCCAGTGTGAGGCCGTTACATTACTAGAATCAGAAAACACGATAGTATATTCTAGTTAAATGGGTTTTAATGGTACAACCAACTCGGCATCTTAGTGGGAATCCCAGGCTCGCGGAGAATTACGGAGGCCTTGAAACAATGATTTCCTAATCCATTGGAAGGAATATCCAATAGAGAGGTCCTCAAGTCCGAGATTGTATTCCTATAGTGCAAAGTGTGAACTAATGACAACATACCGGAATATGTGCCATGTACTTATGGAAATGACTCTATTGATAGAGAGAGAGATGTATAATCAATGTGAAACTCGTGATAAAACTCCGTTAATACAACGGTTAAAAAGAGTCATGCTTTAAAATACAAAACTATAGGATTTGGCTCATGAAATAATCATAACTTAAAATAACAATAAGACACTAAAACATGCAATACCTATCATGAACGATCAATTAACCTCAGAATCACATAATCAGGTTAAACTTAAGTAACTAGGCTTAACAATAGATAATATTGGCAGGTTATATTCTGTCTAGGGTTTGACAGAACATAGGGCTTCTGACGGTCTAGAAGTGAGGCGTCACAGGGTTGTGACTGTCAAGCCAAAAACCGTTACAGTAACATAACGCTCCTGCATAGATGCGTCAGAGTCAACAGAGAAATCAATAGGCGTCAGGGACTATGACGGCTTATCATAGGGCCGTTACATGTGCGTAACGCTCCTTTCCTTGTGCGTTAGAGACAACAGAGTAACTAATATACCACAGAGACTGTGACGGTTCATCGTAAGGCCGTTACTTGAGTGTGACGGTCCTACTGTGATGCGTTACAGTACCTGCTGATAGACAATGATATAAATGCCAAGAGATCCACTCACATCATGTCTAAATCAAATACCATGTCTATTCTAAGCATGATAACAAGGTATATGCTAACTACATGCATGGGTATCAGTGAAATAGACAAGATACATCTTCTAAAATTTCCAATTAGGGCTAAGGGATGCATGTAATGCATAGGACTAGTAAAACATACAATTCATGATCTATCATGCATGGAATTCAATCAAACCAGAGGGCTTTTAGTCCTATAATATTTTTTTCACCGTTCATGAGATAACCTACCTCTAAACTTAGGCTATAGCTTTTGAATTGGGTTGAGAATCTTGCCCTAGTTCTCCTCTTTCTATGACATTTCCAGCAACTTCCTTAGGTTCTATCTCCAAGACCTCTTAACCTAAAGATGTGAAATTTGGAGAGGAGTTAGTCTAAAGTATTGTGAACAAATACTTCTAAAGAACTTACTTGAGATAATGACTCCTTACCTTGATTCTCTACGTCCCAAAAGTAAGGGTCGCACAGTTTAGAACTATGCCCTATTATAGAGTTTTAGCTAGGGTTTGAGGATTAGATCGAGTTTAGAGTCCTTAATCTATCAAAACCTAATCTCTAAGAGTCCTTAGAGTCTTTATACATTGTTCCAATTGGGTCTCTTGTGGATAGGAACATCAAGTTTCAATCTTTTTGCAAGTTCTTCTTCTTACGGAATCTGCAGAGCGTAACGGTCGACCCCTGATGCGTTACACGGCTGTGGTGGTCTTACGATAGACCGTTATAGTCGTCGTATCTAGAATTTCAAACTATTAAGACTCTTTTATTTATTTATCCATATATTTATCTATATAATTAGTATTTATCCTCAAAATTTCGTGGATAAGCTTAATAACCTTCTAGAATGTGGGCCAAACTTAATGGGCCTGGTCTTAGAACCTTTTAGACTCTAATCAAGAGGGTTAGATTAATTAATTAACACCATTTGGCCTTATTTTGATTAATAATTTCAAATTAACCCATTAATTACTAATAATGCCAGAAAATTATTTAAATAATTCAAGAATTTTCTTCCATAAATTCTGGGGCACTACACCCTCCCCCACTTAGAAGAATTTGGTCCCCAAATTCAATACATGGATTGTGGAGAGTGTACTTATAGTCAAACAATTTCGGGAATCTTTTCTTCATAGCTGATTCGGTTTCCCATGTTGCTTCATAAGGCCATGCTTTCTTCCATTGAATCTTAACCATAGGAATGACCTTATTTCTGAGTTGACGCGCTTCTCGTTCCAGAATGCTTATTGGTGTCTGTTCATATGTCAAGTCTTTCTGAATTTCCAGATTGTCATAAGTGATAATGTGGTCAGGATCATATACATACTTCTTCAGCATGGAGACGTGAAATACGTCATGAACTCTTGCCAATTGTGGTGGTAAAGCCAATCTATAAGCCACTTCACCAATCCTCTCGAGAATTTCAAATGGGCCAATAAATCTTGGAGTTAGCTTTCCTTTAATGCCAAATCTTCGAATACCACGACCCGGAGAAATCTTTAGATATACATGTTCTCCTATTTGAAATTTCAAGTCGCGCCTTCGATTGTCAGCATAAGACTTTTGCCTATCTTGTGCCATCTTCATCCTTTCTTGAATGAGCTTTATTTTCTCTGTAGAATCTCTGATAAGGTCGGGGCCTAGAAATTGCCTCTCCCCTATTTCATTCCAACATATTGGTGATCGACAACTTTTCCCATATAGAGCTTCGAAAGATGCCATTTGTATACTTACTTGATAACTGTTGTTATATGCAAATTCCACCAGAGGCAAGTGATCATGCCAACTTCCTCCAAAATCAATGACACAAGCCCTAAGCATGTCTTCTACCACCTGATTTGTTCTTTCCGTCTGGCCATCGGTTTGCGGATGAAAGGCTATGCTAAAATTCAATCTAGTTCCCAGTGAATGTTGTAGGCCCTTCCAGAATTGTGATGTGAATCGAGGATCTCTATCTGATATAATAGTGACGGGGACACCATATAATTTGACAATTTCCTTTATGTATAGTGCTGCTAGAATATCCACAGACCATCGACTTTTAATTGGTATGAAATGTGCAAACTTAGTCAATCGATCTATGATTACCCATATGCCATCGTGTCCACCTCTTGTCTTAGGTAATCCCATGATGAAATCCATTCCTATGCTCTCCCATTTCCATTCAGGAATACTTAGGGGATGTAGTTTACCTGCGGGTCTGAAATGTTCTGCTTTTACTTGTTGGCAGGTAAGACAACGAGACATAAAGTCAGCTATTTCCCTCTTCATATTGGGCCACCAAAAGTTTCTTTTGAGATCTTGATACATTTTTGTACCTCCTGGATGAATGGTGTACTTTGATTTATGTGCTTCTTCTAAGATCAATTTCTTTGTATCTTCATGATCCGGTATACACATTCGATCCTTGAATAGCAATCTTCATCATTAGAAATAGCAAAATCCGGTATTTGTTCAATATTGGCCTTAATTTCTAGTAAAACTGGATCATCCTCTTGTAACTTGACCAAATCCTCAATTAATGTAGGTTGAGCTCGGATATTCGCTATGAAGCAATCTTCTTCCTTAATGTCAACCTCTAAATTCAATTGAGCAAATTAGGGAATAAGGTTAGTTACACTAATCATGAGACTTGATAACATACCCATTGGTTTTCTGCTGAGTGCATCCGCTACAGCATTTGCCTTGCCAGGGTGATATTGAATAGAAAAATCAAAGTCCTTGAGATGTTCTAATCACCTCCTTTGCCTCATGTTAAGCTCTTTTTGAGAGAATAAATATTTCAAGCTCTTGTGGTCTGAGTAGATCGTAAACTTTTCTCCATAAAGATAATGACGCCAAATTTTCAAGGTAAAAATAACTGCTACCAATTCTAAGTCATGTACAGGATAATTTTCTTCGTGACGTTTCAATTGTCTTGAAGAATAGTAAATCACATTTCCATTCTGCATAAGGACACATCCTAAGCCAATTCCAGATGCATCCGTATACACTTCAAATCCACCACCCTCCATTGGTAGTGACAAAACAGGGGCTGTTGTAAGATGATTCTTAAGGCTTTGAAAACTCTTTTCACAGTCCTTCGACCAGACAAAAGGATTTTCTTTTCTAGTAAGTCTAGTTAAAGGAACCGCGATCTTTAAGAAGTCCTTTATGAATCTTCTATAATAACCAGCTAAACCTAAAAAGCTTCTTACTTCAGATATAGTCGTTGGCCGACTCCAATTCCTGATAGCTTCTACCTTAGAAGGATCCACAATAATACCTTCTTTTGAGATAATGTGGCCTAGGAATGAGACTTCCTTGAGCCAGAATTCACACTTATTGAGTTTGGCATAAAGCTTATGTTCTCTAAGTGTTTGTAAAGTTATCCTTAGATGTTCTTCATGTTCTTCTTTGGTCTTGGAGTATATCAGGATATCATCGATGAAGACGACAATGAATTGATCCAGGTATGGCTGGAAGACACTGTTCATAAGTTGCATAAATACTGCTGGGACATTAGTTAACCCGAACGGCATCACCACGAATTCATAGTGGCCATAACGACTTCGAAAAGCTGATTTATAAATGTCTTCTTCTTTAATTCTAAGTTGATGATAACCAGATCTGAGGTCAATCTTAGAAAAATATTCAGCTCCCGAAAGCTGATCGAAGAGCTCGTCAATACGCGACAATGGATATTTGTTCTTGATTGTAAGTTGATTCAATCGCCGGTAGTCAATACATAACCTGAGAGAACCATCCTTCTTCTTGACAAATAGAACATGCGCACCCCAAGGGGATGTGCTAGGTCTGATAAAACCTTTATCTAGTAATTCCTGCAACTGTCTTTTTAGTTCTTTGAGTTCCGTGGGGGACATCCTATAAGGAGCTATAGAAACATGTGATGCACCTGGAATGAGTTCAATGGTAAAGTTTCCTTCCCTTTCGGGCGGTAAACTAGGTAGTTCGGATGGGGACACATTTTGGAATTCACTTGCAATAGGAATGTTTGCTCGGACAATTTCCTTAGATTCGGTAATAATGACTGAAGCAAGGAAAGCTTCACATCCTTGTGAGATAAGTTTACAAGCGTGAAGAGAAGATATAATGGTAGGATGCTTCTTGTATTTGATACCAAAAAAAGAAAATCTTGGAAGACCAGACTTTCGAAAAGATATAATCCTATTTCGGCAATTGATATAAGCATCATGGTCTACAAGCCAATCAACCCCTAAAATGGCATCATAACCCTTCATATCAAGGCATACTAAGTTTACGGGGAGATTGTGTCCTTCTACCATTACCTCGCAATTAGGATAATGCTTGGTAAGCTTAGTTCCTAGTCCTAAAGGTGTAGTAATAGCAAGATCTATAGGTAGGGAAACTGATGTAATTGGTAAAGTTTTTACAAAAGTGGCGGAGATAAAAGAATGGGAAGCACCAGTATCGAATAGCACGAATGTAGGATGAGAACATATTTAAAGAGTACCTTCCATAAGCCCATCAGTTGGGTCCCTGGGTGCTTCTTCTTCATCGATAACAGCATTGATGCGAGCCTGCCTCCTACGTCCTCCACTAGTTGATTGATCTTTCATAACGGGGCAATCTGGCACACGATGCTCCCTACTTCCACAATGCAAACAAGCACCGAGGCGCTTCTAGCATTCTTCAGTCGAGTGGCCGAATTTTTCACAAAAGGTGCACGCCGAGGCAACTTGCTCCCTTTCTTCCTTGACCTTTTTATTATACTTCTGGGAACTTTCATCGTTCCCGCTCCTTGATCTTTTCATGTTGTCACGGCTTTTGTAGGGTTCCGTGATACTAAACTTCTCTTTCTTATAATGCCGATCAGATCATCGGCTGGATTCTTCTCCTTTTCCTTTCAACTTTTCGACCTTCTCTAAGGTCCTCTCGCATAGATATGCCCTCTGAACCATCTCCGCATAAGTGCGGATATTCTGTGTCCCAAGTTGCTGAATGAAACCAGGCCGTAACCCGTCCATAAATCGATTTACCTTCAATAATTTAGTACTAATTAAATGTGGTGCATAAGATGCTAGCCTTGAAAACTGTAACTCATATTCTGCTACTGACATCATCCCTTGATGAAGGGAGGCAAACTCCATGGCCTTCCTTTCCTTCACATGCTCGGAGAAATATTTGGAACGGAACAAAGTAAGAAAACCATCCCACGTGTGTGGTGCATCGGCTGGAGGTGTTGGAACCGTTTTCCACCAAGTGCGAGCATCTTTATTTAACTGGAATGTTGCTAGACGGACCTTTTCCTGATCCGTGCATTGTATAACATCAAATATCCTATTCATCTCATCGATCCAATTTTCTGCCTCATTGAGATTTGAAGATCCATAGAATCGCGGAGGATTTAGACTCCGGAAATTGTGATGCAAATCGCCAGCCCGTGTTCCTGCCCCTGCCTGGGCCATAGTCTGTAGCGCTTGAGTAAGCCCGGCAACGGTTTGTTGCATGCCATTCCAGTCTACGCGATGAGCCATGATAAGAATAATAAGGTACCTGAGAGAAATATAACAACTTGTTATTTCTCGTGAGACTGAAAGAAAAACCTATCTTAAAGTTAAATAACTATCTCATCCCGGGCTCTACCCAATTCTCACATGGGTATGGAAATTTCTTCCTTAGTTCATAGGTAGGGGTCCTTAAACCTTGGACTTATCCTATGACATGATTCCTTTCCCTAAGTCTTGAGACTTAGGCTCTGATACCAACTTAACTGTCACGTCCCGAGCCTTTATTACAGCGGAAGACTCGCTCGGGGAGCGCGAACAGCCGGCATGATAAGCCTCTTGCAAGCAAGAATGACCAGAGCGCGAGACAATCACACACAAATGCAATTGCACAATATATATTCAAACTTCACTTTATTTCATAAATGATCAAAGTATTCCTTTACAATAATCACCCTTCAATTCACTAGACTCAAGAAATAAGAAAATTACATTGACTCAATCTAAACATTATAGACTTCCTAAGTCTTCACTCGTAGCTTTACAAGACTTTCACTCACTTCCAGACCCGCCACTAGTATAGCCCGAATCCGAATCTGAACTACTTCTATCTCTTGAAAAATATTGGAAAATAGGTCATGAGCACACTTGCCCAGTAGGTATCTTCGCATCAACATGAAGGCATTATTTAAGTAATGAACATTTTTGCTCTATAGAATAAGGTAAAATCATGCAAATGCGAATCAATCACGCGATTAAACCACAGTAACAAGATAATCACGGAAGATAGAATTATCAAAATGAACTAGCAAGAATGTAACATGATCAGAATATTTGGCCTTTTTCGAGCAATATTGTAACAAGAATGTACGAGCAAGCCACATATTCATCACACTAGTCTCTTTTGAGTACATAGTTCGTGAATTTCTGTGGAATATCAAGCAAGAATGTCATGTACAAGAATGTCATAGCGTGCCGTGGATCTTCACTTATTTATAGAAATAGTACTCCCAGCGCAATGCGACGCCAGTAGCATCATACCCCATGGTTTATAAAATAGTATATTTCCGACAATCAACCGATGGGACTAGCATAGAGCCCTTGAACACAATCAGTGCTCGATCGCATCTTCAGGTATAAATTAAGCTACTTTCACGCATGTAACAGTAAAGTATGGCCAAGAATATAGCAATTCCAATAATTCCATGATAACTAGAATCAATGAATGAATGCTTCAATGTACGAATCAAGAAAATGACTTAAACAATGTCATGCTCTTAGAAATAAATCGACAGCATAACGGTATTTTTCTTAACTTCCATTCATTATATTAAGTCTATTAAGCAATATGAGAAGTTCTAGATCATCATGGGTTGTCTAGAATCATTGAAATATCAACCCTTGGTCAAACCTTGTATTGACATATACTAGCAGTGTGACGATCGTTTACTGGGCCGTTACATTATGTAACGCGCTAGCAATGGGCCGTTACAGGGATCCGAATCCAGACCAATAAATTAGACTCAGAGGAATATGACGGTCATGCATTGGGCCGTTACGTGAGCCTGACGGTCCAGTGTGAGGCCGTTACATTACTAGAATCAGAAAACACGATAGTGTATTCTAGTTAAATGGGTTTTAATGGTACAACCAACTCGGCGTCCTAGTGGGAATCCCAGGCTCACGGAGAATTACGGAGGCCTTGAAACAATGATTTCCTAATCCATTGGAAGGAATATCCAATAGAGAGGTCCTCAAGTCCAAGATTGTATTCCTATAGTGCAAAATGTGAACTAATGATAACATACCGGAATATGTGCCATGTACTTATGGAAATGACTCTATTGACAGAGAGAGAGATGTATAATCAATGTGAAACTCGTGATAAAACTCCGTTAATACAATGGTTAAAAAGAGTCATGCTTTAAAATACAAAACTATAGGATTTGGCTCATGAAATAATCATAACTTAAAATAACAATAAGACACTAAAACATGCAATACCTATCATGAACGATCAATTAACCTCAGAATCACATAATCAGGTTAAAACTTAAGTAACTAGGCTTAATAATATATAATATTGGTAAGTTATATTCTGTCTAGGGTTTGACAGAACACAGGGCTTCTGACGGTCTAGAAGTGAGGCATCACAGGGTTGTGACGGTCAAGCCAAAAACCGTTACAATAACGTAACGCTCATGCATAGATGCGTCAGAGTCAACAGAGAAATCAGTAGGCATCAGGGACTGTGACGGCTTATCGTAGGGCCATTACATGTGCGTAACGCTCCTTTCTTGGTGCGTTAGAGACAACAGAGTAACTAATATACCACAGAGACTGTGACGGTTCATCGTAAGGCCGTTACCTGAGTGTGACGGTCCTACTGTGATGCGTTACAGTACCTACTGACAGACAATGATATGAATCCCAAGAGATCCACTCACATCATGTCTAAATCAAATACCATGTCTATTCTAAGCATGATAACAAGGTATAGGCTAACTACATGCATGCGTATCAGTGAAATAGACAAGATACATCTTCTAAAATTTCCAATTAGGGCTAAGGGATGCATGTAATGCATAGGACTAGTAAAACATACAATTCATGATCTATCATGCATGGAATTCAATCAAACCAGAGGGCTTTTAGTCCTATAATGTTGTTTTCACCATTCATGAGATAACCTACCTCTAAACTTAGGCTGTAGCTTCTGAATTGGGTTGAGAATCTTGCCCTAGTTCTCCTCCTTCTATGACTTTTCCAGCAACTTCCTTAGGTTCTATCTCCACGACCTCTTGACCTAAAGATGTGAAATTTGGAGAGGAGTTAGTCTAAAGTATTGTGAACAAATACTTCTAAAGAACTTACCTGAGATAATGACTCCTTACCTTGATTCTTTACGTCCCAAAAGTAAGGGTCTCACAGTTCAGAACTATGCCCTATTTATAGAGTTCTAGCTAGGGTTTGAGGATTAGATCGAGTTTAGAGTCCTTAATCTATCAAAACATAATCTCTAAGAGTCCTTAGAGTCTTTATACATTGTTCCAATTGGGTCTCTTGTGGATAGGAACATCAAGTTCCAATCTTTTTACAAGTTCTTCTTCTTACGGAATCTGCAGAGCGTAACGGTCGACCCCTGATGCGCTACACGGCTGTAGCGGTCTTACGATAGACCGTTATAGTCGTCGTATCTAGAATTTCAAACTGTTAAGACTCTTTTATTTATTTATCCATATATTTATCTATATAATGAGTATTTATCCTCAAAATTTCGTGGATAAGCTTAATAACCTTCTAGAATGTGGGCCAAACTTAATGGGCCTGGTCTTAAAACCTTTTGGACTCTAATTAAATGGGTTAGATTAATTGATTAACACCATTTGACCTTATTTTGATTAATAATTTCAAATTAACCCATTAATTACTAATAATGCCAGAAAATTATTTAAATAATTTCATAATTTTCTTCCATAAATTCTGGGGCACTACATGTTTAGACGTCCTAATCTCTTGATCTTCAGGGGTCTTGCGTTCAGTTTCCTGGGTTGCTAAGGTCCGACCAGTAACTTTGGAAGCTTCAATCTCCTTGTTTGGTTGATCTCCTAGCCCGAAATTTAGAGAGCTATTAGTCTAATGTATTATAATAAAATCTTCTAAAGAGCTTACCCTAAATTGTGACTCCTTACCTTGATTCCACGCAAGCAAAAGTAAGGGTCGCTCAGTTCAGAACTAGGTCCTTTTTATAAGATTTTGGCTAGGGTTTGAAGATTAGATCGATTCTAGAGTCATTAATTTGTCAGAACCGGATCCCTAGCTAAGAGTCCCTAGTATCCTTACATGTTCTCCCAATTAGGTCTTTTGCAGATAGGATCCCAAAGATCCAATCTTTTTGTAAGTTCTTCAACTCACGGAACTGACAGAGGTGTAACGTATCTGGTCTAGTGCGTTACATGCTGTAGCGGTCGCCCGATAGACCGTTACGTCAAACGTGTATAGAGTTTCAATTTAATAAAACTCTTTTATTCGTTTATCCTTCTAATTATCTATATAAAAGAGTATTTATCTTTAAAATTCGTGGATAGGCTAAATAACCTTCTAGAATATGGGCCAAACTTAATGGGCTTGGTCCTTTAACCTTTTGGGTTTCAATTATTAAAGCTGGATTAATTACTTAACATAAATTGGGCCTTATAATGATTTATTTAATCTAATATTTATTTATTAATCCATTTTGGGTCTTTAAAATTCTCAGAAAATAATTAAATATAACAAAAATAATTTATAAAAATTCTGAGACCTTACAGACATGTCTAGTTAAAGGAATATCATCAATGAATTTAACTCATTAAGTGCCCATTAGGATCCTGTTATGGGTGAGATCCTATTTTAGGCCCAATTGGGACTGGTCCCTCCTCTCTATATATATGTATCTAACTCCCCATTAAGTTAAGACACAATTACGAGAGATAGAGAGAGAAAACTAGAGGTAGATCGTTTGGGTTATGCATCTCTCTTTCCAGCATTCGTGTGCGTGGATCTCTTTTCTCGTCGTCTTTCTTCTCGCATATGAGATGACTTCCGCTTAAGGTACACATCCCCTAACACATTCACCCACTTTTGAAAATTTGGTAAAAGAAATCGGTAAAATGTGGTATAGTATTATTCCTTTCTATATATACAATATTATATCGAGTTTATTTTAAGGAAAAATAATTTTGTAATACAGAATCTTCGCACGATTTAATTAAATACCCTAAAAATGTGAAGATGTCTTTCCTTCCTATATATATTACAACATTCCAGAAATCTAATCAACAAATAACATCATCGGGTATTTGGTCGCTCTCTTTTTTATGTTTTCTCTCCCAAATATATATTTTGAGAAAAAAAAGTGTACTTAAACTTGATGGGTAATGCCTCTCTCGATTCTTGTGGACATTCGGTACTTGAAAATCTCCCCAGGCAAAAAAAGAGACGGGTGCACCTTTTCTGTCCCCCCACCCACCTTCAGAACACTCGACTTGTCCTTTCCTCCCCCTTCATTCGCGGTCACGCAGCTTCCACCCCCTCCTCCTATTCTTCTCTTCCTTCCTTCATTTGTCATCCGTAACCTTCTATATAATTAATTGTTATTATGATTTTACCAAACATATTCTCAACACTTTCAAAATTTATGATGATTCTACCAAACAGATCTGTAACTTAATGCTGCATCTCTAAAAATTTGATAGAAAACTCAAATCACATAAATTTTAAAAGTAAAACAGCCTCAAAAGTAAAGAGTGTTCCCAGGCACCCTGTTACTCCTCTTCTTTTTTTTGGGTTCCTTTTATACGTGAAATGGAAGATGTGCGTTATTTCTCAAAGCCCCGGAGTAAACCCCTGAAAAATTTCCAGGCAATCCAATCGTGCGCTATGGTGGCATGCTTACATGTATTTCCACCAACCCCCGTATTTGTGTCCCTTCTCTCCTCGCTACCTACCTACTCTCCCTCCAACCAACCACCCCCCCTTCATCTCTCTCTTTCTCTTCCCCCGCTGGTTCTTCGAGCCCACAAATCACACGGATCTCCGAGTTATGATCTGGCCCACGGCGCAGCTAGCTAGATTCAGTTCGTGCCTAACGTGGAACACCACATGTTTTCTTTCTGCGTCCACAGACACCCCTATAGCTCTAATATAACACAAGGTTGGAAATTAATTGGATGGTGTGGAAGCCATGGGCCCTGATGGACCAGTACCAATTCCGACCCGATCCAACGCATCTATGTGTGTGTGCGTGTGTTTTCAAAGGTAGGAAGGAGGACCTCATGCTTGTGTCACCAACACTAACTTTGGGTCGAAGGTGGCCGTCCGATGCCATCATGGACATGACGGCTCGGATCGGCCCTCAACTAACCCTCGTCCCTCCCAGCGCGTTTGCACCACCAACCATCACTCACCACTTCTTCCCTCCCCATTAATTCTAGGGCTGTCAATGGACCGGGCTCGGGCCGGGCTTAGGTCGACCTAGCCCGGGCCCGACTTATCAAGAGTAAGGCCCGAGCCCGGCCCGGGCCCGACTTATGTCGGGCTGGGTCGGGTCAGGTCTGACATTATGTAAAAAATTCAAAGTCCGACTAAAGTCCCGCCCGGCCCGACAACTTAAATAAAATAATAAAAATAATAAAAAATAATAGATTTAATATTATAAAACTTATAATCTCACTAAATAAATTAAAAATTTGATATTAATTATATAATTTGTGTGAAAAGAGAATTTTAAAATTTTTAATTAAGTAAAATAACATAAGTTTGACTAAATAGTTTTTAAAATTTGAAGTGAGAATAAAAAAAGGGATCGGGCCGGGCCGAACTCAAAGCCCGAGCCCGGCCCGCGAGTCTAATCGGGTCGGGCTTTTAGGCCCGACTAAAAATTCGCGGATCGAAAAAGACCTTGCGATATGGTCCGAAATCGGGCCAAGCCCGTGATCCTGTCGGGCCAACCAGGCCCATTGACAGCCCTAATTAATTCTCACCAGAAACGCTTCCCCTTTCGTCGCTATATATGGAACACCCACGTCTACCCCTACCTTCTCAGGAAAATCCGAGCTCCATTAGCCCACTCGATCGGCCGGACTTCCACCTTCCACTTCCTTTGCTTTGATTGATTGACCCGCGAGTCTAATCGGGTCGGGCTTTTAGGCCCGACTAAAAATTCGCGGATCGAAAAATACCTTGCGATATGGTCCGAAATCGGGCCAAGCCCGTGATCCTGTCGGGCCAACCAGGCCCATTGACAGCCCTAATTAATTCTCACCAGAAACGCTTCCCCTTTCGTCTCTATATATGGAACACCCACGTCTACCCCTACCTTCTCAGGAAAATCCGAGCTCCATTAGCCCACTCGATCGGCCGGACTTCCACCTTCCACTTCCTTTGCTTTGATTGAGAGAGAGAGAGAGAGAGAGAGAGAGAGAGAGAGAGAGAGAGAGAGAGAGAGAGAGAGAGAGAGAGAGAGAGAGAGAGAGAGAGAGAGAGAGAGAGAGATATATATATATATATATATATATATATATATATATATAGCACTCACCCAGAGTTCTTGGCGTTCGTTTGTTACTCACCACGTGGTAGTTAGCACTAGCAGTAGTAGTACGTGATCTTCTCGTTCGAGCTCTCTGCTGCCCGTCTCATTTCGATCCCCAGCTGTACGTGTGCTCTTCCTTATTACTCTCCCAGTACGGGTGCCCATATAATCCATCTAGCCTCACCAATTAATCTTTCCACCACCGCTTCCGTCCTCATCATCAATTTAACTAGTTCGATCGCTTTGGCCGTTCTCCACGCGCGTACGTACGGCCATCACACCCACCCGTCCACATTAAAATCCCAACCCCCCACGCCCACCTCTAGTCTACCCGAAAAGCGACTCGCAAGACCTCCTTTTTGTAAATGGAAGCGCCGAGTTCTAGTGATCTGAAAGTGGGAAAAATGGAGCCAACCATCCAGAACCAGAACCACTGCAACGGCGCCAAGGTTGCCGAACTAGTCGACGTCAACCTCTGCCTGAAGCCGGCGGCCGCCACCTGCGACCCCCTCAACTGGGCCGCCGCCGCCCAGTCGCTCAAGGGGAGTCACCTCGACGAGGTCAAGCGCATGGTGGAGGAGTTCCGGCGGCCCCTGGTGCTGCTCGAGGGCGCGGACCTGAAGGTCTCATAGGTGGCGGCGGTCGCGGCCGGGCTGGTGCCGGTCCGAGTGGAGCTGTCGGAGTGGGCGAGGGCGGGCGTGAAGGCCAGCAGCGACTGGGTGATGGAGAGCATGAACAAGGGCACCGACAGCTACGGCGTCACCACCGGCTTCGGCGCGACGTCGCACCGGCGGACCAAGCAGGGGGGAGCCCTCCAGAAGGAGCTCATCAGGTGAACCCATATCCTGCTGCTCTATCCTGCACTCACACCACTCCTCTTAACTCCCAATTACCAATCCATTAAATAAATGGCTAAGCTGTTCGATCTTCTTCTGGGATTCCCTAGATCTGCATCAGTACTGCTGCATGCCAATACTAACACCAAGAACAACAACTATACTAGTAATTAGAACATGTTAAATGCACAGAAGGAAAACACAAGATTTTTTTTAAAAAAAATATTTTAAGGGAAGGTTATCATGCATAGATCTCCATGATGTTGGGGCAAGCAGTGCTCCCATGTAGGTTATTATACTGTCGTTTAGTTGTTACGTAATCTTGGGGAATCTCTGGGACTGGTGCTCATGGATGGTTAGATGATGGGAGGGAATTGAAAGATAGAATAATATCTTCAGCTGAAGCGGGGAACAAGAAGGCAGGTGAATTAATGACAGGTGAATAATATCATGCATATATATGCACGAGGGCGGGAGTGGGCATGCACTTGGCTGAGTCTCTCTCTCTCTCTCTCTCTACAGTTGCGTCCAACCTTTGCTACCTACTGAGGGGGAGAGATCCCTTTTTGTCTTTTGGGAGAGAGAGGGAGGTGGAACATGTGCACATGCGTGGTGTTTATGAGGAGTAGATTAATTGGCGTTTCTTCTCGTTGGTAGACGAGAGTGGTGGTGAGCCATTGGCCACGTAGGTAGGGTGTTATAATTAATTAGGATTAATTTGACAGTGCTTCCTCATCCACATACAAAGCTTCCCACCACCCCCAAATAACTTGAATTGAAAGTGTTAATTTGTGGGGAGAGAGTGAGCGAAGAAAGAGAGCTGTTGGGGTCAAGACGGGTCCGATCGAGAGTAAAAGTGGGTTGGTAGCAACGGGAACTAAGGTTTCGTCCTCTAAACTCTAGGGTCAGTTTGAAAAACGAGTAAGAATAACTCATTCGAGCTCATTGATTAGAATGTCTTACCCGACCCCGAGTAAAGGGTTTGTGTGTGAGACATTAGACGACTAAAGCCCATCATTTCTCTTTGACGAGACGAGAAATCTTAACCGACCTTATTCTCATATCAAATTGGCCGGGATGGATGGAATATTTCATTAATATTTTGACAGAAATTTATTAAAAAAACATATATGACATTAAATTAGCATAAGGAAGAGGAGATATATTCAAATAAAAATACGAGATAACTCTTCTTGTGCTAATTCACTCCTTTGAACCGGAGCACATCCAAAAACCCTATTCAAATTCATGCATGTTCATGCATATCGTATCACACTCCTGATATTTATATTTATATATATCGCAACATAACATATCCGTACGTATACGTGTGGCTGCAGATTCCTCAATGCCGGAATATTCGGTTCCGGACCGGACTCCCGCAACACGACGCGGCCGCCGTCTGCTACCCGCGCCGCCACGCTGGTCCGCGTCAACACCCTCCTCCAGGGCTACTCCGGCATCCGCTTCGAGATCCTCGAGGCCATCGCCGCCCTACTCAACACCAACGTCACCCCCTGCCTCCCCCTCCGCGGCACCATCACCGCCTCCGGCGACCTCGTCCCCCTCTCCTACATCGCTGCCCTCCTCACCGGCCGCCCCAACGCCCGTGCCCTTACTCCCGACGGCAGCCGGGCCGTCCCCGCCGACGAGGCATTCCGCCTGGCCGGCATACCGGGCCCCTTCTTCGAACTGCAGCCCAAGGAGGGACTGGCCCTCGTCAACGGCACCGCCGTCGGCTCCGGCCTCGCCTCCATGGTGCTCTTCGAGGCCAACGTGCTCGCCCTCCTCGCCGAGGTGCTCTCCGCTGTCTTCTGGAGGTCATGCAGGGGAAGCCCGAGTACACCGACCACCTCACCCACAAGCTGAAGCATCACCCGGGGCAAATCGAGGCGGCGGCCATTATGGAGCACATCCTCGACGGTAGCTCCTACATGAAGATGGCGGCGAAGCTGCACGAGCAGGACCCGCTGCAGAAGCCCAAGCAGGACCGATACGCCCTGAGGACGTCTCCCCAGTGGCTGGGGCCGCAGGTGGAGGTGCTCCGGCAGGCCACCCGCTCCATCGAGCGCGAGATCAACTCCGTCAACGACAACCCCCTCATCGACGTCGCCCGGAGCAAGGCGCTCCACGGCGGGAACTTCCAGGGCACCCCGATCGGAGTGTCTATGGACAACGCCCGCCTCGCCGTCGCCGCCATCGGCAAGCTCATGTTCGCGCAGATCTCCGAGCTGGTGAACGACTTCTACAACAACGGGCTGCCCTCCAACCTATCCGGGGGGCGCGACCCCAGCCTCCACTATGGTTTCAAGGGCGCCGAGATCGCCATGGCCGCCTACTGCTCGGAGCTGCAGTTCCTGGCGAACCCCGTGACCAACCACGTCCAGAGCGCGGAGCAGCACAACCAGGACGTGAACTCGCTCGGCCTCATCTCGGCCAGGAAGACGGCCGAGGCCGTGGAGATCGTGAAGCTGATGTCCTCCACCTACCTGGTGGCGCTCTGCCAGGCGGTCGACCTCCGCCACCTCGAGGAGAACCTCAAGGCCGCCGTCAAGAGAGCGGTGAGCCAGGCGGCGAAGCGGGTCCTCACCGTGTGCGCCGCCGGGGAGCTCCACCCCTCGCGCTTCTGCGAGAAGGACCTCATCAGGGCGGTGGAGCGGGAGTGCGTCTTCGCCTACGCCGACGACCCCTGCAGCGCCACCTACCCGCTGATGCAGAAGCTCCGGCAGGTGCTCTTCGAGCACGCACTGGGCAACGGGGAGAAGGAGAAGGACGCCACCACCTCCATCTTCCAGAAGATCGCCGCCTTCGAGGAGGAGCTGAGGGCGGCGCTGCCCAAGGAGGTGGAGGCCGCCCGGGCGGCGGTCGAGAAGGGGGCGCCGACGGTATCCAACCGGATCAGGGAGTGCAGGTCGTACCCGCTGTACAGGCTGGTGAGGGAGGAGCTGGGGACGAGGGTGCTGACGGGGGAGAAGGCGACGTCGCCGGGGGAGGAGTTCGACAAGGTGTTCTTCGCAATGTCGCAGGGGAAGCTGATCGACCCGCTCTTGGAGTGCTTGAAAGGTTGGAACGGGGCGCCCCTCCCCACCACCTGCAAGGCTACCTAAACCTCCTCCTCAACGTATGGTCGATCGTCGCTTACTCCATCCACCCATCATCGAGAAGCATTACGTCAACTTGTTGTGTACATACATACAGGCACATTACATACAAGATATATATGTATATGTACCTGAAGCCATTCCCGCAGCCAAATATGATCAGATGGAATGGGGGTGGACGCCGGGGGGATAACAGAATACTATTACGAGTCTACCGAGTGTCTGTCATTCACTTGAAACTCCTGTGTTTTTGTTTTTATTTTTTATTTTGGTACAAATAATTAATGCTCCTCTTGTCAGCCAGCAACACCTGAAATTTGATTATTTATTTCCTACACACAATTACACTTGTCGTTCCTTTCTTTTATTTTTTTTGTTAGGTACTCTTTATTTTTTTTTCTTGTCCCCCCCCCCCCCCCGAGTTTGGGAAGGTGGGGAGATCACCACGGAGCTGTGTGGGTGCTCGCTATTATTAATTTTCTAGCCTTCTCTGTCAGAAAAAAGTTGATGGCAGAGTGACCAATCAATCAATATATATATATATATATATATATATATATATATATATATGTGTGTTGCCCAGAATATGTTCATGATTCCGAGGGCGGGTGACTGTAATAAAATTTTAATTAACTTATATAGAGAATTATGAGATGCAACAGAATTAGTTAACAATAATATTAAAGAAGATGAAACACCAAGACAGACACACAAGAAGACACAACAAGATTTATATTGGTTCGTGATTTTCAAATCACACCTTACACCTATGTCTAGTTCTTGAGGATGACATCTGAAGTTCCACTCATCTTTCTTAACACAAATTATAACTCTACTGTTTTTCTCAAGTGTTCAATCACATCTCTGATACTCTTGCAATATGAGTCACAACTGATTTTCTTAGTATTAGTTAAGTATGTAGAATATTATCTTTCTGCCGGACCTTCTTGTCCGCAAGCAAGAGCAACTCCACTTATGGAGATATATAAAAGAGAATACCCAAGAATTAATGATAGGCAGATAGTGTACAGTTGAAACAGTAAGTTCAAGGAGTTAGCACAGAAATAATGTAGACTTAAAGAAGCCTTCTAATGAAAATTAAATGTGATGTAGAAGGCTTTAAAAGAAACAGCAGAAATCAAGACTTGCGTAGCAAGGAATTTCAACAGTTGTTTCTTCCCGCAAATTCTCTAAGCAAATTGAAGAGTCGATGAGTTAAGGAGTTATTCTACAACTCTTGTAGCGTTAACTTTTTGGCTTGAGTATGTAGTTTTTCAGATCGAAATCCTTGTACAAAATATTATGGCCATTTGTATATTTATATTCTTCACAAGATGCTTTCCGTTAAACTCAGTTTGAGGCCGTTAGACATAGTATTGTGATTGTTAGACTCATTTAAGAAGAACATTAGACTTGAGCACTTGATCATCAGAGAGAGTTCTTCTTTTCTTCTATCAAGTAGCGTGTCATGACATATCTGCTTGTACTTTTATCGTACTAGTCAGACTGCAGAGAAATACATTTTGATTTGATTTCTGTGGTCTGAGTACTTCTACCAAGGTATATCTATATTGGCTATCTCCTCTGCAAGCACAAATAAGATTAAATTGTATAAAGTCAAAGGAGACGTGAGTAAAATATTCTTTCTTCCAATTGTCTCATTATAGGTTTATATATTTTTTGCGTGCTATAGTCTTGACACAGTTTGCTCCTTCCTGGAATAGTGAAAAGTAAAATTTGACCTTTATAGGTCATTAGACAGACGTGTTATAAGAAAAAGAAATGACACTTCGAAGGCATGACCTATAATAAACGACTGTACATAGCATTTAATGCATTCAAATTTTAAATTGTTAGGATAGTCGATACATATAAGACTTAAGATAATCGATAATAGATAGTCTATATAGTTGAAGTTCATTCGACTATGTAAGCACATAACTTTTTGTAGCGTCAACTATAGAGGTAGTCGAATACTTGAATACTTGAGATAGTCGATTACTTAACTAATTTCTGACAGACTGATATCATAGTTGATAGTTGATTTTCTTCGAGCAACTAAGTTGATCGAATAAGTTCTTCGACTAAGTGATCAAACATCGACTATGTGTTCTGCTCGATAGCTAAGAGATTGACTAAGTTATTGATAGTCGATATGAATATCGACCAAGTCTAAAATAATCACATAGCTGTAGAGACTTGAACAACTATCTTGGCAGCGACTAAGTCATAAAATGTTTGAGATATTTTATTACTTTTTCTTGACTTGACTTAGTATGATCAGTGATTATTTTAAGGTCCATGTACGTTTGTCTATGACTGAAATTACGTAAGTGTTCTGAAGAGTTTCTATAATAGAATTTACTTAAAAATATAATGCATGAGCAATTTTGTTTTTACCAAAAATATAATATTTGAATAGTTTCGTTATCACTAGAAATATAATACCTAAGCAGTTTTGTTATCACCAAAACTATTCTATTTAGAAGAATTGAGTAGCAATATTTCTAAAGGTATCAGCCTAATAATTACCCAATAATCTTCCCCTTTTTGGTGATGACAAAACTATTTTAACAACTGTTAAACAATATAATGAACATAATACCATTCTTAATATAATAAATAAACACATTACCATTTTCCCCATTTTTGTCAATATAATATCATTCTCCCCCTTTTTGTCAGCGTCAAAAAGAGAGAGTGAGAGAAAATCACATAATCAGACATAAGGTCAGAAAGACAATTCTCCCTCTTTTTTCTCAGCAAAATCACAGAAGCACGCAAACAGAATGACACAGATGCATATACAATTTTCCCCCTTGGTTTGTCAAAGCTCCCCCTGTTGGGAGATATTATAATGTCTGTGTTCATCGCATGCGGGAACTTTTGAATTTCCGCGGCGTGACGCACACTCACCTTTCGGAAGGCCGAGATGGATCGACTTGGCATGCGAGGATTCTGAGGGTACTATCAAGGAAATGTAAAGAACGATATGAACGCACAGTTCTCCCCCTTTTTGTCAATATAATACCATTCTCTCCTTTTTTGTCAGCATCAAAAAGAGAGAGTGAGAGAGAAAATCACATAATCTGACATAGGGTCAGAAAGATAATTCTCCCCCTTTTTGTTAGCAAAATCATAGAACCAAGCAAACAGAATGATAGAGATGTATATACAATTTTCCCCCTTGATTTATCAAAGCTCCCCATGTTGGGAGATATTACAATGTCTGTGTTTGCCACATGTGGTGTAATACCCCGATTTATTAACAAATAAAATTTTTTAGAAAATTTATAAGAAATTAATTAAAAAAATCTTAATAAATAGAATAAGTTAAATTTTGATCATTTTTTAAAATTTGGAAAATTTTAGAATCTTGTAGAGGATAAAATGTTTAAAAATAGTGTCTTATGTGACCAACCCAAATAAAACCCGTAATTAGGCCCAATTAACTGATTAAGGCCCAAATCCACACTTAATCTAATTGGACCTTAAAACGCGATTTTGAGCCCAATACCCGATCATTTAGGCTGAGACTGGATCCAAATGAAAGGTTAGGATGAGAGGATCGTTTCCTCTCTTAGTTCTCCGAGAAACCCTAACCCTAGAGAGCGAATTTTTGGATAGAAGGCGGCTGAAAACCCTATTCGCGCTGTTCGCGCACTACCCTATTGTTTGGACTCTATCTCCACGAATAGAAGACTTTAGACCTCTTATGACCTATAAAAATGACCCTTGTCAACCCTAGTTTTGTTTGGGTGCTGTGACGGCCGACGAAGATCGTGGACGAGGGAGAATTCTGGCGATCACCGGCGGGGTGTTCTTAGCACGTCGTCATCCCTTCTTCTTCCTTCTTCCTCCAATTAGGGTAGGTTATAACAAGCCAAACCTTAAGTATCATATATGGTTAGAACCAGCATCGAGTGCTCTTTCTATTGAATGCAAAAGCCTTAAAAGTTACTTAGTATCCTGCCAAAATTTTAGGGTTTAGTATAAGCATGTCACATCTAGGGTTATACTTCTTTCATCTCGTTTTAAGTAGGGATTTCAGGCACTAAAGATTAAATTGAACATGCTATATTGTAAAACTTTTTGTGCTCTTTCTTTTGAATCCAAAAGCCCTAATTATTATGCTTCATGATGTGCGTATTTAGTAATTTATTGTAACCCTAGCCAACTCGCCGGAGGGGGGCGGGGCAAAAGGGGGCTTGACTATTTCTGACTTCCGCGGCCTTGCGATAGACCGCCCAACCTGATTAGGCGGCATATTATTGACTGTTTATGTGTTTGTGATTCGTATTATGTTTCTGGGAAGCACGGCATGAACTCAACCGCCCTTATATCAGGCGGCCAGTGATTGACCGTTCATCTCCCCCAGCGGTTCATTACAGACTGCTCATCTCCAGCAGGCCTTCGGACCTGAGGGGGATAAACGGCCTGTCGTGCGACCATCGAGGAGGATGAAAGGTCCCTACTGGACCGTCCATCTTTATGAAATTGATTAAATTACCTTTCTTGCATGATTTGTGATAGTAGATTAGCAGTTAAATGTAAGTTAGCAACATGCATAAAAACCCTGGAAAGTTATAACAGTAAATAATTATAAACTCTTGCTGATTTATTCATCTTGACCTTGGATCATCTTATTTAATGAATGTTAATATTAATCATGATTCATTATTAATTGAAAATCATATTAGAATTGTTTGACAGTCATTCTACTCCGGTAGAATTGACTGACCGCATTGCTAGTTTCCGCTGATTTACTAGCCCCATTTCCTTGTAATGGTTGAGACTCTCCACCGGATATTCCTTCCGCCGGATTATGACCTCTATTACGGGACCTCCGTAAGTCCCTGCGAGCCTGGGATTCCCACTAGGACTCCGGGCATGTTGTACCACCAAGACCTGAACCTGTTAACGTGATCGGACTGATTGAATTTATCGTGTTGTGAGCCACGGATCACTTTGGACCGATTGAGTCTTGCGCGGTCGGAAACGGACCGTTCAACTCAGTGGGCGGCCCAGAATGAACCGTTCATCCCTGGCCCAGTGCCAATTTCGTTGGTCGATTAACCGTGTTCTACCTTCGACCTAAACTTGTTTTGATCGGCCCAATAAGTCCTAGGCTGACTAGTGGAGAGTGGGCTGGACCTTGGTTCAGTTTCGCCCCACCTATGGCAGCTCGGAGCCCAAATTGGGTGGATGCTAGTTATTTAAATCAAGCCCAGTTGAGCAGATTGGATTGGACCGTCTGTGATCTTGAGCGAACCCTATTGGACCGTTTGTCCCTGAAGCGGCCCAATACTACCCGTTTATATTGTTCGTGGGCTTCATGTCCTTCTGGCCCTGTACGGCCATCCTTGACCATCCATTATAGTTAAAAGGCCCATTTAGGACCGTTCTTCTTTGAGCGGCCGACAATGGTCCGTTTATTCCTCGAACTCGTGGTGGCTAATTCTCAGCCCAAATTCTCTGTGCGGCTCATATATGACCGTACAATTTCTTGAGCAGCCCAGTGAGAACCGTGTATCATCCAGAACCAGTTTTTCCCGTGGTTTATGATATTGAATCCAAGAACCTATTGGTTCTTGATAAATTGAACCTTCTGGGTAAAGTATTACTTCAACTTATCCTTGGGTCTTTCTGAGGAAAGTTCTATCTTGATTAATTGGCCATTTGACTTGTTAATGTCTAGACATAACTTGGATCTTCGATCCTTTAAATCAATGCCAACGCATCATAAGGACCCGGTCTGGTCCTCGGAGGAGCGCCCGAAAAGTACTTGTGTCCCGAGGAGTTTGAATGACATGGTGAGACATTGCACCGATTGCATGACTAGCGTGATGTCTATGACAATAATCTCTTACTTGAAATTATCTTGACTTGGTTAAATCTTACTTGTTGGCCAATTTCCAGTTTCATTATATTCATGATCTTGTACCTCTTCTACTTATGTCATTTCTTTTCGCACATTTAGTGCAATTAATTGGTTAATTACTTAAACTTGCTTGTTATTATCTACTGAGCGTTCGCTCACCTAGAGGTTCTCCCTTTTCAGGTAGCTCAGGTGAGGACTCGCAATCCGATGGAAACGGGCAAGAGTGTTGATCATGGAGCAAGCCAATTAGATGTCGTGGAGCCAGAAATAATTGTTTATGTTTAGTCGTGCTTTAGAATGTGGTTCAAAGAGTTGTAATGTGAAGTCAGTCAATGTAATGTGGTCTAGTGGATGTTATTATGGAAATGTCATTAAGGTTGTTTAAGTTGGTTAAGTAAATGGGATCATGGATTATGAAATTGTTATTTAATTAATGAAGTTATTTTATATTCGTGGTGAATCCTTATGTTTTAGTGTAGCATGTATGGAAATGAGCATAATACAGTTAAATATTTCTACTGCCAGTCCCTATATTCCGCATCGGGGTGTGACAGTTAGGTGGTATCAGAGCCTAGGTTTCTAATATCCCTAGGTTATCTAAGGTCTAGGATTCTAAGTGTTTGTCGTAGAACCTATACCCTTGTTATGAGTTTAAGGACCAAACCTAGTGAGATTTGGGTAGAGACTTGGGTTGAGTTAATAATCAAACTCTAAACTTTTTCTCCTAAGTGAACTTAAGATGAATTATTTTCGTGTAGGACGTTCTGATGGCAGCCGAGCGCGCGCAGTGGCGAGACATGCAGTGAACTGTCCAAGGGCTTACGCGGGCCTTGCAGCAAGTGACCCAAGGTGGAGCGGCAAATCATGGTGCTAGCGATCTTCATAGAAATTTTCGTGGGATGAATCCCCCACGTTTTGGAGGCTTGACCGATCCCGATGAGGCCGAGCATTGGCTTAAAGAGATGGAGAGGATTTTTGAGGTGATGCAATGCAGCGACCACGAGCGTATGCTTTTAACAACTTTCCAATTGGGGCGTGATGCTAGAACTTGGTGGGAAGCAGTAAAGGCGACCCTCGGTGATAGGCGACTCTCGTGGAAGGAGTTTGAGGAATTCTTTAACAATAAATACTTTTCCGACAGAATCCAAGAAAAGAAAGCCGCTGAGTTTGCTGCTCTGAAGCAGCGGAGTTTATCTGTGGCGGAGTATGAAGCTCAATTCTCTAGACTTTCTCGTTACGCCACTCACTTGATTTCCACAGAAAAGATGAAGGTGAAGCGTTTTCTCAATGGGTTGAAATTGCATTACATTAACCAGTTGGCACCGATGGAGATTCAGACCTATGCAGAGATGGTGAGGAAAGCCCAAGTTTTAGAAGATACTATGGAAATGATGGAGAAAATCCGTGGGAAGAATGTCAAGAAAGAACAACCTACTGGGTCCGGGAGTGCTAAGCCCAGTTATAGCAAGAAGAGGCCCAATGGCGGGTCTGGTTTGTGGAAGGGGAAATTGCCAAAGAATGAAGACAAGAAGCCTAGCCCTATTGTTCCATTTAAGGGCGTATGCAAGTATTGTGACCATCCCGGTCACAAGATGGAAGAGTGTTGGCGCAAGCTGGGCGCCTGTTTGCGTTGTGGAAGTAGGGACCACCGTATTCCGGAGTGTCCTCTTTTATCTGAGCAAGCTACCCCGACCAAATCTCAAGGTAGCAAGAAACAGCAGGGCAAGCTCCATACCCTATAAGAAGATGATGCAGGCACCACCGAGGAGGGTGGACTCGTTGAAGGTACCCTTATTATTCACGACAAGCCAGCTTTTTTTCTTTTTGATACCGGTGCCACTCATTCATTTGTTTCTCAGAAATTTGCTAAGTCATTAGCTGTGAAGCCAGTTTTGATGAATTCCCCGTTAGAGATATCAACTCCTATTGGTTCTAGTTCAACGATTAAGTATTTTTATCCTTCTAGCAAGGTCATGGTTAATGAATAAAATTTACCGGCTGATTTAGTATGCATAGATATGAAAGATTATGATGTTATTCTTGGAGCAGATTGGTTGGCTAAGCATGAAGCCAATGTTCATTGTAGTTTCAGTTTCGTGTCTTTTTCTAGACACCCAGAACTTTCTTTTATAGGGGTTAGGCACCATAAGTCTGTGCCACTTATTTCGGCCCTCCGAGCTGATAAGTTGATGAGAAGAGGATGTCAGACTTTCCTAGCCTTTGTTTATGTGACCCCTGAGAAGAAGATTGAGATTCAAGACGTTCCAATTGTCTGATATTTTTCGGATGTTTTTCCTGAGGAATTGCAAAGACTTCCACCGGAGTGGGAAGTTATCTGTTCTATTGATTTAATTCCTGGCGCGACCCCTGTTTCTAAGGCTCCTTATCGTATGTCTCCTACAGAGCTGAGGGAATTAAAGCAGCAGTTAATGGAATTACTTGAGAAGGGGTTCATTCGTCCAAATACATCCCCGTGGGGAGCTCCAATATTATTTGTCCGAAAAAAAGATGGCTCGATGAGATTGTGTATTGATTATCGACAATTGAATCAACTGACTATCAAGAACAAATATCAATTGCCGAGGATTGATTAGTTATTTGATCAGATAGCAGGAGCTCAATATTTTTCTAAGATTGATCTTCGATCAGGTTACCATCAGTTGCGGATTAAGAAAGATTATATTTATAAGATGGCTTTTCGTAGCAGGTATGGGCATTTTGAATTTGTTACAATGCCTTTTGGACTAACGAATGCACCTGCAGCTTTTATGCAGTTGTTGAACAATGTGTTCCGGCCCTATCTTGATCAATGAGTCATAGTGTTTATTGATGACATTCTGATTTATTCCAAGAGTGAGGAAGAACATGCCGAACATTTGAGGATGGCGTTGCAAATATTGAGAGACCATCAGTTATACGCCAAGTTTAGCAAGTGTGAATTCTGGCTGCAGGAGGTGTCCTTTCTAGGGCATATCATTACGAAAGAAGGTATTTCTGTTGATCCGTCTAAGGTAGAGGCAGTGAAGAATTGGGATAGGCCTACCAGTGTAACAGAAGTTAGAAGCTTTCTAGGCCTAGCAGGATATTACCGAATGTTTATTAAAGATTTCTCCAAGATTGCGGTACCCTTGACAAGATTAACCCCCAAGGAGAACAAGTTTGATTGGTCAGAAGATTGTAAGAGAAGCTTCCAGACTTTGAAGGAGTGTTTAACTACTGCCCCTGTTCTAGCTTTACCCTCTGGAGAAGGAGGCTTTGTGGTATACACTGATGCCTCGGGAATTGGTCTGGGTTGTGTGCTTATGCAGCACGAGAGAGTGATGGCTTATTCTTCTAGGCAGTTGAGGAAACATGAAGAGAACTATCCCGTTCATGATTTGGAGCTAGCAGCAGTGGTGTTTGCCTTGAAGATATGGAGGCACTACTTGTATGGCGAGACATTTACGGTATTTTCAGATCACAAGAGTTTGAAATATTTATTTTCTCAGAAATAACTTAATATGAGATGAAGAAGATGGTTGGAGTATCTAAAGGACTTTGACTTCTCTATAGAGTATCATCCCAGGAAGGGTAATGTGATGGCGGATGCTTTAAGTCGCAAGCCAATAGCTAAATTGTCAAGCCTCATGTTACAAGAATGGAAATTGTTGGAGCAATTAGCCAGTTTGGATCTTAATATTGATAAGGACCGAGTCATGATTGCTCAGATTCAGCTTAAACTAGAATTATTGACGGAAATCAAGTCCTTGCAAGATAATGACCCAGAGTTGGCTGGAATCAAGGAGAGCTTGAGTAGCAGACCTGAATTCATGGTAGCTGATGATGGCAGATTGTTGTTTCAGGGAAGGACTTGTGTACCTGATGTGGCCAAAGTTAAGAACAAGATCCTTGAGAAAGCTCATAGATCCAGATATACCATTCATCCTGGAGGTACGAAGATGTTTATGGATTTGAAAAGATCCTTCTGGTGGCCGAATATGAAAAAGGAAATTACAGAATTTGTGAGTAGATGCTTGGTGTGCCAACAAGTTAGGGCTGAACATTTCAGACCTGTAGGGAAGTGAAACCATTGGACATACCTCAATGGAAGTAGGAGAGTATTGGCATGGATTTCATTATGGGTCTACCTAGGACTCGTAGCGGATTTGATGCAATTTGGGTTGTCATTGACAGATTGACAAAGTCTGCTCATTTCTTATCTATTAAATCTAAGTGGACTGTTGATGTTTTAGCAACGTTGTATATGAAGGAAGTGGTGAGACTCCATGGTATTCCGGACAGTACTGTGTTTGATAGAGACCCCATGTTTACTTCACATTTTTGAAAAGGATTGCAAGAATCTTTGGGAACCCGTCTGAATTTCAGTACTGCTTTTCATCCACAAATAGACGGACAGACGGAAAGAACCAACCATATAGTGGAGGATATGCTTAGAGCCCGCATGATTGATTTTGGAGGCAGTTGGAGTGACCACTTGGCCTTGATTGAGTTTGCATACAACAATAGTTATCAGTCCAGCTTTCAGATGGCTCCGTTTGAAGCTTTGTATGGTAGAAGCTGTCGGTCTCCATTATGTTGGAACGAGGTAGGTGAGAAGTAATGGCTGGGACCAGATCTTATTTCTGAATCGTCCAAGAATATTCGTATTATCAGAGATCGGTTGCAAGTAGCACAATCAAGATAAAAGAGTTATGCCAACAAAAGAAGAAGAGCTTTGGAATTCCAAGTTAGTGAACATGTGTTTCTGAAGGTTTCTCCCATGAGAGGGATTCAAAGATTTGGCATTCAAGGTAAGCTAAGTCCCAGATATGTTGGTCCATTTGAGATTTTGGAAAGAGTGGGGGAGGTTGCATACCGTTTGGCACTACCACCTCAGTTATCTGGAGTACACAATGTCTTCCATGTGTCAATGTTGAGGAAATATGTTTATGACCCCACTCATGTCATTCAGCATGTGGATCTTGAGTTAAAGGAAGATCTGACTTATGAAGAAAGACCTGTTAAGATTCTGGATCGCAAGCAGTAGCAACTCAGGAACCGATCCATACCTATGGTCAAAGTGCAATGGAGTCGGCGTGGAACCGAAGAAGCTACTTGGGAGTCAGAAGATACCATGCAGAAGCAGTATCCCAACTTATTCTAGGTGAGTTGTTCCACTCCCCATTATGTTAAGTGTAGTAAATTTGGAGGACCAAATTCTTTGAAGTGGGGGAGGGTGTAATACCCCGATTTATTAACAAATAAAAATTTCTAGAAAATTTATAAGAAATTAATTAGAAAATCCTTAATAAATAGAATAAGTTAAATTTTGACCATTTTGTAAAAATTTGAAAAAAAAATTAGAATCTTTAGAGGATAAAATATTTAATAATAGTGTCTTCTGTGACCTGCCCAAATAAAACTCATAATTAGGCCGAATTAACTGATTAAGGCCCAAATCCACACTTAATCTAATTGGACCTTAAAACGCGATTTTGAGCCCAATACCCGATCATTTAGGCTGAGACCGGATCCAAATGAAAGGTTAGGATGAGAGGATCGTTTCCCCTCTTAGTTCTTTCAGAAACCTTAACCCTAGAGAGCGAATTTTTGGATAGAAGGCGGCTGAAAACCCTATCCGCGCCATTCGCGCACTACCCTGTTGTTTGGACTCTATCTCCACGAATAGAAGACTCTAGACCTCTTATGACCTATAAAAATGACCCTTGTCAACCTTAGTTTTGTTTGGGTGCTGTGACGGCCGACGAAGATCGTGGACGAGGGAGAATTCCGACGATCATCGGCGGGGTGTTCTTAGCGCGTCGTCGTCCCTTCTTCTCCGTTCTTCCTCCAATTAAGGTAGGTTATAACAAGCCAAACCTTAAGTATCATATATGGTTAGAACAAGCATCAAGTGCTCTTTCTATTGAATGCAAAGCCCTAAAAGTTGCTTAGTATCCTGCCAAAATTTTAGGGTTTAGTAGAAGCATGTCACATCTAGGGTTATACTTCTTTCATCTCATTTTAAGTAGGGATTTCAGGCACTAAAGATTAAATTGAACATGCTATATTGTAAAACTTTTTTTGCTCTTTCTTTTGAATCTCAAAGCTCTAATTATTATGCTCCATGCTGTGCGTATTTAGTAATTTATTGTAACCCTAGCCAACTCGCCGGAGGCGGGCAGGGCAAAAGGGGGCTTGACTGTTTCTGACTTGCGCGGCCTCGCGATAGACCACCCAACCTGGTTAGGCAGCATATTATTGACCATTTATGTGTTTGTGATTTATATTATGTTTCTGGGAAGCGCGACATGAACTCGACCGCCCTTATATCAGGCGGCCAGTGATTGACCGTTCATCTCCCCCAGCTGTTCATTACAGACCGCTCATCTCCAGCAAGCCTTTGGACCTGAGGGGGATAAACGGCCTGTCGTGCGACCGCCGAGGAGGATGAAAGGTCCCTATTGGACCGTCCATCTTTACGGAATTGATTAAATTACCTTTCTTGCATGATTTATGATAGTAGATTAGCAGTTAAATGTAAGTTAGCAACATGCATAAAAACCCTGGAAAGTTATAACTGTAAATAATTATAAACTCTTGCTGATTTATTCATCTCGACCTTGGATCATCTTCTACAATGAATGTTAATATTAATCATGATTCATTATTAATTGAAAATTATATTAGGATTGTTTGACAGTCGTTCTACTCCAGTAGAATTGACTGACCGCATTACTGGTTTCCGCTGATTTACTAGCCCCATTTCCTTGTAATGGTTGGGACTCTTTGTCGGATATTCCTTCCGTCGGACTAGGACCTCCATTACGGGACCTCCGTAAGTCTCCGCGAGCCTGGGATTCCCACTAGGACGCTGGGCAAGTTGTACCACCAAGACCTGAACCTGTTAACGCGATCAGACCGCTTGAATTTATCGTGTTGTGAGCCACGGATCACTTTGGACCGACTGAGTCTTGCACGGCCGGAAACAGACCGTTCAACTCAGTGGGCGGCCCAGAATGAACCGTTCATCCCTGGCCCAGTGCCAATTTCGTTGGTCGATTAACCGTGTTCTACCTTCGACCTAAACTTGTTTTGATCGGCCCAATAAGCCCTAGGCTGACCAGTGGAGAGTGGGCTGGACCTTGGTTCGGTTCCGCCCCACCTATGGCAGCTCGGAACCCAAATTGGGTGGATGCTAGTTATTTAAATCAAGCCCAGTTGAGCGGATTGGATTGGACCGTCTGTGATCTTGAGCGGACCCTATTGGACCGTTTGTCCCTGACGCGGCCCAATACTGCCCGTTTATATTGTTCGTGGGCTTCATGTCCTTCTAGCCCTGTACGGCCATCCTTGATCGTCCATTATAATTAAAAGGCCCATTTAGGACCGTTCTTCTTTGAGTGGCCGACAATGGTCCGTTTATTCCTCGAACTCGTGGTGGCTGATTCTCAGCCCAGATTCTCTGTGCGGCTCATATATGACCGTACAATTTCTTGAGCGGCTCAGTGAGAACAGCATATCATCCAGAACCAGTTTTTCCCGTGGTTTATGATATTGAATTCAATAACCTATTGGTTCTTTATAAATTGAACCTTCTGGGTAAAGTATTACTTCAACTTATTCTTGGGTCTTTCTGAGGAAAGTTCTATCTTGATTAATTGGCCATTTGACTTGATTAATGTCTAGACATAACTTGGATCTTCGATCCTTTAAATCAATGCCAACGCATCATAAGGGCCCGGTCTGGTCCTCGGAGGAGCGCCCGAAAATTACTTGTGTCCCGGGGAGTTTGAATGACATGGTGAGACATTGCACCGATTGCATGACTAGCGTGATGTCTATGACAATAATCTCTTACTTGAAATTATCTTGACTTGGTTAAATCTTACTTGTTGGCCAATTTCCAGCTTCATTATATTCATGATCTTGTACCTCTTCTACTTATGTCATTTCTTTTCGCACATTTAGTGCAATTAATTGGTTAATTACTTAAACTTGCTTGTTATTATCTACTGAGCGTTTGCTCACCTAGAGGTTCCCCCTTTTCAGGTAGCTCAGGTGAGGACTCGCAATCGATGGAACGGGCAAGAGTGTTGATCATGGAGCGAGCCAATTAGATGTCGTGGAGCCAGAAATAATTGTTTATGTTTAGTCGTGCTTTAGAATGTGGTTCAAAGAGTTGTAATGTGAAGTCAGTCAATGTAATGTGGTCTAGTGGATGTTATTATGGAAATGTCATTAAGGTTGTTTAAGTTGGTTAAGTAAATGGGATCATGGATTATGAAATTGTTATTTAATTAATGAAGTTATTTTATATTCGTGGTGAATACTTATGTTTTAGTGTAGCATGTATGGAAATGAGCATAATACAGTTAAATATTTCTACTGCCAGTCCCTATATTCCGCATCGGGGTGTGACAGTTAGGTGGTATCAGAGCCTAGGTTTCTAATATCCCTAGGTTATCTAAGGTCTAGGATTCTAAGTGTTTGTCATAGAACCTATACCCTTGTTATTAGTTTAAGGACCAAACCTAGTGAGATTTGGGTAGAGACTTGGGTTGAGTTAATAATCAAACTCTAAACTTTTTCTCCTAAGTGAACTTAAGATGAATTATTTTCGTGTAGGACGTTCTGATGGCAGCCGAGCGCGCGCAGTGGCGAGACATGCAGTGAACTGTCCAAGGGCTTACGCGGGCCTTGCAACAAGTGACCCAAGGTGGAGCGGCAAATCATGGTGCTAGCGATCTTCATAGAAATTTTCGTGGGATGAATCCCCCACGTTTTGGAGGCTTGACCGATCCCGATGAGGCCGAGCATTGGCTTAAAGAGATGGAGAGGATTTTCGAGGTGATGCAATGCAGCGACCACGAGCGTATGCTTTTAACAACTTTCCAATTGGAGCGTGATGCTAGGACTTGGTGGGAAGCAGTAAAGGCGACCCTCGGTGATAGGCAAGTCTCGTGGGAGGAGTTTGAGGAATTTTTTAACAGTAAATACATTTTCTGACAGAATCCAAGAAAAGAAAGCCGCTGAGTTTGCTGCTCGGAAGCAGAGGAGTTTATCTGTGGCGGAGTATGAAGCTCAATTCTCTAGACTTTCTCGTTACGCCACTCACTTGATTTCCACAGAAAAGATGAAGGCGAAGCATTTTCTCTATGGGTTGAAATTGCATTACATCAACCAGTTGGCGCCGATGGAGATTCAGACCTATGCAGAGATGGTGAGGAAAGCCCAAGTTTAGAAGATACTTTGGAAATGACGGAGAAAATCCGTGGGAAGAATGTCAAGAAAGAACAACCTACTGGGTCCGGGAGTGCTAAGCTCGGTTATAGCAAGAAGAGGCCCAATGGCGGGTCTGGTTCGTGGAAGGGGAAATTGCCAAAGAATGAAGACAAGAAGTCTGGCCCTATTGTTCCATTTAAGGGCGTATGCAAGTATTGTGACCATCCCGGTCACAAGATGGAAGAGTGTTGGCGCATGCTGGACGCCTGTTTGCGTTGTGGAAGTAGGGACCATCGTATTCCAGAGTGTCCTCTTTTATCTGAGCAAGCTACCCCGACCAAACCTTAAGGCAGCAAGAAACAACAGGGCAAGCTCCAGGCCCTACAAGAAGACGATGCAGGCACCACCGAGGAGGGTGGACTCGTTGAAGGTACCCTTATTATTCACGACAAGCCAGCTTTTTTTCTTTTTGATACCAGTGCCACTCATTCGTTTGTTTCTCAGAAATTTGCTAAGTCATTAGCTGTGAAGCCAGTTTTGATGAATTCCCCGTTAGAGATATCAACTCCTATTGGTTCTAGTTCAGCGATTAAGTATTTTTATCCTTCTAGCAAGGTCATGGTTAATGAACAGAATTTGTCGGCTGATTTAGTATGCATAGATATGAAAGACTATGATGTTATTCTAGGAGCAGATTGGTTGGCTAAGCACGAAGCCAATGTTCATTATAGTTCTAGTTTCGTGTCTTTTTCTAGACACCCAGGACTGTCTTTTATAGGGGTTATGCACCATAAGTTTGTGCCACTTATTTCGGCCCTCCGAGCTGATAAGTTGATGAGGAGAGGATGTCAGGCTTTCCTAGCCTTTGTTTATGTGACCCCTGAGAAGAAGATTGAGATTCGAGACATTCCTATTGTCCGAGATTTTCCAGATGTTTTTCTTGAGGAATTGCCAAGACTTCCACCGGAGAGGGAAGTTATCTATTCTATTAATTTAATTCCTGGCGTGACCCCTGTTTCTAAGGCTCCTTATCGTATGTCTCCTGCGGAGCTGAGGGAATTAAAGCAGCAGTTAATGGAATTACTTGAGAAGGGGTTCATTCGTCCAAGTACATCCCCGTGGGGAGCTCCAATATTATTTGTCCAGAAAAAGGATTGCTCGATGAGATTGTATATTGATTATCGACAATTGAATCAACTAACTATCAAGAACAAATACCCGTTGTCAAGGATTGATGAGTTATTTGATCAGATAGCAGGAGCTCAGTATTTTTCTAAGATTGATCTTCGATCAGGTTACCATCAGTTGCGGATTAAGAAAGAGGATATTTATAAGTCGGCTTTTCGTAGCAGGTATGGGCATTTTGAGTTTGTTGTAATATCTTTTGGACTAATGAATGCACCTGTAGCTTTTTTGCAGTTGATGAGCAATGTGTTCCGGCCCTATCTTGATCAATGGGTCGTAGTGTTTATTGATGACATTCTGATTTATTCCAAGAGTGAGGAAGAACATGCCGAACATTTGAGGTTGACGTTGCAAATATTGAGAGACCATCAGTTATACGCCAAGTTTAGCAAGTGTGAATTCTAGCTGTAGGAAGTGCCCTTTCTAGGGCATATCATTATGAAAGAAGGTATTTCTGTTGATCCGTCTAAGGTAGAGGCAGTGAAGAATTGGGATAGGCCTATCAGTGTAACAGAAGTTAGAAGCTTTCTAGGCCTAGCAGGATATTACCGAAGGTTTATTAAAGATTTCTCTAAGATTGCGGTACCCTTGACAAGATTAACCTGCAAGGAGAACAAGTTTGATTGGTCAGAAGATTGTGAGAGAATCTTCCAGACTTTGAAGGAGTGTTTAACTACTGCCCCTGTTCTAGCTTTACCCTCTGGAGAAGGAGGCTTTGTGGTATACACTGATGCCTCGGGAATTGGTCTAGGTTGTGTGCTTATGCAGCACGGGAGAGTGACAGCTTATTCTTCCAGGCAGTTGAGGAAGCATGAAGAGAACTATCCCGTTCATGATTTGGAGCTAGCAGCAGTGGTGTTTGCCTTGAAGATATGGAGGCACTACTTGTATGGCGAGACATTTACAGTATTTTCTGATTACAAGAGTTTGAAATATTTATTTTCTCAGAAATAACTTAATATGATATAGAGATAATGGTTGGAGTATCTAAAGGACTTTGACTTCTCCATAGAGTATCATCCCGGGAAGGGTAATGTGGTGGCGGATGCTTTAAGTTGCAAGACAATAGCTAAATTGTCAAGCCTCATGTTACAAGAATGGAAACTATTGGAGCAATTAGCCAGTTTGGATCTTAATGTTGATAAGGACCGAGTCATGATTGCTCAGATTTAGCTTAAACTAGAATTATTGACGAAAATCAAGTCCTTGCAAGATAATGACCCAGAGTTGGTAGGAATCAAGGAGAGCTTGAGTAGCAGACCTGAATTCATGGTAGCTGATGATGGCAGATTGTTGTTTCAGGGAAGGACTTGTGTACCGGATGTGGCCGAAGTTAAGAACAAGATCCTTGAGGAAGCTCATAGATCCAGATATACCATTCATCCTGGAGGTACGAAGATGTTTAAGGATTTGAAAAGATCCTTCTGGTGGCCGAATATGAAAAAGAAAATTGCAGAATTTGTGAGTAGATGCTTGGTGTGCTAACAAGTTAAGGCTAGAAAATTTAGACTTGTAGGGAAGTTGAAACCATTGGACATACCTCAATGGAAGTGGGAGTGTATTGGCATGGATTTCATTATGGGCCTACCTAGGACACGTAGCGGATTTGATGGAATTGTGGTTATCATTGACAGATTGACAAAGTCTGCTCATTTCTTATCTATTAAATCTAAGTAGACTGTTAATGTTTTAGCAGCGCTGTATATGAAGGAAGTGGTGAGACTCCATGATATTCCGGACAGTATTATGTTTGATAGAGACCCCAGATTTACTCCACATTTTTGTAAAGGATTGCAAGAATCTTTGGGAACACGTCTGAATTTTAGTACTATTTTTCATCCACAAACAGACGGATAGAACCAACCAGATAATGTAGGATATGCTTAGAGCCTGCATGATTGATTTTGGAGGCAGTTGGAGTGACCACTTGGCCTTGATTGAGTTTGCATACAACAACAGTTATCAGTCCAGCATTCAGATGGCTCCGTTTGAAGCTTTGGTCGAAGTTGTCGGTCTCCATTATGTTGGAACGAGGTAGGTGAGAAGTAATGGCTGGGATCATATCTTATTTCTGAATCATCCAAGAATATTCGTATTATCAGAGACCGGTAGCAAGTAGCACAATCAAGACAAAAGAGTTATGCCGACAACAGAAGAAGAGCTTTGGAATTCCAGGTTGGTGAACATGGGTTTCTGAAGGTTTCTCCCATGAGAGGGATTCGAAGATTTGGCATTCAAGACAAGCTAAGTCCAAGATATGTTGGTCCATTTGAGATTTTGGAAAGAGTGGGGGAGGTTGCATACCGTTTGGCACTATCACCTCAGTTATCTGGAGTACACAATGTCTTCCATGTGTCAATGTTGAGGAAATATGTGTATGACCCCACTCATGTCATTCAGCATGTGGATCTTGAGTTAAAGGAAGATCTGACTTATGAAGAAAGACCTGTTAAGATTCTGGATCGCAAGTAGCAGCAACTCAGGAACCGATCCATACCTATGGTCAAAGTGTAATGGAGTCGGCGTGGCACCAAAGAAGCTACTTGGGAGTCAGAAGATACCATGCGGAAGCAGTATCCCGACTTGTTCTTGGTGAGTTGTCCCACTCCCCATTATGTTAAGTGTAGTGAATTTGGAGGACCAAATTCTTTGAAGTGGGGGAGGGTGTAATACCCCGATTTATTAACAAACAAAAATTTCTAGAAAATTTGTAAGAAATTAATTAGAAAATCCTTAATAAATAGAATAAGTTAAATTTTGACCATTTTGTAAAAATTTGGAAAAATTTAGAATCTTGTAGAGGATAAAATGTTTAATAATAGTGTCTTCTGTGACCAGCCCAAATAAAATCCGTAATTAGGCTGAATTAACTGATTAAGGCCCAAATCCACACTTAATCTAATTGGACCTTAAAACGCGATTTTGAGCCTAATACCCGATCATTTAGGCTGAAACCGGATTCAAATGAAAGGTTAGGATGAGAGGATCGTTTCCCCTCTTAGTTATCCCAAAAACCCTAACCCTAGAGAGCAAATTTTTAGATAGAAGGCGGCTGAAAACCCTATCCACGCCGTTCGCGCACTACCCTATTGTTTAGACTCTATCGCCACGAATAGAAGACTCTAGACCTCTTATGACCTATAAAAATGACCCTTGTCAACCCTAGTTTTGTTTGGGTGCTGTGACGGCCGACGAAGATCGTGGACGAGGGAGAATTCTGGCGATCACCGGCGGGGTGTTCTTAGCGCGTCGTCGTCCCTTCTTCTTCCTATTTGTATTGGTATGCTACATGCCAATTTAGGGTCGGGTAGACCCGATAGATGTACGATCTTGTTCATTATTAATAAAGTGGTATTTGAGTGTAAATATGTGATTGTGTATTACTTTACGATGTCCCTAGGATATGTGGTTGTAAAGTCAGCTCGAGATGGGATCTCGAACATGAGACTGACTTCACATGGACGTATACCTTAAACTGTTCCTGGTTAGAGGGTAATCACTCGGGGGCTTTGATTACATATTAAATCAGTACACATGATGTGTTAGTGACTAGTCTCATGGTCATTAGTGCGGGGCACCAACACATATGTGTAGGTGTACGTCTTGGGAGGAAGTGCACTGAACTGATCCGCTATTGGATCTTCAGATGGTTGATTATACCTAACGTTAACTGAAGATCCAACTGTCTCAGTAGCATCGTTGGTCCTTTGACCTGAGACATTGATCAGATCTTACACGAGGACTGGAATGGTTTAATTACTTGGCTAAGTGACTTTAACCATAAGTCATGAATTACCGAGTCATTAACCATTTCAGGAGACGTGTGAAGATCATCAATGGTCAAGAGGGGATCGCTCACTGTCGGGTATATATCAGACAGTTAATGGGTCATGACATTGACGCTCCGTTAAATCCCAGGCCAGGGTCGTGTGAGTTCATTTAGAACGGACGTCATACACTTTAAGGAGGTCATAGTCAAATGGCACGATCATGGGGTTTGACAGAAAGCATACCCTCGATAGTACCAGACTCATAGAAGGAACGAGGGATTATATCGATGCGGCAACTGTGGACTTACAGGTACCAGACCGGCTGACCCGGCGTCCTCTAGGATCACGCGGATTTTCTTGACCCAACGTGATCAAAGGTTCGGAAAAAATTAAACTATTATGCGGCTCTAGTAGAAGCGAATAATAAGTTTAGTTTACTTCTAATTGGGAATTAGAAGTTAATGGGCCTTAAACTAGAGTGACTAAGGGCCTAGAGGATCACACATAATGAATTCTTGGGTGACGGATTATTATTGTACAAATGCATATATTAATTCCCTTTAATTCCTTTTGGAAAGGAGTTTAAAAGAGGGCTTAATATATATGTACAATAATAAAAGGATATATATATGATTTCGATCCTTATGGGTTCTTTTAGAAATGGCCAAAATCCTATATATAGACATGTTACGAGAGCTTCTCCTCTCCTCTTGGCTAATTAAGCATTAAAGCTTAAGAGAGGATGATTAGCTCCTCCCCCCTTCCTCCCTCTTGCTCTCTCTCTCTCTAGAAGGTGAAAGGGTCGGGGAAGGTCATGCCGGGGGGTACCGTCGCTACGCAAGGATTCGTGTGGATCAGCTCTAGAGGCCGTGCATCTGTGCGTCTCGGTATTCTGAATCGGGCTTTGCAGACAGCATCGTTCCGCGCAATGTATAAATACGCAACCCGTAGTTAAGGGTTGGGGTGATTAAAACATCGACAAGAGCATGGATCTCGGATTCCATGTAGCGGGATTCGGGCATATGAAATTTTTGTTATCCACTGCATTACCCGATGGTGCTGTGTGGAAACTTACAATGGTATCAGAGCCAAGTTCGCACTCTGGTCGGTGTTTTATCGCCGTATAGAACCATGTTCGTAGGGGAATTAAAATCTTCAATTGTTATTATTAGAAGACAGGGGTGCTGGGCATTTCTGTGCTTCATGGATGCTGGGCATCTACTATAATTTTTTTTTGGTTAAAAAAAATGGCGCAGCTGGGCGCACTACGCCGTTGGGCGCACTGCACCCGCCTGCGTGGTGCACGCGGGTGCCCGCACGCGGGCGGCGGGCGCCCGCACGCGGCGGCGGGCGCCCGCACGCGGGCGGCGGGCGCCTGCACGCGGTCGCGTCGAGGGCCCGCCAGGTGGGGGACGCCTGCGGCGCCCGCCTCGTGTACGCGAAGGCGGGGGGGCGCCCCCGCCTGCGCGGGCGACCGTGCCAGTGTGGGCGGCCGTGCCAAATGCGCTTTGACCGCCAGAATTTTTTTAATTTTAAAAAAATTACTTTTCTTTAATTTAATTATGCAAATATATATATATATATATTTATAAATGCATATTAAATTAATCTAAATTTTTATCTCAAATTAATTATGTTATCTCAATAGTAAATGTCAAATGTTAAATTTTATTTAACCTTTTTGAATTTATTGAAATGAGATAATTACTATTTACCTTGAGATAAATTGGTAATAATTGAAGTTACTTCAGTAAAATTTAATTTTTGAATATTTAATTATTAGATAATTAGTAAATTCAGAATTTAAATTTCATTGAAGTTAAATGTATAAAATTCAAATTTTTGAATTTTTAATTATTAGATAATTGTTAAATTCAAATTTTAAATTTTTAAATATTGATAATTGAGGATAATTGCATTATTTAAATTTACTTTCAAACAAAATTATTAGATAATTAGTTTGAATTTAAATTTAAATGATTGTTATGTTTAAATTTTCAATTTAAATTTGATTATTGGATGATTAAATTAAATAATTATTTTAATTATCTCACTTATTTGAATTAGATTCAAATATGCATGCCCCTGTTATAAATAACGGTTCTTTGCGTGTTTTGCTTTATTTACCTTGCATTGGCTTGCTTATATGTTTAATTTTAGTTAATCCTGCTTTGATTTTTAAAATTAAACAAAGCTAGCCTAATTTTGTTTGCACATCCCATTTTAAATCCAAAAGTAAGGATTATTTCAGAAAATAACCCTTGATTGATTTTGAATGAATGGGTTGGCAAGTGATCATGGACTTGGTTTATGTAATTAATTGGGGTCTGCGAACCTCCTTTCTCTCTCTATTAAAATTACAATGTACTTCTATCTCCCTTTACAATTGTACTCGCCCTAAGGGCTGCTGGAATTTTATTGACATGTAATTTATATTTTTCCCAGCCTGCGTGCCGTGTAAAAGTTGTAATTAATGCGGCGTCGGAGTTTGGAAGCGCGGAGCACACCTGACAAGGACGATTCAGCTACTTCGGAAGCGGGCCGGATGTCTTAGTTACATTAGGAATAAAGTCCATGATCACTTGCGATTTAATTTTGCATTGGATGCATTTACTTTGTGCAAACTACTAGGTACGGTAAATATATTGGATATATTTATATTACCACCTAGGGTGAGATCAAGATAAAATCAAAATTCCCTCACGATTAAATTTTAGATCTGATAAGCGTGGCTTTAGGAGTCGTCGTGGCCCTCCATCATTATGGAGTGAATGAACGTCTTCATTTTATAGATTTATTTTGCTTTCCAAAAGGTCCATGAGTTTGGGGGTGAGATATAACTCCAAGGCTCGACCTCAATAGGCTGAGGAATTGAACTCGGCCTTGTTGTGCTTTCCATAAGGGTCGGGTTATGAACTCATTGCTATGTAGTAATGATGGTTAGATCTAACCAAGAATATCTGATGTGACACGAACCTCCGAATCTGAGATTTTCTTTTCTTTTCATTTTTCTCACTTTTATCCTTCTCTTCACAAAATATTTTTTCTCGTTATTCTCTCTATTTTTTGCTACAGTATCATACAAAATATTTTCCCCTTTTTCTTTTTCTATTTTTTTGGCACTTATCTTCGAAGAACTTTTACGAGAGAGAGAGAGAGAGAGAGAGAGAGAGACGGGGTGTGAGGGGAGAGAAATGAAAAGAGAGAGAAAGAAGTGAGAGTGAGAAAGAGACATGAGAGAAGGACGCTTCTCCCTCTCTTTCTTTACACTTTTTTTTTCACGGTTACAACAACTAAACAAAATGTCAAGAAAGAACGAGATTGGGCGAGGGAAAGGCCGATGAACAGAGGGGGAGAGAGTAGAGAGAACATGGGGAAACGTGAGGGAGAATAATGGTGAATGGGAGGGGCGTGCCATGCTCGAAGGGGCTGGTGCGGTGCCTGTCGGCCGGCCATTGTTCCTTCCCTCGCTGTCTTCTCATCCCTCTCCCTGTTCCTAGTGTAGAACCACATAAGATAGCAGCCCTCCGACTACTGCTGCTTCCCATGGGAACCATGCTTCTCTGCCCTCACTCTCGCTCTCTGATTGTGAAGATCTAGATGGGTAGATGGGCAAGGGTGCGGCGGGTTGCAGACAAGGGTGCAAGTGGAGGGGTTGCAGCCTAGCTCTGCATGGCCACCGCTATGGACGTGGGCGTGGCCACGGCGAAGTTGCATGCATTGCCGCGGCGAGGGCGGTGGCTCCGACAGATGGCGACGACGAAGGCAGTGGCGAGGCTGCATGCAGGGCCACAATGAAGTGGAGGCGGCAATGGTGGCTGTAGCAGTGTTGGAAGTATGGGGGCTCGTGTGGCGAGGTGGTGGAGCAGAGGCCACCTAGTTGGGTACCGAAGGCAGCTCAGGGCCGTGGTGATGGGGTTGTAGGAGTTGGCCTAGGGCGGAATTGGCAGTGCTAACGGTGGATAATGATCGCAGTAGGTCTCCAATGAAGTGTGGGGTGTGGCATGGTGGTGTGGACGGTGAAGCTGCTATGTCGCTGGGCAGGAAGTGGTGGGAGTGGTCGGCTGGTGAGCAACGGGAGGGAGGACCTGTTGTGAAGAGCCAGGTGCTGCACGGTTTAGATGCGAACCAGGGGTTATAGAGGGAGTACAACAAAGGAGGATGGGGGCAAGGGGAGGCCGCCAGTGGGTTCACTGGGGTGCTAGATTCTAAGATGGAAGGGGTAACAAAGGGGTTACGGTGCCCCTGCTTCAAACAGGGCCGCCGGAATGGGTTTGCTACGTGTGTGGAAGGTGAGAGAGTGGGAGAGATGAGCGATGGGAGAGGGAGATGCCGTGAGTGCGAAGTGTGCGAGTGTGTGCTCATGGATGAGAGGGGAACATGTGGTGGGGTTGTGACATGAAGACGGAGAGGGAGGTTAGCAGGAAGAGGCCGCTGGTGTGTGGGTGACTATGCGCGTGGAGAAGGCGACAGTGGGATGGGAAGATTACTGTGCGTGCGGTGTGTGTAGTGGACAACAAGAGGGAAGTGACAGAGAGAGGGTAAGGTAGATACAGAGAGAGGTTTAGGGAGATTGAGGAAGAAAGGGTAAGGAGGTGGGCGATGGTTAGGAAGGGGCTTCTCACCCCAGGGCTTCTCACCCCATCTCCTTCTCGGAGAAGAGAACAAGATACAAGGCTTCACACCTCACGATGGTTTCCAAAAATTTGATTCAACTTCATTGTTTTTTTTTTAAAGAAAGACTACATGACCCTTTTTATAGACTCTACAAGGAAAATCAAAAGACAACTCATTAACACTTAACACCTACTTTCAACTCATCATAACTCTCTTGGGAATACTAAAAGATACAAAATAAAAAAGGACTCTTACATGATTATTGTGAACAGAAGTACTATAAACATAAAACATGACCCATTAGGCCCATACATGTGGCCCAATTGACATGAGACAACATAAATATCTATTTGATAATTTTGTTGAAGCCGCTTGCCGATCCCATCAGGTTCAACCATGAATCTTGAATCTCGAACCGACAATCCCGTCAATATCCTTTGTTGTGCTTTCCACAAGGGGATGATTTCTCGGGGGTCGAATATCGGATATTACATTAGATGCAAGTGCCTGTTGACTGTCCTTGAGATGGTGTATGACTTGTTGTGCTTTCCACAAGGTCGTACCTCAGTCTCGTTGGGATTCCGACCCACTAGGATGATCTCGTTGATCTCCCGTTCTATATACTGAGGGTTATATAGTTCGATCGAAAAATAGTGGGACTAACTAAGATAGAAAATTACATCTAAGTTAGAATTTGAACACATGCTAAGTTATCTTTTATTTCTTATCCAAATTACAATGTCGTCGTCCAACCCCCTCCGCGGCATCTTGGATGCCAACAGACTGACTAGACCGAACTACTCGGATTGGCAGCATAATCTATGCATAGTCCTCACCGCCGAAAAAATAGCTTATGTGATGGACATGGTTCATTCTGAGCCAGCTCCCGATGCCGACGAGGGCGAGTTAATGGCTTATGCCAAATGGTCTGAAGACTCTTCCCTTGCCCAATGTTACATGTTGGCCTCTATGGCTCCCGAGCTACAGAGGCAATTCGAAAAGGCTGATTGTAGAAGCATACTTCTTAATCTACGTCAGCTCTTCGGGGAGCAGGGTAAGATTGAGAGGTATGACATCTCTAAGAAGCTTTTCAGGACACGGATGTCAGAGGGTGCTTCAGTATAGGCTCATGTATTGAAAATGATGGAGTGGATTGAGAGACTCAATGCACTAGGGTTCAAGTTGGATCTTGAACTGTGCATTGATCTTATACTCCAGTCATTGTCCGATTCTTTTTCTTCCTTCATCATAAACTTTAACATGAATAGAATTGATGCAACTCTCCCGGAGCTGCTCAACATGTTAAAGAGTGCTGAAGGAACTATACAGAAAGATAAACCATCTTCTTCTGTAATGATTGTTGGCCGGGCCAACAAGAAAAGAAAGGCCACCCAGATATCCACCAAAGGTGACAAAGGGAAGGGAAAGAAGAAGGCCATGGGTAAGCAACTCACCAAAGTTGACAAAGGGAAGGGCAAGAAGAATGAAAAAGAGGACAAGTATTTTCGATGCGGGGAAACAGGGCATTGGAAAAGAAATTACAAGGTAATTCTAAATGAAGGTATTTTTATCATAGACCTTAATTTGTCATATATGGAATCCACATCATGGGTATTGGATACTATATGTGCATCTCATATCTGTAATTCTGTGCAGGTGCTGGCAAATAGAAGGCGGCTGGGTAAAAAGGAGATTGAACTGAGGATGGGCAATGGAGCTTTAGTTGCTGCTAAAGCTGTCGGGACTGTACGTCTCAGTTTACCTTCAAGAGTCATTCTGGAGTTGAATGACTGTTATTATGTTCCTAATATTATTAAGAACATTATTTTAATCTCTGGTTTGTATAACGTTGGATATACATTGGCTTTTAATAGCACTGGGTGCTCTATAATGAATAATTATTTGGTGATAGCCAATGGTTCATTAGTCAATGGTCTTTATGTATTAGATACATGTTCTAATGTTATGTAAGTTTCCAATGCTGATGAAGTGAATTCTGCATATCTATGGCATTGCAGGCTTGGTCATGTAGGCGAGAAAAGAGTATCTCATCTACACTCAAATGGCTATTTGAATACATTCAAATACAATCTATTTGACACCTGTGAGTCATGTCTCATGGGGAAGATGATCAAGGCTCCCTTCAGTGGACATGGTGAGAGGGCTGTTGACCTTCTCGAGCTCATACACTCGGATGTGTGTGGACCCATGTCCATGGAGGCAAAAGGGGGTCACCTCTATTTCATTTCTTTTATTGATGACTTCTCGAGATATGGCTATGTCTATTTAATGAGGCATAAATCATAAGCCTTTGAGAAGTTTAAGAAATGTAAGAATGAAGTAGAGAAATAGACTGGCAAGAGTATTAAGGCTCTTCGATCGGATCGAGGAGGTGAATATCTTAGCCATGAATTCACTTCTTATCTTAAAGACAATAGAATTGTTTCTCAGTGGACTCCACCGTATACACCACAACATAATGGTGTATCTGAAAGGAGAAACAGGACCTTGTTAGACATGGTCCGATCCATGATGTCTATGTCAGGACTACCCTTATCTCTATGGGGCTATGCATTAGAGATTGCGGCTTATTTATTGAATATGATCTCAAGTAAATCTGTTCCTTCTATACCATATGAGATATGGAAGGGCAGGAAATCAAATTTTAATCACATTAAAATTTGGGGTGTCCGGCTCATGTAAAGAAGAACGATAGTGATAAGCTTGAGTCGAGAACCGATAAGTGTAGATTTGTGAGATATCCAAAGGAGACGTTTGGATATTACTTCTATCACCCTTGTGAACAAAGGGTCTTAGTGGCTAAGAGAGCTGTATTTCTGGAAAGAGAATATCTACTCCAAAAAAATAGTGGGAGCCAGATAGAATTAGACGAGGTCTAAGAACCACAACCCGTAGACACAGACTCATTAGATGAGACTGTATCGGTTGATCCTATTCAAAGTGAAACACAGACACTGTGGAAATCTGGTAGACTACCGAGAGAACCTGAGAGATATGTTGGACATGTCTCAGATGGGTCCTCTAAGGTATGTATCGATGAGGATGAAGATTCTCAATCGTACTAGGATGCAATCCGTAGTGCGGACTCTGACAAATGGTAAGAGGCAATGGATTCTGAGATCCAGTCCATGTACACCAACAAAGTTTGGAACTTAGTTGATATACCCGAAGGGAAAGTCCCTATCGGCTGCAAATGGATTTTTAAAAAGGAAAATCGGAGCAGATGGACAGATTGACACATACAAGGCTAGACTAGTGGCAAAAGGATATTGTCAAAAATAAGACATTGACTATGATGAGACATTTTCACCAGTAGCCATGGTTAAGTCAATCAGAATCTTTCTCGCCATTGCTGCATACCTAGATTATGAGATTTGACAAATTGATGTGAAGACAGCTTTTCTTAATGGAAATATGTTAGAAGAGGTGTACATTGTACAGCCTGAAGGATTCACCTCCAAGCTACATCCTAATAAGGTATGCAAACTTCAAAGGTCTATTTATGGTTTAAAGCATGCATCTCAAAGCTGGAACTTAAGATTTGATGAGGCTGTCAAATATTTCAACTTCATTCGGAATGAAGATGGACCCTGTGTTTACAAGAAGGTCAGTGGGAGCTCTGTGACCTTCTTGGTCCTTTATGTTGATGACATCTTACTCATTGGGAATGATGTAGGGATGTTGACATCAACTAAGTCTTAGTTATCTAAGACTTTTTCCATGAAGGATTTGGGAGAAGCATCCTATATGCTGGGCATAATGATCTATCGAGATAGATCTAAAAAGATGCTAGGATTATCCCAATCCATATACATAGACACTATCCTCAAAAGGTTTAGGATGAAAAATGCCAAGAGATGTCTCATTCCTATGAGACATGGAATTTGCCTATCTAAGGGGATGAGCCCTAAAACATCTGAGGAGGTGGCACACATGAATAAGGTACCCTATGCTTCGGCCATAGGGTCAATCATGAATGCAATGTTATGTACACGGCCTGATGTTGCCAATACTTTGAGCATTGTCAGTAGATATCAGGCAAATCCAGGCGAAGAGCACTGGAAGGCAGTAAAAGGCATCCTTAAGTACTTGCAAAGGGCTAAGGATCTTTTTCTGCTTTATGGAGGAGAGGACATACAGCTTAGAGCTTACATAGATTCTAGTTTCCAGTCAGATCCAGATGACTGCAAATCCATGTCAGGGTTTGTATTCATGTTGAATGGAGGGGCAATCAGTTGGAGAAGCTCCAAGCAAAATACGACTGCAGATTCAACGACGGAGGTAGAATATATTGCTGCAGCTGAAGCTGCTAAGGAAGCAGTCTGGATGAAGAAATTCATCTTGGAACTTGGCGTAGTTCCCGAGATATCAGCTCCCATCCCATTATTTTATGATAATAATGGGGCCATCGCCCAGGCGAAGGAACCGAGATCTCACCAAAGGTCGAAGCATATTCTCAGGCGCTTCCACCTTATTCGGGAGATTGTTGATCGAGGAGATGTGATGGTAGAGCGTGTACCGTCAGAAGATAACATAGCAGATCCACTGACTAAGCATTTGACACAGATTATTTTTGAGCGCCATCGGGATAAGATGGGCCTCAAAGTTGTGGACAATTGGCTGTAGTTCAAGTGGGAGATTGTTAGTATTAGTGTGATACATGCCAATTTAGGGTCGGGTAGACCTGAGAGATGTACGATCTTGTTCATTATTAATAAAGTGGTATTTGAGCATAAATATGCGATTGTGTATTACTTTATGATATACCTAGGATATGTGGTTGTAAAGTCAACTTGAGATGGGATCTCGAACATGAGACTGACTTTACATGGACGCATACCTTAAACTGTTCCTGGTTGGAGGGTAATCACTCGGGGACTTTGATTACCTATTAAACTAGTACACATGATGTGTTAGTGACCAGTCTCATAGTCATTGGTGCGGGGCACCAACACATATGTGTAGGTGTATGTCTTGGGAGGAAGTGCACTGAACTGATCCGCTATTGGATCTTCAGATGGTTGATTATACCTAACGTCAACTGAAGATCCAACTGTCTCAGTAGCATCGTTGGTCCTTTGACCTGAGACATTGATCGGATCTTACACGAGGACTGGAATGGTTTAATTACTTGGCTAAGTGACTTTAACCATAAGTCATGAATTACCGAGTCATTAACCATTTCAGGAGACGTGTGAAGATCATCAATGGTCAAGAGGGTATCGCTCACTATCGGGTATATATCAGACAGTTAATGGGTCATGACATTGACGCTCCGTTAAATCCCTGGCCAGGGTCGTGTGAGTTCATTTAGAATGGACGTCATACACTTTAAGGAGGTCATAGTCAAATGGCACGATCCTGGGGTTTGACAGAAACCATACCCTCAATCGTACCAGACTCATTGAAGGAGCGAGGGATTATATCGATGCGTAACTGTGGACTTACAGGTACCAGACCGGCTGGTTTAAACCTAACGTCCTCTAGGATCATGCGGATTTGCTTGACCCAACGTGATCAAAGGTTCGGAATAAATTAAACTATTATTCAGCTCTAGTAGAAGCGAATAATAAGTTTAATTTACTTCTAATTAGGAATTAGAAGTTAACGGGCCTTAAACTAGAGTGACTAAGGGCCTAGAGAATCACACACAATAGATTCTTGGGTGACGGATTACTATTGTACAAATGCATATATTAATTCCCTTTAATTCTTTTTGGAAAGGAGTTTAAAAGAGGGCTTAATATATATGTACAATAATAAAAGGATATATATATGATTTCGGTCCTTATGGGTTCTTTTAGAAATGGCCAAAATCCTATATATAGACATGTTACGAGAGCTTCTCCTGTCCTCTTGGCTAATCAAGCATTAAAGCTTAAGAGAGGAGGATTAGCTCCTCCCCCCTTCCTCCCTCTCGCTCTCTCTCTCTCTAGAAGGTGAAAGGGTCGGGGAAGGTCGTGCCGGGGGGTACCGTCGCTGCGCAAGGATCCGTGTGGATTAGCTCTAGAGGCCGTGCATCTGTGCGGCTCGGTATTCTGCATCGGGCTTTGCAGACAGCGTCGCTCTACGCAAGGTATAAATACGCAACCCGTAGTTAGGGGTTAGGGTGATAAAAACATTGATCAGAGTATGGATCTGGGATTCCATGTAGCGGGGTTCGGGCATATGAAATTTTTGTTATCCGCTGCGTTGCCCGATGGTGCTGTGTGGAACCTTACACTTCCTTCTTCCTCCAATTAAGGTAGCTTATAACAAGCCAAACCTTAAGTATCATATATGGTTAGAACCAGCATCGAGTGCTCTTTATATTGAATGCAAAAGCCCTAAAAGTTGCTTAGTATCCTGCAAAAATTTTAGGGTTTAGTAGAAGCATGTCACATCTAGGGTTATACTTCTTTCATCTCGTTTTAAGTAGGGATTTCAGGCACTAAAGATTAAATTGAGCATGTTATATTGTGAAACCTTTTGTGCTCTTTCTTTTGAATCCAAAAGCCCTAATTATTATGCTCCATGCTGTTTGTATTTAGTAATTTATATTAACCCTAGCCAACTCGTCGAAGGCGGGCAGGGCTGTTGGGGTGCGTGAGCTGATGGAAATGGGTCCAGAGGGGGGTGAATGGATCTTTTAAAAATTATGGCTCAATTAAAATATCACTCTCTTAAAATTTCGATCACTTGACAAGTTAAAACACTCTAAGAAAACTAATCAAGTAATCCATTGAACCTCTAAGCAAACACTTGGAGCGCACCTATGCATTCATCTAGCGCCAATCAGAAAGAATAAATCAAACCACAATGCAAGAAGGGTTTTTAGGTGGTTCGGTCCTCCAGACCTACATCCACCCCACACTCAAACCAGAGTGTGGATTCCGCTGACTCACAGCTTGAACAGCTGGGCATCACAGCTTGCCATACAACCGCTGGGCATTACAGCTTGCCATCCGCTGGGCAACACAGCTTGCCATCTGCTAGGGACTACAGCTTAACATGTCCGAGGTATCCACCTCGCCCGCTGAGCAACACAGCTTGCTGTCCAGTGGAATCCACCACTGCAACCGCTAGGGATTACAGCTTACTCGTCCAGTGGAATCCTCCACTGCAAACGCTGACTAACAGCTTGAAGAAAGGTATAAAATGAAAACAAAAACAAGTAACAACAGCGACTGAAAGCTGTAAACAATGAAATGCAAATGTGGCTCTTAACGAGCTGACTGGCCTGTTGATCCACGGTCCAGTAGAGAACAATCTTCAGATGGCTGACTGCTTCTTCTTCTCAACTCTCGATCTCTCTTCCTCTTTCTTTTTCTTCTTCTTCTCTGCTCTCGATCTCTCACTCTCTTTTTCTTTCTCTTCCTCTTCTTCACTCTTTTTCTTCTCTCTGCTTTTCTTCTCTGTGGATCGTGTAGGCTGAGGTTCACTCTCTGCTCTTCTGCTTCAATCAGCCTTCTTCTGGTGGAAGAAGACTCATATATATACCAGCAGCAATTTGGATTAGGCGCGTGGCTTCCACATTTCCCGCCCAAGGACTTTCACCAGATCCGAGGCATTTCGACCACATGACAGCATCCTGGCTGGGCTGCATTCCACGTGTCACGATCTGGGCACCTCGTCCTTCCTTGGATCACGAGCCAATCTTCAATCTATGCAAAGAATCCCTGTCAGACAGTCGAAGAAAGTTATCAGTTTAAGACTGAAACTTTGTACAGACTTTGTGTGTGCAATGCAATGTGTAGACTTTGTAGTGTATAGACTTTACAATGCGACAGCAATGTATAGACTTTGTAGTATGTAATGCACACGTTGTACAGACTTTGCAGTTGTGTAATGCAATGTGCAATAGAGTGAAGTGTGTACATTAAGAATAGATGCATTGACGTGCTGACAACAGATGTGTGGACTTGGTGTACATGCGACAGCAATGTATAGACATTACAGTGCCTAGTGTTAAGGCATGAGAACACAGTGCACAAACTAAGTGTGTGCATGTGTAGACTTTGAAAGAAAGACACTAGGCGATGTACATACTTACCACTATCAAATGTGCAGACTTGATGAGCATTCAGCAACTAATGTATAGACTTGCACACTTGTGCAGACTAGCCAATGTTTGGACTTGATGAGCATGCAACACACAATGTGCAGACTTCGTGCAATGCATGAAGAAACAATGTATAGACTTAGATAGACTTCTCTAGCGTGGAATGTGCAGACTTCATGCAATGCAATGTATAGACTTTAGAGATAATGCATGAACAAACGATGCAATGTACAGACTTGAGAAAGGAATGTGCAGACTTGAAACATGAAGCAAGGCAATGAGGAATGTATAGACTTTCACGATGTATAGACTTGCCAAAGACAACTGGATGATGTACAGACTTGAGCAAAGCAAGGTCTGTACAGACTTGAGAGTTCACAATGTATAGATTTTGGCAAGGCGCAATGTAGGTAAAGATACCAATGTATAGACTTGCGAGTGCAACGTCGGTAAAGATACCAATGTATAGACTTCCAGTGCGTGCATTGGCTATACAGACTTTGCAATGTACAGACTTGCACAGTTCAATGTATGGACTTTAAGTGCGTGCAAGCTACAGTGCAATGTATAGACTTTAAGGCATGCACAAAGACGCTGAGTGAGACGGATGCATGAAGAACATAGTCTGTACAGACTTGGCCGATGTACAGACTTTGCATGAGACGCAAAGTAAGATGGAGAATAATGTGCAGACTTCATGGGCTGTACAGACTTCCTATATGCTCAAGTCCAATGTATAGACTTGCATATGCATGAAGACGAGTGTATAGACTTCATCTATTAAGGTTCAAGCATGCTGTCAGGAATGTATAGACTTGTTCTCAACGATGCACAAACACAACAGTGCAATGTATGGACTTTGAAAGATGATACATGCATTAGCCAACGATGTACAGACTTGAAGAAATGCATGCTACAGTGCAATGTACAGACTTAGTCTATGCAGCGATGTATAGACTTCGTGTGTGTGCTACAGAACAATGTATAGACTTGTGTGTGCAAGGCAGACAATGTCTAGACTTTGAAAGCTTGAACACTAACATGCTGCAAAAAGTGCAATGTATAGACTTTGCCTGCATGCTGTGCAAGACAATGTATAGACTTCAGCAAACTCTATACAGACTTCATGCAATGTATAGACTATGCACATGCATGAAGAGCCCTGACGATGTATAGACTTGATAATGCAATCTAGGGCGATGTACAGACTTGACCACTCGAACCTACAGTGGAATGTATAGACTTGCTGAAGTACAACATGAACATATCAGCAGAGAAGCAATGCACAGACCTTAACTCATGCACAAAACAATTTATGCACTTAGTATGGAATACTGCATGACTTAGCACACTCATGCATTCTCCACAGAACAGATCAGGCATATGCATTCATGTTATGACTCAATGTGTTGTTCTTAGCAAAACAATATGGTGACTCATTCATGTTGCTATCATTAAAACACCACATTATCATCAAAGCACAAGGGACACAATAATCTCCCCCTTTTTGATGATGGCAACATTAATGAGGCACACTGACTCGTCAAACTATTCTCCCCCTTTGACATAATCAAAAACAAAGGAAATGGTTTGAGAGACAAAATTCAGCACACAGACTATTGTCCCACAAATTCAGAGTGCAGAGAATGAAACATGGTTCATTAAAATGGAGTTCTCCCTTATGACAAGAAAACATCTCTCCCCCTATCAATATGCATGCAGAACTATTCTCCTTTTAAATGCAGATAACCCATAACTCCCCCTGAAGTGCAGGAATGAACTCTGGTTATCCAATAAATCAATCTGAAATCTGCCATTACAACAATCTGAACTCTAGTTGTGGCACCTCCCATATGCATGAACAGAATGAAACAAGTGGAAAGTCCACAGAACCAGAACTGGTTGCAAACCAAGATAGAAGATTCCAACAGTGTGGAGAGTAAAGTAATTGATGATAGGAAGGTAAGAGTAGACAACAACCATCACAAGACATCTCAATGAATAATCAATAGCAAGATTTATGTTGATCAGGCTGTCTGGAATGAATCTGATCATGAGGGATTTTAATGCTTGCACCACTACAATAAGTCTTAAGAAGAGTAGACTCTTCTATCATAAAGGGTTATGAAGTGGCAACTTAACCAATCTGATTTAATTATGATGTATACCAAATTTGTCAAATTAAACTCAATACTCATATCTGAATCCAAGTTTTAATAAAGGTGAACCAATTAGTCAGATAACACTCAAAAATAATCATCTTTATCTTACACACATGATCTCAATAGCTCCTTTCAAAGCTACATAGATTAGTACTGAGGTTAAACACTTTTACAAGAACATGAGTTGACAGAATTTTCAATATATTTTCATTTGAAGCACATTATGTTTTTCCTGAGTAATTTATGTTGATCAACACCTTTTTACATGAGGCATAACACATCTCAGGTGAAGTGACCTAGTTACTCAGTGTGATAACTGTCATTGCCTCTCAACTTCGAGAACAGAGTTAGCAATATAAGTGTCTTTTTACATGAGAAGACACCTTGATCAGAGGCCAGACTCCCCAGTTACTCAACACAAATAAGCCATTGCTCTGTCAGGTTTTTCGATAAATTTTTATCAGAGATAACTATGGCACCTCATGACATAAGTTACTTTATTTCATTGATAAAGAACCTAGTTTCTTAGTGACCGAGTCATTGCTCTGAATTCACAATTTTTTCATTTAGTCAACATTTTTTAAGTTAATGTTTAATAACAATACTCACTCTATGTATCTTAACCAAAGTAGCCCTGATTTCAAATTTTCAGATATCAGATGAGTGAGTCAAAAGTGTTTATGACATAGATGGTTAAGATTTATTAAAACTTATGATGGGGACATCACCTCCCATTGCATCCGGCATCGTCTAGTCATTTAATTTTGAGTCCTATGTAATTTTTATTTGAGTCATTTGATGTATTTTCCCTTTTAATTGAGTCATGTTCCTAGGTCTTGTGTTTATTTCCCTAAGTTTGAGTGTCATTAGGTTGTCTAGTTAGCTATTGGGCCCAATTCATTGGGCTTGGCCCAAGGGCTCCCCCTACCCCCTCGGTTATTTGTCATTGAGTCAATTGTCAGGGACTTTTGTAGAAATGTGGGTTTCCTATATATAGGACCCCATTCCCCCCCATTTCAACTTAATGAATCAATGAATGAAAAAAAATTTGCCATTTTGAGAGTTCAAGCTTCTTATCTAGTGGAGAGATTCAATTATTTGGGTGAGAAACCCTAGGGGAGAGATTCCCCACCCATCCCTCTCTTAATTTCTCTCTTTCACTCCCCTTTCTCTCTCCTCCACACCAAATTTCGAAATTCTTCTCTCTCCTCCCCTCCCAACCACCTCCACTCTCCCACCTACCCCATTAAAGGCCACTCCCCTTCCCCACACATCCCATTACTCCACCCCCTAGTCCCAAGAGAGCTTCCACCAATCCTAGCTCCACTCCCAACCCCCAACTACCCCACCCACTTTCCGAAGCACCCTTCCCACTACCCCAAGCACCCATTCCCTTCCCCAACACAACCCCTCCCATCCCCAAGACCACCATTGAATACCCTTCATTAAGCAAAATTCAAACTCACATTCTCTCCACTCACTTGTGCCCCCCTCACCTTCTCCTCTCCCCCACCCTCCCAAATTCGTAGCTCCTCCTCCCACCACCTGTTAGACCCTCTTCCAGACCCCATTCTTCCCTTCCCCCACCTTAGAACCCCCCCCTCCTAGACCCCCTCACAGCCCGGGCTTTCCCCACACTCATCCACCCCCATTTCCCCTCCCATATACCCCATTCCCCCCATCATCTTCAACCTACAGCTCTCAACCGAAGATCTACAGAAGAGCAGAAGCTTGCATAGGTGACCACGGCTTCCTCCGGATGTTTCTGAAGGATCAAGAGCCATCGTTGGAAGCGTCTCCCAGTCTTCTTCGCAACAGCGGTGGTTTCATCCTCATCCGAGCTGTGTACTGCCCGGGAGCTTCGTTCTCCCACAACTGCGCAGAGCTGCCCCGGCTGAGTACCAGAATCGGATTAGAAGCTCTGCCACGACGAACCTCAGAGGAATCAGCCCAAGAGCTCTTCTGAAAAGTTCTTCTTCCTTCTGTCTACTTTCAGAATCACGAAGTGGAGTTCCGTTCGGCCTCCTATGGCAGGAGTTATCCTTTTTCTCCCTCAGCTATGCGGCCCTGCTGCCCACAGTATGCTTCGACCAGTCACCATTGTTCTACGTCCCCTGATCTTCTCCGACATCGGTTGGCTTCCCCGTCAGTTTTTCTGCAAAGAGGCCTCATCCAAGATTCCAACGAATCTGACGGTGCTCGATTCCGAGTTTGGGAGCTGTCGGGGCATCCTCTGCAACCAGCGGTTGGAAACTAGGGGCTAGCTCTGTAGAGATCCTGATCCGGAGAGAAAGTTTCACCACGACAAACCCCAAAGGAATCAGGCCACGAGCTCTTCTACAAAGTTCTTCCCCTTCCTGTCTAATTTCAGAATCAAGAAGCGGAACTATGTTCGGCATCCGGTAGCAGAAGTTGCGAATTTTCTTCCTCAGGCGTCCGACTCTGCTTCCCACAGTCTTCACCGACCCCCACTCACTGTTCTGTGTCCCCTGATCTTCTCTGGTATCTTTCGGCTTCCCCGTCAGTTCTGTTGGAAAGAAGACTCGTCCACGGTTCCACCGGCTTTGGCGGCACCTGATTCGGAGTTCGGGAGCGGCCGAGGCAACCTCTTCTTCCTGCTGTTAGTAACCAATTGCTGTCAGTCCGAGAATCAGCGTCCCTGTTCGAGCTCCTGCCCAGGCCAGCAGCGACCCCAGAAGAATTCGGAAAAATTCAGAGGCACTCCAGTTCCAGTAACAAAGATTTTCCCACTGGTCTTGCTCTCGGAAAAATTCCTGATCACGTTCTGCAGCCACAGTACCGACTGTCTATCCACAATTGCCGAGAGAAGGCAGATTCAGCATATTCACTTCATCATCGTTTTAGCCCTAGTTTTCCCCACCCCGCTTGGCCGGCTGAAGGCCCCTCCCTGCGTGGAGGTAGTTTTGATTGTAACTATCATCTTCCCTTCCCCACGATCCTCCCCTTGCATGGGGTGTAGTGTTGTAATAGCTTAAACAGGTCAAGCTACCCCGGCGCGGCGTGTGGGGAACCCACGCTTCCCCGCTCGCCCTCGTCTCCGAGCGGGACCAGTTTCTTCAAACCGGTCGAGTAAGTGCTCCAAACTTTGCTCTAATTTGTGCTTGTTCTTTCAATATTAGTTCATAAACTCCGCTGGCCGTGAATGAGAGCCCGATCCTTAAGCTCTTGTGCTATAAGTGATCACCGTGGGAAAAGAGAGAAACCGGTGCCTTTGGCACTTGGTCGGCCCCATTGTCTTGGGCTTCCACATCCATTGTGAATCAAGTCTTGGCCTTGCTGGCCCTCTACCAGCAAGGGCCCAACCCCTCAACCTCACCTTGGCATTGCCAAGTTACCCCGGGCTTGGGTGAGCGACGAGAGAGCGGCGGCCCAAATTGGCCCATTTAGATTGCGAATGTGCTTGCTTGCTTAAGTCCAAGGTCGTGTCACATCAACTTATCATTCAGATATTTTCAATTCATTTAATTACAAATTTGAGAATACATTAATCTTATATCAGTCTGATTCAGTGATAATTCTTAAACGTATATGATAGGAATTTCTACCAAGTTCTCAGACTGAATTGCATGACATGCAGCTTAAGTTCCTCAGACCGATCAATAAATTTAGTTGACCAACTAATCAATAGTAGAACCAAATCAGTCACACCAGCTAAGAGATATATGAGGGATGAGTATAAGCTGGTGGAAGAGTCAATCACCAGTAGAGAAGAGCATTAGAAGAGAGTTTATTAACAAACAGTAGCTGAGTCTGGAATGCAAACTGATCAGCTGTTTTGGTGAACACATCAGAGAATTCAATTGAAATAAACTGAGAGCAATAGAAGATCCAATAAACTAGACAGGAAGATTTCAGGTGAAAGAGAATGAGTTGATCAGAAAACTTCCTCTGTCTAGATTCATCATGAAAAAGTAGAATGGTTAATCAGGACAAGTTGAGCTCCCCCTGACTATATGCATGAAATGTATTGAAAGCACATCACATGATATCAAATTTTACATTCAGATATGATTCATGCAAATTAGACAGAAGAGAATTACCATAAGCATGATTGTGCAATTTACATTTCAGAAAGTTTCAATTTAACATCAACAAATCAACATGATATGCAACTTTCCCTGCCTATATGAAGACATGACCCTTGGTACTTGGCGGAGAACCTGGTCTCAAGGACCATCTCACACATAGTAAGAACCTCTAGGCAGATTTCCCTGCCTTTTAGTAGCTTACCATTTAATATACCAGGGTTATGCAAAGATATGCAGTGCAAAGCAGTTCCATATGTAGATAGTTACTTCTTTTTGGAGTTTTCAGTATGATGATGATGTGCAATGCATTCACTACATGTATGCATATGCAATTTCAGACAATCATCAATATGCAAATCATGTATGAGGAGAGTTCAAAAAATCCAAATCTGACAATGCTGAACATGAAAGAATGTGCAAAAAAGATATTTAACATGCTATGCAGAATGATTATTCAATCATCAGAGCATTCTTTATTCAGATAGCATCATGCCAGAGTAATCAACTTTTCAAGATAAATCAATTTAGCACAGACAGATCATTGTGATATGCGATCATCTAAAGGACACAAATTCAGAAGATAGAATTTAAACTGAGTTTTCAGAACTAACCTGAATAATCCACTTCTGGGGGTTTCACTTTTGAGTGCCTTGGATTATTAACCCCTTTATTCCACAGCTTCCAAGGCACACCTGCAAAGATTAATCATTTTGATCCTGTAGGAACCCAAGAAGTCTTGTGTAACGGCCCGAGAATCCGATTACCGGGAGAGGCCCGATAACCCGAGACTCGCACCGCCGCCCACGAGCCGGGAGGGCTCGGAAGGGCTAAAAGGAGTGTGGAGGCACAAAGAAATAGGAAATAAAGCAGGACAATTCAACAATTAACATAAATAAACAACTACAACTACAACAGAGTCCAGTCCAATAGAAAGTATAGTCTAAAGCAGTAAAAACGTACCACATGCCAAGTGAACACTCGGACCGGCAAGCTGGCAACTGAGAACCTCGCTCTGCGCCCTCGAACCTCGAGGAAGAACCGCCACACCTGAAAAGTAGGGAATGAGTCTCCAAAACAGAGACTCAGCAGGGATCCCACGGAACCCCAACCGAAAACCACGGCGGTAGCGGAAAGGAAAGCTACAATTACAGCAGGAACAACAAATCGGTGGCCGGTCAAAACTCGACACTACAGCTACTCCTACTGTACCAAAAATACATCCCAGTCTCACCGTCAAGGGCTACCGAACTACACTAGCACCACTTATCGAAGTAAAAAACCACGGCAACCACGCCGTAGAGGCCTGCCTCCCAGGACATGGCCAACCTAGACACGATGTCCAAGGTGCAACCCTGACTACCAGGTCACGGGTACCGCACGGCAAAACGTAACCTCGGTAAAGCCACTAGTACCAGTCACACAGCATGAAAATCGACACACGTGGCACGGCGAGACAACCGAAACTCAACGGTCAACACGACCGAAAACCTGAAGGTCGAAGTCACGGAAACTGACAGTCTGTCACTCTCTGTCCAGAACAGGAGTACCTCCCACTAGAAGAATGACCGGATGCGTCCCCTGATGTCTTACACCACGTCACAAGTGTCTAGCTACGACGCCCTAGGCGTGAGACTCAGACACGCAACAAGTATCACAACAAGGACTAGCTGGGGTCACGCTCGTCAGCGCGTGTCCTAAGCCCCCAACTACGTGTGCACACACAGACCATCTGCTCTAGGTCAGGTCCTCTAGCTGGTTTCCCCCCCCCCCCATCGGACTCTGGTGGCAAAGGCAAGGGGCCGACAGAAACCAGCCTAAAAACCGCGTCTCACCGGGTCGCGCTCTCCACCACTCCCAGGTGGGTCCGCACACGCGTGCGCAGGAAGCTACGACTAGTGGAGGGTCACTGAGAGAGTAAACTCTCAAGACAACGAAAAACAACGTCCGAACCTGACGAAGTACGGGGACAGCTCCACGTACCAGCACCATCGCACGGTGACCCCAGTCGGATAAGAAACGGGACTCACAGTTCACGGCCAAACACCTGACCCACTCAGGAATCATCTTCCAGGAAAACTCATGACATGCGGGGGAACCCCACCGCACACACACCGGTACACGGTGACTCGATCGGGCGAGAACACGGAAGTCCGAAACACCTGGGGTCACCCGGACCCACTAAGCCCATGGGCACGTTAATCGAGGTAAACGGAACCTCCGGACACCCAAAGACACGGTCACGGAACTCCACGGGGTGTACGGGACATACAGGGCCCAAGGGGAGCACAATCAGCCGTAGACCGCCCGCCCCGGGAAGCCCGGCTGGTCACCTCCAAGAACGCGCTACACGTGCATAGCGCGTTCAGGCAGAACGCGCTATACACACCTTACGCGCTACAGGTCCATAGCACGACCAGACCAGGTCGCGCTATGTTCCTATAGCGCGATAATAAAGAATGCGCTGGGACCCTAAGGCTTGACAGGAACCGCCTTACTGTTCATCTTCTCTGATGAACGCGCCCCGTCGGGGCGGCGGGACCCTCATGAACGCGCTAGCCGAGGCTAGCGCGTTCTCAGTCCACGCCCTAAACACGGTGAGAACCGCGAAGAAATCCATTCCACGCCCCGATTACCCCCGGGTGATGGGGAAACAAAGGGGGAAACATTCCCGAACCTCCCTAGCACTGAGAGGACCCATTTAAACCCCAAAAACATGATCAAAACACAAGATTCGGCTCACTCCCCAAAAACATGCACTTTTCCCAAATCACCCCGTTTAGCCTGCTCGGCTCACCACGGCCTACGAAACTCGTGGGAAATGAAGTACGCGGGTTGAGGGTCCATCTCCCCACCTCCACCGAAGATTCGACGCACCGTGGACGCCGATCCACGGAGAAAACGCGTTTAAACCCTCGCCGGTTCACGATCCCACGAACCGCCTCCACCATCGCGATCCTCGTCCCGTGCCCGTCGTTCTCCGCCCCACGAGTCACGCTGCCCCGCCCTCACCGCCTCCATCGGCCACCCAGAGTGAGAGGGGGAGAGGAGAGAACGTGAGAGAAGAGAGAGGGAGGGAAGAGAGAAATGAGAGATGGGGAGAGAGAGAAAAAGGAGGTTATATATATAGAACATCCAGAAATTCTCAAAAATACCAAAAAATAGAAAATCACGTTTCCGCGATCCTCGGAATGCACCATTCGCAATGGTACCACTCGCGCGCTGGTGAACGGCCCGGTTCACCCGTAACGAGGTTCCGAAGGGATTACCGAAACACACATCGGGAATCAGAAAACACACGTGGAAAATCGCGGAACGCTTCCGGGCCTCCGAAACAACTCCGGATCACGCCGACCCGAACACGAAAGATGTTCAAAATGAAATTTCAGACACAACAGGGTTGGACACTCCGAGAAACCAAATCCAAGACCCACGAAGAAGGATCCAAAAGATCCGGGGCATTATAGCCCTCCCCCCTTAAAGGAATTTCATCCTCGAAATTCAAGACCTAGCACAAAGTCACAGGGGAAGAACACTGAACCAACTTACAACGCTGTCAGAGCCCCAGCACAGAAAACCTCGATTCTCACAAAAACACCGATTCTGAGGGACACGGCCAGACCATAATCACGAATGACGCCATGCTCCGCACACCGCACACACATCGGTCACTCGAGCAGGCATAATACAAAAGGCACAAGTTTGGCACCACCTCAAACACAACGGAAACCGCTCACAGAATCGCTGCCACCCTCTCGCTCACAGAGGGAAGGCAAACCTTGCCACAAGAACCAATTCACCGGCCAACGCCCACGCTCGGCCGACCAACCAAACGCCAGCTTCTCAACCCTCTGACAGGTCTCACACCCTGCACCAGGGCAACCAATCACTAAGCTTCCACCAGCTCACCCCTCTGAAACGACTACCAAAAGGCCTCGCTGGCACGCCACGCACTCCATTCTCGAGCCCCTATAGCCAGCATCTTCTGTCTCTGAAAAGACCATCTGCTGGTCGCCAGACATTTGTCAACGAGAAACCTCCACCGGCCCAGCAGGCACAATCCAACTCATGACAGGCCATCCGCTGACTCTTCGCACAGACCACCACTACATCCCAATGGATCCCCGCGCCAACTCTACCCTTCAGAGGAGCACGGCGGGACCCAATGACTCCATCTCCCCCCGGTCTTCACGTCACTTGACTCAGACTTACGGGGAATCCTCCCTTGCTGGTCAGAGACTAAGGATCAATATCCGACGCCAATGTCTCTTCACGGACCTCCACGCACGGGCATCGACCACCATCCTGTCTCATCGAAACCTCCATCTCCATCAATCCAAGAGGATGCTTGCCAATCCCGACTCCCGCTCTTATCACAGAGCCACGGGACACACAACCCCTTACAAATTACGACACACTTCTCCAAAACACGATCTCATCCGCGAACGCCACCTCCAACGCAAAAACAGGGTATTCATGTGGCAATCTCGCCAGCACATTTCCCCAACTTCCCACCTGCCAATGCCATGAATCATAATATCTCAAGCAACGGCACAGCAACATGTCTCACGCCGCCGGAGACAACGCATATCAGGGAACCAATCCTCTGCTGCTCTACTCCTCAAGAAATCCGCCCGTAGCAATCAACGCTACGATCCTCGCACCCTGATACACACGCACAACCACTACAATGACAACTCAGGATCCACCAACTCGACAACCATCTGTAACCCCGCAGGCTCCGATCCTCCACATCTCGAAAACCACGACACCAACCACAACTCTCGCGCACATCGCCCAGCCGGCACTCGTCCTTCCAGAATAGCGCCAACACCCTTACACATCAGGGAATGGGCAAAGCTTCTCGCAAGCAACCACCTTGCCAAAACGAGGGACACGTCTCGTACGGACTTCATGGCACACAAGGCCAACCAATCTGATGACACCATGCAAGACGACGAACCCTAGCCCAACGCAATCTCTCCAACCAAAGGAGAAGCCAAACGCACTTCCGACCAACGGAAGAACTCCACGCTCAACTTGACCTCGAACCTCATGCACACTGGAAACAGCACCATCCAGCACCGAGGAAAACCATCGCTTCCATCAGGTCAGGGCCTCCGACACACTCAACGAGTGTCACGTCGGACTACAATCACAGCATCTCTCGATGCTCCACCACTGCAATTCATTAGACTGCAACACACCACGCCAAGAGTCGCAACACGAGCCATAACGGCAACCGCCGACGCTCATCCTCGAGTCCCGAAATTCGCCACGGAACCTCCACATCTCGAAGCAAATCCAAGTCGAACACAACCCATTCGCATACAAGAATACAGGAGCAAAACTTACTGGGACACCACAGCCCAATCCTGCCTTAAAATCCACAGAACAATTGGGACCAACACATCATTTCTGACGCCACAGAGCACGACAAGGACATCAGGCTCGATAAATCAGCAGCTCAACAGAAAACCTTCTACTCACCCGAGCACAATTCTCAACCAAAACACCCGCTCTACCACCTCAAACCACGACCTTAACATCGCAGGGGCTGGTCAAATCTCAAGCTGGAGTGGTCCAAAACTAACAACGGCTCCCTCAGAGCACACTCACAGCCACTTAACGGCAAACGGTCCTCACCAGCCACCTGACCACACTGCAGATTCCTCGAACGCAGCACTGTGAGCTCACGCCTGCCAGCAACCTCTGCCCAACGCAGCGCAACCAGGGCCACCACAGATGAGGGAGAAAGCTCTCGACCTCGATCCACAGACCCCACGCCGGCACGAAAGCAGCGAACATCAACCACCCTCATCGCGCCATACAGCACACTCAAGTTCTCAAGCGAGAAACAAAGCAGAAAATATGCACGAAACCCTATGCCAGCTGCCGACTGTACTGGACCTTACGGACTCCGATCACTGCAATATCTCGAATTCCTATGTACGCCCACAACCTCAGCTCTGATACCAGCTGTAACGGCCCGAGAATCTGATTACCGGGAGAGGCCCAATAACCCGAGACTCGCACCGCCGCCCACGAGCCGGGAGGGCTCGGAAGGGCTAAAAGGATTGTGGAGGCACAAAGAAATAGGAAATAAAGTAGAACAATTCAACAATTAACATAAATAAACAACTACAACTACAACAGAGTCCAGTCCAATATAAAGTACAGTCTAAAGCAGTAAAAATGTACCACATGCCAAGTGAACACTCGGCCCGGTAAGCTGGCAACTAAGAACCTCGCTCCGCGCCCTCGAACCTCGAGGAAGAACCGCCACACCTGAAAGTAGGGAATGAGTCTCCAAAATAGAGACTCAGCAGGGATCCCGTGGAACCCCAACCAGAAACCACGGCGGTAGCCGAAAGGAAAGCTACAACTACAGCAGGAACAACAAATCGATGGCCGATCAAAACTTGGCACTACAGCTACTCCTACTGTACCAGAAACACACCCCAGTCTCACGGTCAAGGGCTACCGAACTACACTAGCACCACTTATCGAAGTAAAAACCCACGGCAACCACGCCGTAGAGGCCTGCCTCCCAGGACACGGCCAACCTGGACACGTTGTCCAAGGTGCAACCCTGACTACCAGGTCACGGGTACCGCACGATAAAATGTAACCTCGGTAAAGCCACTAGTACCAGTCACACGGCATGAAAATCGACACACGTGCCACGGCGAGACAACCGAAACTCAACAGTCAACACAACCGAAAACCCGAAGGTCGAAGTCACGGAAACTGACAGTCTGTCACTCTCTATCCAGAAAAGGAGTACCTCCCACTAGAAGAATGACCGGATGCATCCCCTGACATCTTACACCGCATCACAAGTGTCTAGCTACGATGACCTAGGCGTGAGACTCAGACACGCAACAAGTACCACAACAAGGACTAGCTGGGGTCACGCTCGTCAGCGCGTGTCCTAAGCCCCCAACTACGTGTGCACACATAGACCATCTGCTCTAGGTCGGGTCCTCTAGCTGGTCCCCCCCCCCCACCCGACTCTGGTGGCAAAGGCAAGGGGCCGACGGAAACCAGCCTAAAAACCGCGTCTCACCGGGTCGCGCTCTCCACCACTCCCAGGTGGGTCCGCACACGCGTGCGCAGGAAGCTACGACTAGTGGAGGGTCACTGAGCGAGTAAACTCTCAAGACAACGGAAAACAACGTCTGAACCCGACGAAGTACGGGGACAGCTCCACGTACCAGCACCATCGCACGGTGACCCCAGTCGGATAAGAAACGGGACTCACAGTTCACAGCCAAACACCTGACCCACTCGGGAATCATCCTCCAGAAAAACTCATGACATGCGGGGGAACCCCACCGCACACACACCGGTACACGGTGACTCGATCGGGCGAGAACACGGAAGCCCGAAACACCTGGGGTCACCCAGACCCACTAAGCCCACGGGCACGTTAATCGAGGTAAACGGAACCTCCGGACACCCAAAGACACGGTCACGGAACTCCACGGGGTGTCCGGGACACACACGGCCCAAGGGGAGCATAATCAGCCGTAGGCCGCCCGCCCCGGGCAGCCCGGCTGGTCACCTCCAAGAACGGGCTACACGTGCATAGCGCGTTCAGGCAGAACGCGCTATACACACCTAGCGCGTTCAACAAGAACGCGCTATAGGTCCATAGCGGGACCAGACTAGGTCGCGCTATGTTCCTATAGCACGACAATAAAGAACGTGCTGGGACCCTAAGGCGCGACAGAAACCGCCTTACTGTTCATCTTCTCTGATGAACGCGCCCCGTCGGGGCGGCGCGACCCTCATGAACGCGCTAGCCGAGGCTAGCGCGTTCTCAGTCCGCGCCCGAAACACGGTGAGAACCGCGAAGAAATCCATTCCACGCCCCGATCACCCCCGAGTGATGGGGAAACAAAGGGGGAAACATTCCCCAACCTCCCTAGCACTGAGAGGACCCATTTAAACCCCAAAAACACGATCAAACACAAGATTCAGCTCACTCCCCAAAAACATGCACTTTTCCAAAATCACCCTGTTTAGCCCGCTCGGCTCACCACGGCCTACGAAACTCGCGGGAAATGAACTACGCGGGTTGAGGGTCCATCTCCCTACCTCCACCGAAGATTCGACGCACCGTGGACGCCGATCCACGGAGAAAACACCGTTTAAACCCTCGCCGGTTCACGATCCCACGAACCGCCTCCACCATCGTGATCCTCGTCCCGTGCCCGTCGCTCCCCGGCCCACGAGCCACGCCGCCCCGCCCTCGCCGCCTCCGTCGGCCGCTCGGAGTGAGAGGGGAAGAGGAGAGAACGTGAGAGAAGAGAGAGGGAGGGAAGGGAGAAATGAGAGATGGGGAGAGAGAGAAAAAGGAGGTTATATATATAGAAAATCCGAAAATTCTCAAAAATACCGAAAAATAGAAAATCACGTTTCCGTGATCCTCGAAACGCACCGATCGCAATGGTACCACTCGCGCGCTGGTGAACGGCCCGGTTCACCCGTAACGAGGTTCCGAAGGGATTACCGAAACACACACCGGGAATCGGAAAACACACGCGAAAAATCGCGGAACGCTTCCGGACCTCCGAAACAACTCCGGATCGCGTTGACCCGAACACGAAAGATGTCCAAAATGAAATTTCAAACACAACAGGGTTGGACACTCCGAGAAACCAAATCTGGGACCCACGAAGAAGGATCCGAAAGATCCGGGGCATTACATCTTGGGTCCTGAATTAACAATGACACTCCTAGCAGGTTTTCTCAACAAATTTTTCGCATGTTTATCATCACAACACATGATATGACAATTATACATGGAATGCCCTACCCGCCCACAATAATAACAAGAGATAACAGATTTCATGTTCTCCTTGTATACATTAGCATTGACGTGAACATGGTGTGAGTGAACATGATTAATTCTGTTATTAACATGGAGATTTTTCTTTTCATAACCAGCCAGCCAACATTTAACAGCTCTGTGGCCTGGCTTTCCACATTCAAAACATACAATGTGCTTGCTTCTTAAACCAAACTTCTTTCTATCAAAAATATTTTTATCAACAGGGAAATTAATAAATCCAGAATTAGTTTTCTTTCCCTGAGCATGCCAGCAGAAGGCAGCAATGTGACCAAACTTCCCACAGCAATAGCATTGAATTTTCTTTTTCTTATCAGTAGAAGGTTTCATAGGAAGATGATTTCTAGGATACTTCCTAACAACATTTCTTTCATCATTTATCAATGTAACACAGTCATGCATAATATGTCCAGGCTTCCCACAATAGTGACATGTTACCACCTTTTTGTTCACATTCACTTGATTGACAGAATTAACATTCGCATGAGAGTGTGAATGTGTGTGTGAACAGTGAGCAGCATACACATGTAAATTAGGGATAGATTTGGACTTATTCAAATCAGCATTTCTCTTTTGGTTTTGAATCTTTTTCTGATTCTTATCTGAATTTTCAGGTTTCTTTGCAGTGAATTGAAAAATAGAGGAACTAGATTGGTTAGCCTGTTCAGAACTTTTCACGAATACAGTTGACTTCTTCTTTTCATTCACTTTCTTATTAACAGGCACATACCCAAGTCCTTTCTTCTGAAAATTTACCTTAGAGTCAAGCAGTTTATTCAAGTTGTCGTTTCCTTTCACAAATTTAGACATAGAAGCTTTTAGATCATCAATTTCAGAATTCAAATTAGCAGTGTTAGCTTCAAAACCAGCAATCTTAGTTTCACAGGAAATAACTTGCTGATGCAAAGCATCATTTAGACTTTTGAGGGTGTTAATTTCATGTTTCAATCTTTGTTCAGTGTCATTTTCAACAAACTTTCCCTTTTCAATGGTTAACCATTTTTTAGAGAGAACAGTATTCAGAACCATTAACTTTTTATTTTGATCCTTGAGGTACCTATTTTCTTCAACCAACTTGTTTTCAAATTTTTCAGCTTCAGTTTTCTTTTCTAGCAATGATTTATTTCTTCTTTCAGAGATTTGATTAAGTCCTTTTGAAAATTATCATCAGAATCAAGATCATTTTTCAAGTCTTCCAAGACTGCACATGCATTGCAAGAATCTTCTCTAATGAGTTTGGTTCTGAGGTTCTCATTTTCAGATTTCAACTTGTTCAACTCATCTTTTTCTTTATTCATGTCAGATTTCAAGTTTTCATTCTCTGCCTTCAAACGAGTGACTTCATGAATCATTTCTTTTCTCAGTTTCCTCTTCTCATATTTAAGTCTATCATATTTATTCAATAAATGTTCATTCAATGCAATTATACTTTCCAGAGAGAAATTATCAGTGTCTGAATTTACCTGTGACGAAGTATCCTCCACATAATCTTCATCTTCTTCTGCTACCATGAGACACTTCACCTCTTCCTGACTTGTGATAGCAGCAACCATATTAACAACTTCTGACGCACTGCAGCAATCAAGCACACAAGGAAACTTGTCAGTATTTGTAGCCCTTCGAGTTAGCTCCAGGGCCTTCTGATTCTCTACGAATTTCAAGTGATCTGAAGTTTTCCATAATGATTTGTCCTTTGGAACTTCATAAGAACTGTGTGCGATTATTATCCATAGATCTGGATTAATCTGCATCACATATTCTCTAAATTCATTAAACCACTTGTAAAAACCCGAACCTTCAAAATTCGGAGGATCAATCATGATTTCCATGCTTTAGACAAGAATAAGAGTTCTGAGTAGAACACTAATCAAACACAATGCAAGCAAATGAATCAACTCAAATCGCACCAAAAACTAGCAGGATCCTCTGCAGATTGTTAGATCTGTTAGGTCAGAGACCCGCTCTGATACCAATTGTTGGGGTGCGTGAGCTGATGGAAATGGATCTAGAGGGGGGTGAATGGATCTTTTAAAAATTATAGCTCAATTAAAATATCACTCTCTTAAAATTTCGATCACTTGACAAGTTAAAACACTCTAAGAAAACTAATCAAGTAATCTATTGAACCTGTAAGCAAACACTTGGAGCGCACCTATGCATTCATCTAGCACCAATCAGATAGAAGAAATCAAACCACAATGCAAGAAGGGTTTTTAGGTGGTTCGATCCTTCAGACCTACATCCACCCCACACTCAAATCAGAGTGTGGATTCTGCTGACTCACAGCTTGAACAGCTGGGCATCACAGCTTGCCATACAACTGCTGGGCATTACAGCTTGCCATCCGCTGGGCAACATAGCTTGCCATCCGCTGGGGACTACAGCTTAACCCGTCCGAGGTATCCACCTCACCCACTGAGCAACACAGCTTGATGTCCAGTGGAATCCACCACTGCAACCGCTAGAGATTACAGCTTACCCGTCCTGTGGAATCCTCCACTCCAAACGCTGACTAACAGCTTGAAGAAAGGTATAAAATGAAAATAAAAATAAGTAACAACAGTGACTGAAAGCTGTAAACAATGAAATGCAAATGTGGCTCTTAACGAGCTGACTGGCCTGGATTTGATCCACGGTCCAGTAGAGAACAATCTTCAGATGGCTGACTGCTTCTTCTTCTCAACTCTCGATCTCTCTTCCTCTTTCTTTTTCTTCTTCTTCTCTGCTCTCGATCTCTCACTCTCTTTTTCTTTCTCTTCCTCTTCTTCACTCTTTTTCTTCTCTCTGCTTTTCTTCTCTGTGGATCGTGCAGGCTGAGGTTCACTCTCTGCTCTTCTACTTCGATCAGCCTTCTTCTGGTGGAAGAAGACTCATATATATACCAGCAGCAATTTGGATTGGGCGCGTGGCTTCCACATTTCCCGCCCCTGGAATTTCACCAGATCCGAGGCATTTCGACCACATGACAGCATCCTGGCTGGGCTGCATTCCACGTGTCACGGTCTGGGCACCTCGTCCTTCCTTGGATCACGAGCCAATCTTCAATCTCTGCAAAGAATCCCTGTCAGACAGTCGAAGAAAGTTATCAGTTTAAGACTAAAACTTTGTACAGACTTTGTGTGTGCAATGCAATGTGTAGACTTTGCAGTGTATAGACTTTACAATGCGACAGCAATGTATAGACTTTGTAGTATGTAATGCACACGTTGTACAGACTTTGCAGTTGTGTAATGCAATGTGCAATAGAGTGAAGTGTGTACATTGAGAATAGATGCATTGACGTGCTAACAACATATGTGTGGACTTGGTGTACATGCGATAGCAATGTATAGACATTGCAGTGCCTAGTGTTAAGGCATGAGAACACAGTGCACAAACTAAGTGTGTGCATGCGTAGACTTTGAAAGCAAGACACTGGGCGATGTACAGACTTACCACTATCGAATGCGCATACTTGATGAGCATTCAACAGCCAATGTATAGACTTGCACACTTGTGCAGACTAGCCAATGTATGGACTTGATGAGCATGCAACACACAATGTGCAGACTTCGTGCAATGCATGAAGAAACAATGTATAGACTTAGATAGACTTCTCTAGCGTGGAATGTGCAGACTTCATGCAATGCAATGTACAAACTTTAGAGATAATGCATGAACAAACGATGCATTGTACAGACTTGAGAAAGGAATGTGCAGACTTGAAGCATGAAGCAAGGCAATGAGGAATGTATAGACTTTCACGATGTATAGACTTGCCAAAGACAACTGGACGATGTACAGACTTGAGCAAAGCGAGGTCTGTACAGACTTGAGAGTTCACAATGTATAGACTTTGGCAAGACAACTGGACGATGTACAGACTTGAGCAAAGCAAGGTCTGTACAGACTTGAGAGTTCACAATGTATAGACTTTGGCAAGGCGCAACGTAGGTAAAGATACCAATGTATAGACTTGTGAGTGCAACGTCGGTAAAGATACCAATGTATAGACTTCCAGTGCATGCATTGGCTGTACAGACTTTGCAATGTATAGACTTGCACTGTTCAATGTATGGACTTTAAGTGTGTGCAAGCTACAGTGCAATGTATAGACTTTAAGGCATGCACAGAGACGCTGAGTGAGACGGATGCATGAACAACATAGTCTGTACAGACTTGGCCGATGTACAGACTTTGCATGAGACGCAAAGTAAGATGGAGAACAATGTGCAGACTTCATGGACTGTACAGACTTCCTATATGCTCAAGTCCAATGTATAGACTTGTATATGCATGAAGACGCGTGTATAGAATTCATCTATTAAGCTTCAAGCATGCTGTCAGGAATGTATAGACTTGTTCTCAACGATGCACAAACACAACAGTGCAATGTATGGACTTTGAAAGACGATGCATGCATTAGCCAACGATGTACAGACTTGAAGAAATGCATGCTACAGTGCAATGTACAGACTTAGTCTATGCAGCGCTGTATAGACTTCGTGTGTGTGCTACAGAACAATGTATAGACTTGTGTGTGCAGGGCAGACAATGTCTAGACTTTGAAAGCTTGAACACTAACATGCTGCAAAAAGTGCAATGTATAGACTTTGCCTGCATGCTGTGCAAGACAATGTATAGACTTCAGCAAACTCTATACAGACTTCATGCAATGTATAGACTATGCACATGCATGAAGAGCCCTGACGATGTATAGACTTGATAATGCAATCTAGGGCGATGTACAGACTTGACCACTCGAACCTACAGTGGAATGTATAGACTTGCTGAAGTACAACATGAACATATCAGTAGAGAAGCAATGCACAGACCTTAACTCATGCACAAAACAATTTATGCACTTAGTATGGAACACTGCATGACTTAGCACACTCATGCATTCTCCACAGAACAGATCAAGCATATACATTCATGTTATGACTCAATGTGTTGTTCTTAGCAAAACAATATGGTGACTCATTCATGTTGCTATCATTAAAACACCACATTATCATCAAAGCACAAGGGGCACAACAAGGGCAAAAGGGGACTTGACTATGTCTGACTTGCGCGGCCTCGTGATAGACCACCCAACCTGGTTAGGCGGCATATTATTGACCGTTTATGTGTTTGTGATTCGTATTATGTTTCTGGGAAGCGCGGCATGAACTCGACCGCCCTTATATCAGGCAGCCAGTGATTTACCATTCATCTCCCCCAGCGGTTCATTACAGACCGCTCATCTCCAGCAGGCCTTCGGACCTAAGGGGGATAAACGGCCTGTCGTACGACTGTCGAGGAAGATGAAAGGTCCCTACTGGACCGTCCATCTTTACGAAATTGATTAAATTACCTTTCTTACATGATTTATGATAGTAGATTAGCGGTTAAATGTAAGTTAGCAACATGCATAAAAACCCTGGAATGTTATAACAGTAAATAATTATAAACTCTTGCTGATTTATTCATCTTGACCTTGGATCATCTTCTTCAATGAATGTTTATATTAATCATGATTCATTATTAATTGAAAATTATATTAGGATTATTTGACAGTCGTTCTACTCCGGTAGAATTAACTGATCGCATTATTGGTTTCCGATGATTTACTAGCCCCATTTCCTTGTAATGGTTGGGACTCTCCGCCAGATATTCCTTCCCTCGGACTAGGACCTCCATTACGGGACCTCCGTAAGTCCCCGCGAGCCTGGGATTCCAACTAGGACGCCGGGCAGGTTGTACCACCAAGACCTGAACCTGCTAACACGATCGGACCGCTTGAATTTATCGTGTTGTGAGCCACAGATCACTTTGGACTGACTGAGTCTTGTGCGGTCGGAAATGGACCATTCAACTTAGTGGGCGGCCCATAATGAACCGTTCATCCCTGGCACAGTGCCAATTTTGTTAGTCTATTAACCTTGTTCTACCTTCAACCTAAACTTGTTTTGATCGGCCCAATAAGCCCTAGGCTGACCAATGGAGAGTGGGCTGGACCTTGGTTCAATTCCGCCCCACCTATGGTAGCTCGGAGCCCAAATTGGGTGGATGCTAGTTATTTAAATCAAGCCCAGTTGAGCGGATTGGATTGGACTATCTGTGATCTTGAGTGGACCCTATTGGACCATTTGTCCCTGAAGCGGCCCAATACTGCCCATTTATATTATTTGTGGGCTTCATGTCCTTCTGGCCCTGTACGGCCATCCTTGACCATCTATTATAGTTAAAAGGCCCATTTAGGACCGTTCTTCTTTGAGCGGCCGACAATGGTCCGTTTATTCCTCGAACTTGTGGTGGCTAATTTTCAGCCCAGATTCTCTGTGCGGCTCATATATGACCGTAAAATTTTTTGAGCGGCCCAGTGAGAACAGCGTATCATCAAGAACCAATTTTTCCCGTGGTTTATGATATTGAATCCAAGAACCTATTGGTTCTTGATAAATTGAACCTTCTGGGTAAAGTATTGCTTCAACTTATCCTTGGGTCTTTCTGAGGAAAGTTCTATCTTGATTAATTGGCCATTTGACTTGATTAATGTCTAGACGTAACTTAGATCTTAGATCCTTTAAATCAATGCCAACACATCATAAGGGCCCGGTCTGGTCCTGGGAGGAGCGCCCGAAAAGTACTTGTGCCCCGGGGAGTTTGAATGACATGGTGAGACATTGCACCGAGTGCATGACTAACATGATGTCTATGACAATAATCTCTTACTTGAAATTATCTTGACTTGGTTAAATCTTGCTTGTTGGCCAATTTCCAGTTTCATTATATTCATGATCTTGTACCTCTTCTACTTATGTCATTTCTTTTCGCACATTTAATGCAATTAATTAGTTAATTACTTAAACTTGCCTGTTATTATCTACTGAGCATTCGCTCACCTAGTTGTTCCCCCTTTTCAGGTAGCTCAGGTGAGGACTCACAATCCGATGGGAACGGGCAAGAGTGTTGATCATGGAGCGAGCCAATTAGATGTCATGGAGCCAGAAATAATTATCTATGTTTAGTCGTGTTTTAGAATGTGGTTCAAAGAGTTGTAATGTGAAGTTAGTCAATGTAATGTGGTCTAGTGGATGTTATTATGGAAATGTCATTAAGGTTGTTTAAGTTGGTTATGTAAATGGGATCATGGATTATGAAATTGTTATTTAATTAATGAAGTTATTTTATGTTCGTGGTTAATCCTTATGTTTTAGTGTAGTATGTCTGGAAATGAGCATAATACAGTTAAATATTTCTACTGCCAGTCCCGATATTCCGCATCGGGGCGTGACATGTGTGAACTTTTGAAATTTCATGGCATGATGCACACTCACCTTTCAGAAGGCCGAGATGGGTCGATTTGGCACGCGAAGATTCCGGGAGTATTGACAGGGAAATGTAAATAGCGATATGAACGCACAGGAAAGAGCAGCGTATGGTTAATCATTTTGGATGATCGGGATGGGGACAACTAGGTGGAATGCAGGCATGCCATTCGATTTGATGCGGGAGGGGTGACGCGACCGGGCTAAGACGTACGACCGACTCAAAGTGCGGCCAGCACTAGCACACTAAGGTAAGCCGAGCGGCTGACTACCGTGGCATTCTCTGGGTGGAGACGTCTCTCAACAGGAACTCTAACTTGCCCGACGATCGTCCCTTAAGAGGGAAACGTGGGATCGCAGCGGTTAAGGAACCACTGTCGCCTAGGGGTTTCCAGTTCGGGCTCGGTGCTCGACTGGGCCTCGCAACTCACAACCACGGCCATTTGAAGCTAGCTATCGGCCCTATTCTCACAAATGCATTATGATAGGCAATATACTAAATCAGCAATGTGAGTGTGGAACAAGGCGTGTACCTCCACGACAAATACGTGGGGGAGAAATCCCGGCCGAATTCGAACAACCCCGATACACACAATTGTTAACTATACAATTTCATAACTGATGCCCACTCCACATAGGGAGGTAAAAGGCTACAACGACACTTCTGAGGCTGCTGGAATTCGGGTTGACGGGCCGCACTCGCAGGAGGCGAGGGAGGCGAGTCGGGGCAGATCGGGTGAGCCGATTGGAAGCCGACTAGGTTCTATCCGCGTAGGTCACCCGGCGTAGTAGACTTGCGGAGGCCGGTATGCCAAGATTCGACGTCCGATCAGGGTGCCATTTGTTCGAGAATGTTGGCGACAGGATGAAGAATGCCTGGTCCGAACGGCGCGATCAGATATGATCAGATCTGGGCGTGGCAGCAACTATACTCAGCCTCAAGTTCTGCTCGCACAGAACTGCACAGGAGAGCTAAAAATTATGGGAAAAATCGCTTTGGTGTCGAAATGGGTTGCTTCTTTTTGGAGATCGTCGGTGACGTCTGGAGGAAGACTCAGACCAAAGGGCTTGTACAGATCTACGAGGAAGAAGACGGGGCAGCTTCTGTAAGTTGACTATGCCTCTGGGTCGGATCTGCACAGGGTGGTCGGCGCAGCCCCTTGAAAATCCTCGCAACGACCAGCACAGATCTCAGAACGACACGAGCTCAGTGACAACGCGAAGAGGACAGAAAATCCTACGACCACTCAGAATCTCAGGCTCAAAGAGCTTGGGAGTAGATCCGTAAAAATTTGAGATCAAAAAGTTGAGGATCTGGACAGTAGGCTTGGATAGACTTGCGCGACATCACGAGCTGAATTGTTACCGGCGATCCAGAGCTCTGATCTAGGCGAAACCAACGCCAACTTCTTCCTGACTTGTAGAAGCTTTACTGATAAAATTCCCAGAACCAGATACGAAGAGGAAGGGGATGATAAGGGGGGGCGAGTCACACGCCAAGAAAATTCCGTCACAGGATTGGGGTCTAGGGCATCACACCCAAGAGGGGAAACGAGAATCACTCTCTTACACAGTTTTCTCTCAAAATATTTCTTCATTAACTTCTGAAATATGTTTACGAGAGATGATATATAGGGGAGGGGAAACCCTAGGGAGAGGATGGGAGGTGGAGGAGGGAGGAGAGAGAGGGGGTGCGCCCCCTTGACTAATGGGGAGGGAGGGAGACCAAGGGGGAGACAAGGGAAGTTTCCTAGTTTGAAAAATGAGGGGAGGGGAGTCAAGGTATGGTAGGTGGCTGCCTCCCTCTTAGACCAAGAAAGGGGCGCCCCCTCCCATTCAACATTCCGAGCCTCCATTCCATAGACCCTTTCACACCCATTCACATTAGTCTCCCATGTCCCTTTCACACCTAGCCCATGGGCCTTTTCACACTTGGCCCATTAAAAGCCCAATAGAAAATAGAAAAGCCCAATGACTCTAGCCCACTAATCTCGCCCATTACAAGACCATAGGCCCATTAGCCCTTACACACTATTACAACCCACTAATTGTCCACAAGTTCAAAATAGGACCCAACAAGGCCAAAAATGTGAAACAAAGGTGATAACTTGGTTGACGCGTCCACGTCCTCCTCGAGCTATCAGGGCTCCGGCGTGTCATCGTCCACTGGTGTGTATTGCGGCGTGTGTCTGCACCACTATTTCTCGATGATCACTTACAGAATCAAGTTTTTAACTGGGGAAGTGTCACTAGAGCACGGCACGTGGGCATAGAATATCAGGCGACACGTGGAGAGGAGGAGGTTCCACTGGTACGAGTGTAGGTGATTGTGGGGATTCATGTATAGGATATCTTCCCCACCGACTGCAAGCAATCAGTTTTTGTTTTACATCAGAATGAATCCGAACACCTTTGTTTCTTTGCTGAAGGAGGACCAGGATGCCCTAGAAGCCATAGCATAGGTAGATGACTGGGTACACGCTGCAGCTAGACTATGACTGTCAAATCCGATAGATAGGGTTGACAGCATTGGGCTCCAGGTGACTAGGTGAGACATAGATCGAAATGAGGGTCACAAAGAAACACTGGAGCTGATGCACGGGAAAGATCGAATCTCTAGCTATTCTTTCCTTATAGATGCCATAAAGGCTTTACAGGTAGGCGCTAAAGGCCTAAGTACTTCTGGTGCAAGCCATGAGATAATCCCGATATATGTATCGCCCCTTGGGTCATTGCTAGATAAAGCAGATGTTTGTGTATTCTTTCCCCAAAGAGAACTACAGGCGCGATGGAGCGGCCGGGGATAGACTGGATGGCAGGGACTGACACCGACTGGCATGTGAGGGAGACTAGGCATGGCTCAAGGTGAGCAGTCGGGCACCGACCCCAAAGGCCGAGTGTCAGCATGTTGAGGAGTTAGGTTGGGTCCTGGGAGTGTTACTTCCGGGCCAGGGTTCGACTAACTCAAGTTAGTAGTGGGGATGGACAGTGGCAGGCTCGGGGAGAGTGACAGGCACGTGGTCCCATGGCAGGGGTGATTCTGACATGATGGCGTCCACGTCATTACCATAACGCACCATACGTAAGCGAACCCGATATGTGGGTGTGATCGCCGTTACCATAACGCCCCATACGCAACGAGAAAGGAGGCTTGCGTGAATCGGCTATACGCCATGTGAGGGATGTTCGTTCGACATACCCTCATCGTGTGTTAAGCTGAACAAGCCAACCAACCAACCCCTTTGCCGCACGCCTTGCTCCTTGTGCTGCTGGAGTGCTGGAGATCGATCTAATGCATGCCCTTATCTCTGCCCCTTGAGATTCTAAGGGGGGGAAACTTATAGAGGAATACAAAGGGTCAAGGGGTTTCCCCCGGCTGCGATGGCAGGGGCAACCTGGTTTGCATAAAGCCCCCCCTTTACGAGGACTAGGTTGGGTTTTTTTTTTTGTGAGAGGGGGAGGGGGGTTTATGCGGACCAGGCTGAGGTGGTCAGCTTGGTCCGCGTAAAGCTCCCCTTTACGCGGGCTAGAACCCCTCTTTTTCTTTTTCTTTTATTATTTATGTAGAGAGAAAGGGGTTTACGCGGACCAGGTTGGGGGGGACAGCCTGGTCCTTGTAAAGCTCCCCTTTACATGGGCCAGAACCCCTCTTTTTCTTTTTTTATTATTCATGGAGAGAGAAAGGGGTTTACGCATACCAGGCTGGCGGGACAGCCTGGTCCACATAAACCCCCCCTAGGGGGGGTTAACGTGGGCTGAGTTGCCAGTTTTTTTTTAAAAAATATTTTTTTATGGGAAAATGGGGTTTACGTGGACCAGGCAAGGGGGGGGGGGGGCAGCCTGGTCCGCGTAATCCCCTCGGGGGGGTTTACGCGGACCCACTTGGGGGTCCAAGAGAGGGGACTGGGGAAATTCTATAAAATCCCATTTTTTGTCCTTTTGGGCCCCACTTGACCCAATGTGAATGCAAGCTCAAAAGGATACGGACTGGATACAGACTGGCTAACTAGGGTGCGTAGAACGAAGTTGACTGGCTGGTTCTTTGCGCGAGGCTCTGAACTTTGAACTCTCTCTTCACGAATGCTTCCTGGACTGGTACGTAGAATGGAACTGAGGCAAGACCAGGGAAGGATTGGGTTGGGACTGGGATGGGCGTGGCTAAGAACTTGGGAGAACTCATCCCCGCCTAGGCGCGGCCACGCCTGGGGCGAACTCCCCAGAGGGAGGGCTACCACTGTGGGGGATGCCCCGAGGGTTGTTCCTTACAGTTTGTCGATGTCCTTTGGTGGGGTCTCATTCTCTGGATGCCGGTGTTGACCCATGGGGGCCAATTGCAAGGTGTTATTGTTGTCGTCCGTAAGGTGTTCGGAAAAATTCCCAACATGCACCATGTTGCCGAACGGCTAAACTAGCGGGCTTCTTTGGCTTGTATCTAACATGGGGGTCGGGATAGTAGCTTGTAGGCCTTGAGTGAAGGTGTTTTGGACATAATGGCCCGGCCTTAATGAGATTTGCCACGTTGAGTGGCAGGTTGGCGTGTAGCCCCGGGTTGGCCCTGTAGCTGAAAGTAAGTAGCTTGTTGCCACATGTCTGAGGATCGGGGATGAGCCCAACTTGCTGTAGGGTTGCTGCATGATGCAGCAAGTGTGTCTAAGCCATAGGTTGGCCCCGTTTTGTTGTATAATTACCAAAAACTGTACGCCCATTAGGTGTTCGGGGAAATTCCAAACACGTAACTAAGGGTCGTACAAGCGAGCTAATGGCCCCTGGAGCCGAAGGTTGGCTGAGGGAGGCAATCCTTTAGATTTAGAATGGTGGAGGGAGACATTTTGAGGGCAATTCTCAGCCTCGTTGCTGGGTGCCGCCTGGCACGACTTATTGCTGGGGCGTCCCCAGGTTGGCCTGGGTGGCCGAGTTGAAGGCGGGTAACGCCACATACTGGGTGGTCGGGGGTGGTCCCCAATGGTTGTAGGTAATGCCATGAGTCATGACAAGCCATTTAGCGCCCTCGATTGGACTTGGCATGTCGTAAAGATGCCGAACAAATAACTCTTGGAAGGTATTTGATAAAATTCTCGGACCCCTATTTCTTGCTTTTTTATGGGAGAAAAGTCTGGGTACAACAAATGCCCCCCACGGGGTGTGCGTCCGAGGTGAAGACGAGGGCGGATGGCCCATGTGCCTCGTCTTTTGGGTGTTGTAGCAGGTTGAGACTTTATATATATTTCTTCCATGCTAGCATTTTATGTATATTGCTAACATCTTGTGCTCACTTTCTAGGCAATTATTTTGCAGCTATGGTAAGATTCGGAAGAGATGACCAAGCATAGAGCCGTGCAGAGTGAGATGAGGACCACTTGGTGAGGTGGACTGGTCGGCCGATGCCCTCCTAGGGCCCACTAGCTATCACCATGGCCAATGTGGGCCAGCTGGACTTGGGGCGATCCTTGGTAGCAGAGGGCCTCATTGGCGAGGGTACTGATTCAACTGGAGGAGTGGACCTGGCCAAGCTTTCTGTGGTCTGTGACATTTACACTTACAACCGCTCTAGAGGCTACCTGAGTGTAGTAACTCGAATTTAAAATTACTTATTAATTGAAAAAATGAAAATTTTCTTGAATTGAATAAGAAAAAATTCCATATGAATATAATGAGCTACATAAATGAATTTAAAATTTTGTAATTAAGTGATGGGCTAATATTAGAAGTCTTAGTGGGCCTAAAATATTATTTAATACATAATTATTAAAAGCCCTAAATTCTAAATAGATTAAAAAAGCTCAAACTTGCCCTAATGGGCCTTAAATCAAAATTAAATTGAACCTGATAAGGATTAGGTCATTCTCTATAGAAACCTTAGCCTAATTAGGGTTTATCTCATGCTAGGTGGCCTAGATAAATATAAAATCAAAATTTTCAGAGGTTTTCCCTATCTAGGGTTCCTTAACCTAAACTAGGACTCTAGGAGGTAGAAATCCTATAAATAGGACCCATAGCCTCCCTATTCGACCTTAGCTCGTGGGAGAAGGCTTCTAGGTGTGGGAGATTTGAGCAAGGAGGAGGAAATCTCAGGTCTTCTTCAAGTTTGGTGGAGTCATCGATCTTCTTCCTTAATCAACGCAAGGTAGGTTATCTCTCAGGCTAAACATCAAATTGATGGATTAAACATATTCATCTGCATGTCTACTCTCTTCTTGCATCATTTCCCCTAATTTTCATGGACTATATTGTATGTCGAAGATTATGGACTGGATGTTGTTGTTTAGGGTTTTCCCGTCAGAAATGGGGTTCTATTTATGATCGCGGTGCTAACAGGGAGCGCATCTCTGAACACATCTCCCCGATAGACTGCGTCTATGATTTATTTTTATATTAGAAAATTATATAAAAATATATTAATTATCTTGAACGCGGCTTGCTTGAGGACCGTGATCTAATGAACGCGACCTCTCCCTTGACTACCTTTAGGCTCGGGTTCCCAGGAACCCTAATGCCCTTTCCAGCATGATGAGTGCTATTTAGTCTAGATGCATGTTTTCACGTCTGCATGTCATCTGAACTAACTAATGTAACTAGGAAACATGTTCAAACCTTAATTTCCATAAGTCTCCATGATCCATGATCTTCTCTCCTTTTGATTCCATGTTCTCATCTTACCTCCATTATTCTTAGCATGATTAAAAGAGTAGATAACTTCTTGTTAACCTGAAATTTTAGCTCATCATAGCATGATTTAACTTTATTGCATGATAGTTATATTGATTGAGGGTTCATGATTTTATCATATGATATATCATGGATATATTGATAGAAGGTTGTGTCACTCCGGTGATATTAACCCGCCATTATTGAACTGGTTTTCTATTTCACGTTGAACCCTAATTCTTGGTGAAGTTAGACCCCTCCACCGGATATTCCTTCCGTCATACTGGAACTTCCTTCCTTAAGGCCTCCGTAAGTCTCTGCGAGCCTTGGATTCCCACAAGGACGCCAAGCTGGTTGTACCACAAAAGCCCTAAAACCACTGGAATGCTTATCATACTGTGTAAGATAAGGTTCAACTGGCCTTTGGACCCATAGAACAGGGTTTTGTTCAGGTTTTGTTCAGGTTTTGTCAGCTCTGTTCTGAATGCGGCTTGTTTAGGGTCTACGTTCAATTTGCTTATCGCTTCTACCCCTCTGACCATGTTTTGTGAAGAGACCCCCTGCCCAGATCCTCTGCTCTGGTCACAACCTTACGACCAACCGCGTTCATCCTAATCGCGGCATTGTTCATGACCGCGTTTAAGCCAGTTTCATGAGCTTATTTTCTTTAGTTTGACTATGGTTTATATGTTCGAGTATTGATTATCTAAGGTATTGTTGTCTTGATATTCCTTATCAATGTCTTATGTATTCCTTATGCCATTATATTTCCCTTTGGAATTTCATTCGTGATATTTCTGTAACATAACTCCTTGACTCCACATTGGCCATATTCGAAATTATGAATTTATTAAGGGTTGTGGGTCCGCTAACAACCAATGCTAGGTAGGACGGAAGTCCATTCTGTAAACCATGAGAAAATTCTGGATGTGGCATTGCACCAACCTCTGTTATTCTGATATTCTATTACTTTGATATTCTGTTATTCTGATATTTTGTTAATTGATCTTCTGATATTCTGTTAATCTACTATTCTGTTATCCTGCTTTAATGTTATTTGAGTTCTAATATATTCTGGCCAATTTCATAAGTTTTGTTCATCTGGATCATATGTTTATTGCTTCATATTGATATCTTGTCCTTGGTTCTGTATTAGGATTATTCCCTTTTCCTTTGAGCTTCATATCTATCCTTGACATTGAAATTCGTTATTGATTGTCTCCACTGATCGATAGATTGCATTTCATATTGATTATGATTTTATGTCACTCATGGCATAGCATTTTATTGAATATTGGTAAATTGGTTAATCACTTATATTTTGCTTGGCGATAGAGATGTAATTCCTACTGAGTGTTTTTGCTCACCCAATTTCTCCTAACATTTTTTAGGTATTAATGATGAAGATATTCAATCAGACGGGGAAGGGCAATAGTGATGAGTGCTCTAGAAGATTGGTGTATGTGTCTTTTCATTTTCTTGAGTCTAGTCCTATAAATTTTGAGTCCTATCTTTCTTTTTATGTTAATGTAAGTTGAGTCAATAAAGTGTAATAATGACATTTTGATACTAATAAAAATATAGTTTTTGTCATGTTCTGGCCTTATTATATCTCATGCGATTTGCTCTGTACTGCAGGGATACGATATGCAGTCACAATAGCACTATACAAATATCCATACTACACGGGACTTCTTCAGGCATTGGCATAATGCTTCAACCGCCGATGGAATAGAGTGGCGACTGCAGAGGGCGAGACTTCACTAGACTTATGGTCCTTGTTAAGAATTTCTAGTTTGTCAATCAGCAGTGAAGGCTATGAGGAGGTGGTGCTAGATGACCTTCACCGCTGCCACACGGACAGTTTGGGATGATATCGGGTGCCGCACAACTACCGATATCTTCTAAAGACATAGAGAGATATGGCTAGGGCCCGCACACACTCCTTGGGTGACACTGAAGGTATGGGCCCGCCACTTCTACAACGGGCCCTTTTGCTTCTATAATGAGTGTGCACAGGATCATACTCCGTGGGAGGAGTATTCAGAGGTGGAACTGAGATTCAGGACCTCGTCACGCTACATCTATGTGCCGAGAGAGGGGTGGAACCCCCAAGAGCTCCCAAACATCACTTATTTAGCTGCCCATTTGGAAAGCTCCCAGACGTCACTTATTTACCTACCTATCTAGCATATTGCCTAGCGACGTTCATAGTCCCCCATTGTGAGGACGGGCTTCTACAAATAGAGCTACTATGGCCCGTGCGTTTATTAACGGAAGGACGGAGACTGGCATTGGCCCCGATAGCTTTGGCCAACATTTACCATGGACTGGGGGCGCTAGCAGCACACACCTCAACTAGGGAGAGGAGCTTAGTACCGCCGATTCACTACCAGAGCATGTGGGCCAGTCTGCTTTTCCTAGGGTTCGTTATGGGGACTGAGGTGGCGAACCCAGAAGCTCCCCTACTGTTCACTTTTACTGGACAGCCTGATGGCGACGTGCTGGCTTACCTAGAGAGGGCTCAAAGGGTGCTGTCGTTCTTGCCAGGCTGAGGTGACCAAGGCCTCCGGTTCGACTGTTGTTCGAGGGTCTGTAGGCCCATACCGGTGAAGACAAGTGGAGGGGCAGCCTGCGCCCTACCGTTCCAGAGGGAGTAGACACGACGGTGTACACGGAGTGGATGATCAGCACCCGACCTAAGGTTCTAGCACTACATTGGTCCAGTGTCAGTGTCCTGAAGCCCTACTACCCACACTGGTTGGCTAGGAACTTCGGGTACGACCAGGCGATTCCGCCTAACCAGGAGTTTCCTTTAGTGGGTCGGTTGTGCAAGGGCAAGGACACCTACCTGGTTTGGTGCGAACACCAGAGCGAGCGAGAAGCACGAATCGGTGAACCGTCGGTACCGTACACGGAGCACCACTCGGGCTACATCGGCTTCCATCTGGCTTGGAGATAGCCTGGAGACTCCCCCTTGAGTCTCGATATTTATAGTATTTACTGGGATTTTATTTGTGTGTAATGTATTTTTATTTGTCTTTACTTGGATTGTAATTTGGATTGTAAGGAGAGTTTTGTGCAAAATGGGACCCCTGGGTCCCACGGGCCCCCCATCCCAACTCCCATTGATCCACCTCAGCCCTAGGGCCCATGTGGGGTCAGTCAACCTTTCATTGTAGGCTTCTAGAAGGTGGGACCAAAGGAGGGGACAAAGGGGGGAGCATCTGCTAGATCTCTCCTTAATTCAACGGGGTGTCCCCCCCTTTTGCATTAGTTTAATAGGTTTTGAATTTTATTTTATTTGATTCCAAACCACATGGGAGAAATAAATTGTGGACTCCCTATTGTACCCCCCACCAATCCTAGATCTAGGGATAGAACTAGTCTTTTTGTATTTTCTATAAGAACCTTGTATTTTCATTTTGAGTAGAATTAATGCATAAGAATTCAAGAATATTGTTGGAAGGAGCCTTGGCCGCCCCCTTCTCTCTCTCCTCTCTCCCCGTTTGCAGCTGGGAAGGCTGTGTTCTTGAGGTGTGAAGCCTCCCTATCAGTTCCGATGATCGCCGCCGCCGCCATCGTGTCGCCATCGCACCACCACGGTTGCTCCCAGTGTTCTATCCACCCAGGACAGAGGTGCCTTCCATAATTTTATGCTCCCAACCACGACATCTTCTTGAGCTGGGATTTTGAGGGCGTGTTCCAGAGCTCTTCACCAGCTCTCAAAAAATTTGGTTTGGCTTCTAGATCCCGAAATCTAATTTTCCATTTTCTTCCAACTTCCCATTCCAGATCTGTCTATTTTAAGTTCTGATTTCCACCTGCCCTGAGTTTCCTGTCTTCGGACCCCTCTTTAATTTTTTCAGGAGCTCCCAATTTTACTGGGAGTTGTATCCACCAACCCCTCCATCCAAGAATTTTCATGGAATTTCGTGAAGTCATCGCATATTTTCTAAAATTCATCCTCAGATCCATCTACAGTTCTGTCAGCCAGTTTCCAGATCCGACCACTAGTCAGTGTAAAACCCATAACAATCCGTAGCCTCCACCAATCCCTCCACAAAAAATATTACCGTTTTCCTCTCTTTCCCCTCCACCACTTTCATGAAGAGGCCGAAGCTTGAATCTGAAGTCTTCCCTGCGGTTAAAGGTAGTTCTCAAGAAACTACTATGATGTTCTGAGATTCTAGGTACTATGCAACAACAGCTTCAAAAATCAACAAAGTCCAGATCGGTGCAGATCCATATCATCCCTCTAGGCTTAGATTGAAGTACTTCAAGAGATCTTTCCAACGGTACCTCCTGTGCCCCGATCCGACATTAAGATTGGTCGCAGCGTCCGATCTCGCCGGAGCGCGCGCTGAAAAATAGAAGCTTCAATCCGTGGACAGCAACTCCACAACTTGGCGATCGGAGCCGATCGACCTCCGATCGGTAATTCCGGCTGACCACCGTCCAGGGAGGCGCGCCACTGGGGGTCCCCATCACAGCGGGCCCCATCCCACCAGAGCCGGAGGTTGGAGCGGTCCGTGGGCCCCACGGACCCGTAGATTGCGCCGTCCGGACAGCACCACAAACGCGTGTTCGGCACCGCCGGGCGACATCAAGATGCTGCCCGTCAACCCAATTGTCATGATTCCTGGGCCCCACATGTGACTTATTACCTCCCTGCGTAGAGTAGGTCAAATTATTGTACTGCTGTAATAATTGTTAACCGGGAGTCCGAGATTGGCCGGGGTTGTCTTCCCCACGCCGGGTGCGTGGAGGTAACTATCTTAACTCCTTGGCATTTCATTTGCTTAGCTAGTATACGGTCGTATGCCGCTGCGAAAGCGTAGGATACTAGCCCGTGAGTCCATGTCACCGTTGTGAGTGTGAGAGTGACCCGTCCCGTGACTCGGTCCGAGTCCGAAAGTGAGTCGACTACCCTTAACTCTGTCGGTTCTTCAACCGCGCACGATCCGCGTTTCCCTCGCTTGGGATGACGAGTGAGCTTGCGTTTCTATTAGCGACGTATAGCCCATATGATCTCTTAGTGTCGGGCCTAAGTGTCTCTCAAACTCGTATGTTGCTGGTCGCGTCTCCATCTAGAGTCCGAGGTCCATATCACTTAGAGTCGGTCCCCGTGTCCGTCCCGCATCAGTTTGGTATCAGAGAGAGTCGAGTCTAGGGTAGTCATTGCATAAGTCTTGCATGCATCATGGTCTAAGTTGAGTCTAGGATTATCATTATTTTTAAAACAAAAAAGTGTTTTAAAATTACATTTCATCCTGATAATTCGGTATCTTAAAAGGTGTTGTCCGAACGTTAGGCTACGCCTATCGGGAAGGCCGCACACTTGCGCGAGTGATTTTCGGATCGATTAACTCCGCCACGTACCGGATATTGGTTTTGGTCTAGGTGCATTAGTCGGTGTTTGCATTAGTCGTGTCTAGTGTCTTGTCCAAGTGTCAGCATGTCCATCTTGTAGTTCCCCATTTCCAATGGAATGTCGATCGCCCAGGCGATATGATCGTTGGCACACCCATGGGCTTGGCAACCACCATCTCCACTTCCGTAGGCCCGAAGCCTCCGATTTTTATGGCTCCAATGACCCGGGCGACTACCTAAATTGGGAGGCCGCCATGGACACATACTTTAATTGTTATACCATGTCCGAAGCCGGTCAATTCTATTTCGCCAAAGAGAGGCTTCTACAAGAGGCCGCCGAAAAGTGGGACCACATTGAGCGCTTGAGAGAGGTTAAGAGGCAATAGCCCATCGAGTCATGGTGGGACATGAAGAGAGAGCTTAGAAGGGTCTACCTACCCAGACCAGTCACCTTCAATCGACCCCACCCAATCTCTTCCAACCATGTGGGTCTTAGTCGGAGGCACGAAGCCCCGCTTGTAGTCGAGCCTAGGTCCACCGCCAGGCCGAGACCCGAGGGGCAAGTCCATCATAATATCCCTAATCCAAACCCCACTGTTGCCGAACTCTTCAAAGCCATTTCGGATGGGTTGGATAGGATGTGCACTCGGATTGACGGACTCTTGCCTGAGTATAAGGAGGAAACATATGGTAGTCCTAAGCCGGCATAATCTATGGTGCCCTCCCAAAGTCCTCACCTCATCATAGAGGGCCCCTCTTCCCCACCCGTGAGTGCTCCTTTGTCACCCTCTACTCCCGAACGTTATTTGGAACCATCTTGTTTGGAGCCACTAAAGCCTGAGTAACCAGTGTTTCTGACAGGTACGCTTTTTATAGCCGAGCCACTTCTTAGTTGGCTCAAGGATGGCTTGGTCCCACCTCCATATCCATCAATAGAACCCACCTTACCTCTAGTGCCCGTCAACTCCTACCACATGACATTCCGGTCTAGTCACCATGTTGATACCTTGGGTGACCTTATTATGGGTTTACACCGGCAATGGACGTTGATGCACTTATTGGCCCGAGGCTTCGACCAACCCACTAGTTGTAGCTTCTCTCATCCGGCCTTAGGGTCCATTACCTCCGTGTGCACCGTGGGTTGTGTCACCACGGAGGTTCTCTTATTCCTCCCTATGTCGGCCGAGCCTGACTTCATTCCCTCTTGCCCAAGGGAGGAATCTTATTTTTTTTACATGACCACTATCCCATTCACCATGACGGATGAAGGTGACCACCCACACCTTCTAGACTTCTACACATGGGACTGTGACTTGTGGGAACCCACCACAAGGAGTCATACCTTCTTTGATCCCTTTAACCCATTCCATAGTGGGCCCCTTGACCCACCATATATACTTCACTTCTTCGAGGGAGTCCACTACCACACCCCTCCCACTCAGGCCAATCAACCTCTACATAGCAATAGGTCCGATGATTGGGGAACATGGCATGCCTTACCTACATCTAGGGGTATTGACAAAGGTAGTTTTAGATCTCCCAATCCTCCCACATCCAAGCCCGATACACCTACATCCGGCCCTCCTAGCCCTCCCAAATCCAATGGGCAGCCGCATGCTAGGGACAAAGTAGGATGTCTAGGAGTACCACTTTCCGCCAACCACTGGTTGCATCTAGTGTATGCATGGCACACATTCGGGTGTCCTGGTCCACCTTTGCATATGCATGAGTCGGACTAACCGTAGGGTTGTTTAGGGTCATGTGTGCATCCGTGTGTTTTTCTTTTTGCTAAGCATGTTAGGAGTCTGCAAGACGACGTCCGTCGTCACATTGAGGCCAGCAATGCACGGTATAAGGAGCTAGCCGATGCCCATAGACACCACTGTGAGTTCCAAAAGGGTGAATATGTCATGATCAGGGTAAGACCTGAACGGTTTCCCTCTGGAACCATAAAGAAATTGCAAGCTCACAGAGCCGATCCATTTAGAGTGTTGAAACGCGTTGGATCTAATGCGTATGTTGTGGACCTGCCCGAGGAATATGGTATAAAGCTCAACTTTTAATGTGTCAGATCTAGTTGCATAAAGGGACCCAGCGGTGATCCCTAGTGAGCCTTTCGAGCCATCTCCTCCAATTGAGAGTGATCCCACACTTGAGTGTCCATCACCAGCCCCATTTCCACGGCAGCGAGAGCATATAGATCATATACTGGATGAGCAGGTGACTGTTACCAGGAGTGGATCCTACCCGCGCTACTTAGTGCGATGGAGAAGGCAACCCGCCACCGAGGATACTTGGATCACCCGTGGAGAGTTGCAGCGGATAGATCCAGACCTATTGAAGCGCTACCAGAGCGATGCTGACCCTTACTCGACAGGGTCGAGTTTCTCCCACCCGGGGAGAATTGGTGCGGACACCAGAGCGAGCGAGAAGCATGAACCGGCGAACCGTCGGTACCGTACGTGTAGCACCACTCGGGCTACATCGGCTTCCATCTGGTTTGGAGACAGCCTGGAGACTCCCCCTTGAGTCTCGATATTTATAGTATTTACTGAGATTTTATTTGTGTGTAATGTATTTTTATTTGTCTTTACTTGGATTGTAATTTGGATTGCAAGGAGGGTTTTTGTGCAAAATGGGACCCCTGGGTCCCACGGGCCCCCCATCACTCCTCCCATTGATCCACCTTAGCCCTAGGGCCCATGTGGGGTCAGTCAACCTTTCATTGTGGGCTTCTAGAAGGTGGGACCAAAGGAGGGGACAAAGGGGGGAGCATCTGCTAGATCTCTCCTTAATTCAAGGGGGTGTCCCCCCCTTTTGCATTAGTTTAATAGGTTTTGAATTTTATTTTATTTGATTCCAAACCACATGGGAGAAATAAATTGTGGACACCCTATTGTATCCCCCACCAATCCTAGATCTAGGGATAGAACTAGTCTTTTTGTATTTTCTATAAGAACCTTGTATTTTCATTTTGAGTAGAATTAATGCATAAGAATTCAAGAATATTGTTGGAAGAAGCCTTGGCCGCCCCCTTCTCTCTCTCCTCTCTCCCCGTTTGCAGCTGGGAAGGCTGTGTTCTTGAGGTGTGAAGCCTCCCTATCAGTTCCGATGATCGCCGCCGCCGCCATCGTGTCGCCATCGCACCACCACGGTTGCTCCCAGTGTTCTGTCCACCCAAGATAGAGGTGCCTTCCACAATTTTCTGCTCTCAGCCACGACATCTTCTTGAGCTGGGATTTTGAGGACGTGTTCCAGAGGTCTTCACCAGATCTCAGAAAATTTGGTTTGGTTTCTAGATCCCGAAATCTAATTTCCCATTTTCGTCCAACTTCCCATTCCAGATCTTTCTGTTTTCAATTCTGATTTCCACCCACCCTGAGTTTCCAGTCTTCGGACCCCTCTTTGATTTTTCCAGGAGCTCCCAAGTTTACTGGGAGTTCTATCCACCAACCCCTCCACCGACGAATTTTTGTGGAATTTCGTGAAGCCATCTCATATTTTCTAAAATTCATCCTCATATCCATCTACAGTTCTGTCAGCCAGTTTCCAGATCCGACCACCAGTCAGTGTAAAACCCATACCAATTCGTAGCCTCCACCAATCCCTCCACAAAAAATATTGCCGTTTGCCTCTCTTTCCCCTCCACCACTTTCATGAAGAGGTCGAAGCCTGAATCTGAAGTCTTCCCCGCGGTCAAAGGTAGTTCTTAGGAAACTACTATACTGTTCTGAGATTCCGGGTACTATGCAACAACAGCTTCAAAAATCAACAAAGTCCAGATCGGTGCAGATCCAGATCATACCTCTGGGCCTAGATTGAAGGACTTCAAGAGATATTTCCAACGGTACCTCCTGTGCTCCGATCCGACATCAGGATTGGTCGCAGCGTCCGATCTCACCGAAGCGCGCGTTGAAAAATAGAAGCTTTAATCTGTGGACAGCAACTCCACAACTTGGCGATCACAGCCGATCGACCTCCGACCGGTGATTCCGGCCGACCGCCAGCCAGGGAGGCGCGCCACCAGGGGTCCCCATCACAGCGGGCCCCATCCCACCAGAGCCGAAGGTTGGAGCGGTCCGTGGGCCCCATGGACCCGTAGATCGCGCCGTTCGGACAGCACCACAAACGCGTGTTCGGCACCGCCGGGCGACAACAAGATGCTGCCTGTCAACCCAATTGTCGTGATTCCCGGGCCCCACATGTGACTTATTACCTCCGTGCGTGGAGTAGGTCAAATTATTGTACTGCTGTAATAATTATTAACCGGGAGTCCGAGATTGGCCGGGGTTGTTTTCCCCACGCCGGGTGCGTGGAGGTAACGATCTTAACTCCTTGGCATTTCATTTTCTTAGCTAGTATACGATCATATGCCGCTGTGAGAGCGTAGGATACTAGTCTGTGAGTCCATGTCACCGCTGTGAGTGTGAGAGTGACCCATCCCGAGACTCGGTCTGAGTCCGGAAGTGAGTCGACTACCCTTAACTCTATCAGTTCTTCAACCGCGCACGATCCGCATTTTTCTCGCTTGGGATGATGAGTGAGCTTGCGTTTCTGTTAGCGACGTATAGCCCATAGGATCTCTTAGTGTCGGGCCTAAGTGTCTCTCAAACTCGTATGTTGCTGGTCGCGTCTCCATCTAGAGTCCGAGGTCCATATCACTTAGAGTCGGTCCCCGTGTCCATCCCGCATCATGATTATTGCTGCCTGGTGGGACTTTGCTTATTGGGGTGAGCCGGTGAGAGTGCCAATGCCAGGATTGGACCACTGAGGGAGGCTCGACGTCCACTACGCCTGGTGGTGGTTAGAGTACAGCAACCTGTACCGTCAAAAGTTTTCTACAGTGAAGAAGGTTGAGGAGGATAGGCTGCTATGGGTGGATCTGCCTCCCATTCTTCTAGATGAGGAGTTCTTATGGACTCGCTTCTCCTAGATTTGTTAGGAAGTCGAGAGGATCGCACATCAGTGGCCCCCAAATAGTTGGGCCTCCTTGTCGACGAGGCGGGGTTACAATGGGGCGATCAGGCCCCTGAGGCCGATGCAGGCAGTGCCTGTGACTACTACTGGAGCCAGGACATTGAGCTCTAGATAGCTAAAGACCTAGTGGACACAGTTGCTGGCTAACTGCGGCTTTAGAAGGGACAACCCTCTTAGCAGTGTGCTACCGGAGGGGAGTTTTGCAGACACTCCCATTCCTGACTGGTGGTGGCATATTACACATGCCATCGGGGCAACTGGACCGGTAGAGTTCGTCTCTTATATAGAGTGAGCTTATACCTTGAAGGACATCAAGGATGCTATTGCAAAGGCTGGCCATGTACTGGGGTTGAAGTTGGAGCAACTGGTCCTTTTGCCACCCACTCCTTTTGGGCCTTCAGGTGAGATGTGTTCTTTGTTATATTGTCTCTGCCTTTTCTCCTTGTTTGTTTGGCAAGGATATGTTTTCTGACTTATGTATTTTGCAGGCTCCCTTGAGGCTAGACTAGTCCTTCGACGGGGACACCTGTCAACAGTGGCGACGAAGAGTCTTAGCCCTGATCAATGCATCCTCGAGTGGATATTGGAATGGTAGAGACTAGAGAGTCCTCCCGTGGATGCGAGGGGGACTCACATATCGAAGAGGAGCCAGCTTTGAGTAAGTGTCGATTTCTAACTATCTCACTCGTGATTGCTTTAGACATTATGAATGACTAACTTTAATGGTATGATTGGATTTGTAGCTCCGTTAGAGACTGGTGCAATGGTGGCCTTCTCACCAGCCTTGGAGACCAATCCCTTATTGGACGACGAGGTCAAGTGTAATGTTGATGTGGAGGACCTCCTTCGGGCGATGGAGGAGACTAGTACTGATGCTGGGATACCTCCTCGTTTTGAACTAGGAGAGACTTCTGGGGCCTCCCAGATGGGTAAGACCAGTGAGACAGGCGGCACTATGTATATAGCAATGCCATTTGACTGGGAGACTAACATTGCTATACTTTCATATGCAGAGGCAGTAGAGGTAGCAGGGAACCCTATCTCTCCGGGGATTGCGGGTGGAGCCTTTATTCTTGTTTGCGGGCAAGAGTACGAGGAAGTCAGGGATGGTTCAGGTGAGTGCCAGCTTGTTATGTGGAAAATTGACCCCTATATTTGCTATAGTGATGCCACTGACTAAGTCTGTTCATTTCTTGTTTGCTAGCTGGTGACAGTATGGCCGCCTTGGAGATAGTCCAGGAGCTGGTCAATACCAGGCCGACGGTGGAGCTTCCTTGCTTTGGAGCAGAGCCCGGGGTGACAGGTGGTATGGTGACTCTTCTTGTTGGAGCTGTAGCCATACCAGTATCCCAATCACTGGCGGAGCTACCTCTCCCTTCTCTTCCAGCTGTGGTTTCAGCCTATACCGTGGGTTTGGTTGGGTCCTCTACTGTGGGCCCTTCAGGTATGTGACTGGAAACTTAGATATCATCCTTGCTCTCTTTATGGTAAGTATTTTCATTAATGCTGAGCTTTACTTGTGTTTATCGCAGGCACCTCCTCTTCTTTGGAGGACGGTGAGCAGCCTTCCGACATTGCTGGTGCTTCAGATGAGGTTCCTACAGCTGCAGCCCCGACAGAGGGAGTCGAAGAATAGGCTGTTGACATAGAGGGTGTCTTTGATGAGGGTACCCCTGCCGGTAAGCCTCCTCCAAGCTCTCTTTTTCTTGCTGGCTAGCCCACCTTATACGGCCAAAGATTAGACTCACTTTACTGATTTTGGTAATCTATAGTGCATCCCCGCCTACTGCTTCTGGGAGTTCATCGGGGACTTCTTCTGAGGCCTCCTCGAGTAGTGATAGCGACGCCTTGGAGACAGAGGAGGCTTTGAGCTCCTCTCCTTCTGATGGTGCGCCGGTTTAGGCAGTTGAGACTGGGACGGTTTCAACAGGTATGTGAGGTTCTCTTGCCATGCTTTTTGGTAAGAATTTGCATATTCTGGTAGGACATTGATGGTCCTATTTTATGCAGCACTAGCGTCCGAGGTAGGGCCCACACCCACCCCTGTTGCAACCGAGCAGGAGAGACATCCTACCCCCGTTAGGAGGATGGCAGAGGTGGGAGATATGGAAGGGACTTCTTCAGCTGTTGATGGGTCCCTACGTTCGTGTACTCCGATGGGGGTTCTTGAGGTTGTAGCTGAGTCTATTCCAGGTATAAGGCATGATGAATTTTTTCTCAGATTTTCCAACTTATTTATTGTAGAAATTATTGTATGTATTTTTGACTTTCCACTGGTTTTTTTGGTGTGATGTAGTTTCAGCTGACGTCTTGATGGAAGAGGTGGACCTACCTCTCACTTCTGAGGTTGAGTGGCCTACGTCTACTCCACTGCTAGAACCCTTAGTGGACGAGAGCATGGCCACCTCCCTTCTCCAGCGCATGCGGGGATGCCTCCAAAGATCCTCTCCCGTTAATGCGGGATGGACCAGCGAACCTGGGACTCTAGCTCGCAACTCATCCTTAAGCGAGGGAAACGTGGGATCATGCGCGGTTGAGGAACTGGCAGTGAGTCTCGGGTATCGGCTCTTCTGCGTGTACTCAGATTGAGTCATGGGATGGGTCACTCACTCACTCTCGCAGCGGTGATAAAAGTATATATCGAGCTAGGAACCTATCACTCTAGCAGCGGCATTCAAAAGTATACGAATAAAGCAAATGCCTACGAGGAGGGTGGTGAGCGTACCTCCACGTGCTGGGCTGATGTGACACCACCTATGGACCTAAATTGTAAGTAAGCAACTTGAGCAGCGGACTCACTCGAGCGAACACATTCGCGTAGCACACACTAGTGCCCGTAGGCAACTCGGTGATGATGGAGAGGGTCCGAGGTGGGACCTTGATGCTCCAAGGGTTGGCTAGCTTGGGGAGGACCCCAAATGGGCCAGGGATACCCAATTCACGGGCTGCCAGCACACCAAGGGCATGTGATGTAGGGGATCGCTCACAACTCGCCCGCGGTGATCACTCACATCAATAGCAATTTTGGGCCGAGCTCTCACTCTCCATCCGACGAAGCAATAGAGATAATACTATGCTAAGCAATGAATTGAAACCAGACAAGAGGGGAACCGAGGCTCACCTAGTCGGCGTGAAGACGCCGACTCCGGCCGGAGACGATGACGAGCAGGGAGGCATGGGCATGCACCCGCACGCCGCGTCGGTGTAGCTTTGGATGGCGACCTGCTAATACATGCACTACACCCCTTGCAAGGAGGTTAGACTAGGGGTGGGGGAGTAGAATTACAACCAAAATGTACCTCCACATAGGGAGGGGTGCTCAGCCAGCCAGGCCGGGAGGGGAAAAGCCGAGCTAGGAACTAATTGGAAGGAAGTTGCCGGTTCTGTCCTCTCTCTAGAACATGGGATAGGCAGTCGATGTCGACGTCGCTGCGGCCACTCCCAGACTCCGTTTGCTATAAAACTAGTGGAAAAACCTCTTGGGTTGGCCTAGGAGGACGTCAAATTTTTGGAAGGACTTATGTTTACCGGCGTTGGTCAGAGTAGGGCCGTGAGCAAGGTCTCTGTTCTTTGGTTCTATCTGCTTCAGCACCACTGCCGCAAGAAGATGAGGTCACCACGGGTGCTCCTAGGCTTTGATTTAGGCGTGGCTGGAGTCTCTAGATTTGTTGTCGCGCCCTCTTTGAAATGAGACCCACGGGGACACCATAGGAGGATAGAGTAGACAAGGACAGCCCGAACAGTAAACGGGTGTCGGTTCAGTCCCAGAGTGGATAGAACAGCGCACCCGAGGGAGAAAATTGAGAAATCGCTGGTCCGGATGCCGAACAGGGTGCCACTTCTTGGTAATGGAAGAAGACTTGTCGTAGAAGCTCTCAACCAAGTGGATCCTCAAGAAGCACAGGAATGTGGCCGTGGGAGCTTCTGGAAGTTGCTTCAAGTTGCTGACCGGACCTATCCTATGCAGTCAGAGAAGAACGGCTATCCCTGGCAGTCACGAACTCAGACGGAGACGAGACCACCACCATTGCAAAGCTGACAGGAAGAATCCAACGGTATATGGTATGCTCTCTGAAGCTTCTTGGTGATGTCATGGCAGCCTCAGAAAGTAGCTAGTACTCTACTGCCTACGAGCTGGGAATAGGATGAAGGTGTAGGGTTGTGTGTATGAGGGTGGGATGGCCAAGGGAAACAAGGGGGGAATGGGGAGGGCAACCATGGTAGGAAGGGGGTGTTGGGGAGGGGTGTGGGGCTGCTAGAAAGGGAGGGAGATTCAAATTTGGGCCTTGGGTGGAGTCCCTCCAGCCTTGGGGAGATGGAAGGGTGCTTGGGAAAGGGTAGTGGGTGGTTGGGGGTTGGAGGGTGGCTTGGAGATTGGTGGGTTCTACCTTGGGGGTTGGGGGGACTTGAATGAGTGTATGGGGAAGGGGGGGATATTAATGAAGAGTGAATGAGAGGAGAGAGAAGAAATTTTGAAATTGGGTGTAGGGAAGAGAGAGAGAGGGGGGACCCCTTAGAGAGAGAGAGATATGAGAGAGATAGGGATGGCATGTGGAGAGTCTCACTCCAAGGGAAGAAAATTATCACAAAGGGTTTCTTTCTATTCAAATATTCATCAAAGGTTACAAATGAGAGAGGGGAGGGGGCTATTTATAGACTCCATACTTTTCCTAGGACCAAAGTGGCCCTGAGAAATCCACAATTGACCAGCCTATCTGTTGGCACTGAAAATGTGATGAACGGCGATTGAGCCGCAAAGACGAATGATACAGCCTACTGAAGCACAGAAGCCGATGAAGAACAACACGCTGAAGACTTCTCAAGCTGTCAGAGCCTCGAGTCACCTGGAATGAACACCGAGGAATTCACCTTGAGAGAGTCGAGATGAATCCACAACCAACCAGCAGTGCCACCAAGCCTGCCTAATGTTCCGGCATCGACTCCGTCGTACCGCTACCCTACACCCGTCGCCCGACCAGGGATGACAATCTACCCGGTGGCTCACTACCTGAATGAAGACTCTCCTGAGGAGGAAGAATGCCGTCGGCCCTTCATAACAAGGAACCGAAGGCTCTGTCAGTAGAAGGTCCCGATCACCCAACACGGGTTTGACTTCTCGCTATATTGGGTCCGTTAGTAGCCGAATGATCGCCCAGTCGAGGCGGAATTATCCTGGGTATTATTCCACACCACAAGGAAGCTTTGAGCACCGACGAGGTAGAGCCAAAAGCACGGATCACAGTGTCGAGTGTCGTGTCAGCAAAAGAGCCACACCTTCAAGCCAAACATATACGAAGCTCTAAGAGAGGTCGCACGTCGTACCGAGAGCTTTGTCAGCCTCCCATCAAGGTTTTCTCGAGGACCATAATAGGAGAAATGATCAACGACGACCTATGGAACCATCCCCAGAATCGCCAATTGGCCCCCGACAATCGAACAAGGTTAATACGGCGCCCCACTCCACCGGCACCCCCCCTAAAACGGCGCCATCAAAACCGGCGCACAAATTCAGCCCCTGGAAGCCCTTAAAGGGGCGCCACTCTCCCCGGTGCACTCCACATGACGTCGTATTAACCTGCTGATATATAAACCTCCACTTGGTTTGTTCATGTAAAAAAAGAAGAAGAAGAAGAAGTGAAGGAACATAAGTGAGGAAGCAAGGCAAGAGAACAGAAAAAAAAGGGAGAGTCTCCACCAATCAGAGCCGGGGGGAGGGTTTCTTGAGAGAAAAGCTACTTCCTCCGAGGGTTTTCTCCTACCACCGTCGTCCTCCGCTCTACACGAGCCTCTCGGCGCCGAGGAAGAATACTGTCTACTTCTCTGTTCACTTAGGTGGGTCACCGTGATTCCTCCGTCGATCCCCCTTCGTCTAGTTTTATTCTCCGTTGTAATGTAAGTGAGAAGGGGGGAGGGGCGATGATATGAGCCTGTCCTCCCCCCCTCACCATCTCTGCTACTTACTACTCTTCCCTGTAATCTCTTCCGTCTGATGTTAACGACGACCAAGCGACAACGCCGGCATCGATGTATGCAATTTGTATGGCTTTCCTTGTTCGTGGAATGAATGATGCGCACGAGTGTGCTAATGAGTCTGGATCAATGTTATTCTTCTTCCTCTGCATTGTCTTTTCTTCTCCCCCTATGTTTCCTTCTTGTGGCCAGTGAGACGGCGCCGTGCAACAGTGCCGACGCCGGGATAGGGTGATATGCACATGCGCACCCCTACTCACGGTGCTTAAAATGAGGGACGAACTGTGTTGTGCTTGGTGCCGATCCCATCTTCCCCAGTTGCTCATCTTCCCTCTATCCGTGCTTTAATCTCTTCACCATGCGAATGGTTTCCGTACCCATCTTCTCCAATGTCGGACACACACCCTGGGATACCATGGGCTACAGCAATATCCCCTCTCCCCGGGGTTCTTTTCCCTTAGAATGTTGAGGGTTTTTGCCACCGGAGATGTGTGCACATATGTCTTATTGGTCAACCCTGGGGCCGTCCTCTAGTCCCCCTTTGTTCCGGATCATGAACAGAGGGCAATGAGGCCACCCCTATAAGCTTAATGCTTGGCTTCTCTACATCATCGTCTTCTGAGCACTAGCTTGATAATCACCCTGTTAACTTGCTAATCCATATATATATATATATATATATATATATGTATCATGATTAGTCTGCTAATTGAGTATGATTTGCATCCGCACCGTGCTACCGTTCTTTCGAGGAGATTTGGTGACCGGGGAGAGGTGAACATTCCCCGATGCTTCACTATGGTATCACTCTGTCCACAGGGGTTCGTCTATTAGTTACGAATCTCCTATGGGCCAATGAGTGAATATTAATATGGGTTGATCACAATAGATCTAAATGCACAGTCCTTATTAGACTTTGTGGTGGCCGTGGGTTACGTGCCCCTCGTAGGCTAGCGCTCGGGATTTCCTCCCCTACCGGTCGTCCCGATTTGAGCGTTGTGTCGACTCAGGTTGCGTGCCTCTCGCAGGCTAGCCCTCGGGGTTTTCGCTCCCATAATGAGTCGCCTCACTCGTTCACTCTCGCCCACAGACATGGTGCCCCTAGTGATGGGGACATCGCTTACCACTTCTCACTTCTCCACGGGACCGGATGATTGCCATTATGTTTAGCTTGATTTCCGAAGTCTAGCTATGTATTTTTTATCTTTCCTTGAGTCATTTTGATGTACTTATCTTTATTTTGAGTCATGGTCCTAAGTCGTCACATTATCTATCTAAGTATGTTAGGCTAGGGAGTCATTTGGGCCCAATTAGATGGGCCTGGCCCATGGGCAACCTCTTCTTTCCTCAACCCCCTTGCTTATTTGCTTTTAGTAGTTTATCCAAGGACTTTTTGTAAATGTTGGGATTCCTATAAATAGGACCCCAACTCCACTTGAGTTCAGTAATGAAGATTTGAAGAATTGAGCATAATTGCAATCCCCCTCTCTCTCTCTAGTTCTCTCTCCCACTCTCTCTCCTTGGGGCGGATCCCCCTCTCTCTCCTCCCCCTTCTCTCTCTCTCCCAAGGGCGAACCTGCCCCTTCACCTCCTCTCTCTCTCCTCCACCTCAGCTGCCACCTCCCCCTCCAACCTTTCACCTCCCCTAGGCCACTTAACCCCCATCAATTCCCTCCCCTTCCCAAGTGACTCTTCCTATTCCCCATACACCTTCCCCACCTCCAATACACCCCTCCCTCTTCCCCAAGCAACCTTCCCACTCCCCCACACCTTCATTCAAACCCCAAGACCATTCAAACTCCAGCCCCCCCTCCACCTATTGCGCAAACAGCCACCCCCCCCTTACATCCTTGCCATGGCCGAACCCCACCTCCACCTCCACTAGCTTCGGCCCCCACTTCCTCTCCACCCTCCTGCCCCTTCACACCCCTTCCTCCACTCCCACACAACCCCCCTGCCACCTACGAACACCCCCACCCTCTCCACCTCCACCAAACACTAGCCTCCCATGCCTCCATCCCACCCCCTCTCCTACATCCTGCCCCACTACAGGTAGCAGAAGAAGACACGTCTTGCAGAGGCTCCCCCGAACTCATACAGTGGCTTCTGAAGGCAAGGCGTACCATTCTGGAAAGGGCTCCCAGTCCTTTTCCCAGGCGAAGTGGAAGCACTCCGTTCCAAGTTCGTGGCCACCCGTGAGAGCCGATCTCCTCCGACAGCGTCTGGAACTAGCTGCAGAGCACCAGAGTCAGACTAGAAGCTCAACCACGGTCGACAGCGACAGATCCAGACTGAAGTTTCTTCTCCAAAGATCTTCCTCTCCCTATCCCCGATCAGGAGCAAGAAACGGAACCCCGTTCAGCCTCCGGGAGCTAGAGTTCCAAATTTTCTCCCACCGTCGTTCGGGTCTGCCTCCTGCTGTCTGTCGTGACCAGATCCCACTCAACGGGACCCTCCTGTCCACCCCGATCTCAGAAGGAGTCTCCGTCAGTTTTGCTGTGCAGAGGACTTGTCCACGGATCCAACAACTCTGACGGATCGAGATTCTGAGTCCGGAAGCCCCAGGTACAACTTCTTTATCCGGCTGCATCCATTCTGAAGCTGCCAACCCCAGATTCCGACGTCCTGTTCGAGTCTCCACCACGACCACCAGCAACGGCAGAAGAATTTGACATAAATCTGAGGCATCCCTGTACCTGTTACGAAGCCATCCTCACTGATCTCGTCATCGGAAAAATTCCTGAGAGCAAGCTACGACTGCAACAGCGACCTCCTGTCCCCTCCAACAACAAGTGGGCAGAACCACGTCGGCGCCCGTTCCGTCGTCCTCGGCGGAATTCTCACTCTCGCCTGGCTGGCTTAGCGCCCCTCCCTGCGTGGAGGTAGTGTTTGATGTAATTGTGATTACCCCACCCCTAGTTCAACCCTCCTGCGTGGGGTGTAGTTCATGTAACTAGCAGCCCAAGCTTCATCGGCGCAGTGTGCGGGGATCACACTTCCCCGCTCGCCCACGTCTCCAAACGGGGTTGGTTTCTTCAAACCAACCAGGTGAGCTCTAAAACTTTGCTCCATTTATATTAGTGTCTGTTTGTTTAATATCCGTAGACATAGCTCCGTTGCGCAAGAGAGTGAGTGCCCGTTCCCGGAGCCATCATCATTGAGTGGTCACCGTGGTCATCGTGAGAGAGTGGGACCTTGTGCCCCAAGTGGCACCGGCCAGCCCCAAAGTGTGGGCCACGTACCCTCGGGAGGATAACCCTAGACCTGCTGGCACTCTACCAGTTAGGGTCTTGATCCATCACCTCCTTCTAGCATCATATAGTTACCCGGGGCTTGCGAGTGTGCGACGGCGTTTCGGTCTCAATTTATCATTTTACTTGCTATGTGATTGTGACTGCGGATTAGGTCCGAGGTTTGCGTTTGCTTGCTGCATACCCTATACTTGTGTCACATCAAATTGGTATCAGAGCAAGTTCTAGACTTGTCTCTACTAAGTCTTGTCCTAGGGTGCATAAGCTTTTAGAGTCTTCATTGGGCCACCCCGTGCATCATCATGTATACTCCCCATTGGTCAAGTCCCCCCAACATGGCCTTCCACAAGGATCCGATTGACCCTCTCCTCATGGACATCATCCTAGAAGGGGACCTTAGTTTTGATGGATCTAATCCCAATGCCTACCTAAAATGGGAGACTACCATGGATAAACACTTTGATAGGACTTGGATCTATGGACATGCTAGAGTCCGCAGGGCCACAGGGTGTCTTCGGGGACAAGCCAAGAAGATGTGGGAACACAAAGAGAGGTTCAGAAGAGTTTGGGGGCAAGAGCCCATTCACTCATGGGATGACATGAAAAAGGAACTTAGGAAGACCTACGCTCCCCGACCCGACCACTCCTACCATGAGGACTACAACCTGAAGAACACTCCCACTACCCCGTTTCCGCCCAGTCTATCTAGAACCTCCACTAGGACCAACACTCCACCACCCAAAAGACCCCAAGATTCGCTAGAAGAACTAAGGATTGAGTTTAAGGAGATCTTCACCTCCCTCAGGGCTCAAACTCCACCACCCCAAATAAGTCCAACTTACACCACCCCATCGCCAAAAGGCCTTCCCATTTCCTTAGAGAGCAAGACCCCTACACCACAAAGGGATGAGATTGAGGTTGAGGAATATGAGGCCTCCCCCGAATGGGAAGAAGAATATGAATCACAAAACCATGGGTTAGGCCAAGAAGTTCCCATCCCAAGAGGAGAAAGCATCATGGCTCACTCCACCCACACCATTCCAACCCATGTGGACCCCATGTCCACTTCCCCTAGGCCCATGATGGCCACCACCCTCCCTCCCAAAACTGATCAACCCAGTCCGTCTCAACCCATCCATCTTCCACTACCAACCCCTATCCAACCCCAACCTAGGCCTCCACTTCTCCCCTTACCGACCCCAAACCAAGTTCCCCTTTACCTCCCACCCCGGGGGTACCACACACCTACCCTCATCACTCCACCTTCAAAGGACCATCCCACCTCCTTGGGAGAGGAACCCATGACTCCCACACCCGACATCATAGTGGTGGACACCCTAGAACCGCTCCACACCTTGGAGGAAACCCTTGCCCAAACCAAGGGAAGAACTTCACCTTTTACACCACCCTCTCTAAATAGGAGTGAACTCGTCATAAGTGAGCCCCTGGCTAAATGGCTAGAGGAAAGTCCGGTTCACCCTATCCTGCCCCATGTCAACCCTCCCATGGAACAACACCTCCCCATACTACCCTTCTCCACCTATCACACTACCATCCAATCCTCTTACCAAGTGGAAACTCTAGGAGACCTCCTAAAAGGCCTCGCATGGCAAGTAGAGTTGACGGCTATGTTGAACCCTATGGTCGACCAACCCATGAGCCTTGGTCTTCTACACCCATGTGTTGGGTCTTTCACTTCGGTCTGCACGGTTGGTTGCTACACCAGCGACCTCCTTCTCTTTCTTCCCACACCTGATGAGCCCGAGGCCATCCTTAAATTGGAGCTCCTCATTTCAGGGAGAAAACCCAATCATCCTTTCAAGGCTGACCCACCCACCAACAACTTTTACCCAAAAATCTCAATAGAGGTGAATGACCCCCACCTACATGTGGACCTTGAGTTTCTAAGTGACCCATACCATGACACATTCGATCCCTTCCTATACCCACCCACCATACCCAACACCATCATTTTCCTACCACAACCTACCATTTTAAGCCAAGACTACCTCTCCCAAGACCATGGGGACCAAGAGTTCTCTCCCCTAGATGACCCATTCCATCCCTCCCAATGGAAGCCAAAGAACCCATGGGACCTAGTCTCATTACCCACCCCCACCCACCTTTTCCTACCCTCACACACCATGACAAACCTAACCCACCCATTCCAAAACTTAGCCCACACCATAGGAGCCATGACCAAGGGTGACATCCACCTAGGAAGTGAGGAATCTACCCATCCCAAGATGTCCACTTTCTGGGACCCCTTTGATCCCCATGAGTGGAAACCCCCAAATCTCACAGATAGGACCATCTTGATAGGAATCCATGTGTCACAATCTTTTACATCATGTGGTCAGGCTAGTCACCTCATTTGTGTCACTCACGCACTAGGACTGATGCATGATAGGTTCACATCTGGGTGTCTAGGCCCCCCCTTTGCAGTCAACCATGTTAGGGATCACTCACAAGTCAAAACCCCATTTGAATATCCAGGACCCCCGGCATCGAACACTCCTTTACATGATAGTCTCATCTATGGATGTCCCGGTCCCCCTAGGTCCATCAGAGTCTACATAACACCATTACATGATATGTCCCTATTTGGTTGTCCAGGACCCCCTTTATCCACTAGTGAACCAACATCCACAAGATTGCATGAGGAAATCCGCAAACGCATTAACAAAAGCAATGAGGTTTATAAAAAGACGGCCGATTCCCACCGCCGCCGCCAGAAGTTTCACGTAGGTGATTATGTGATGGTAAGAACTGTGAGGCTTTCCCCTGGGATTGTCTCCAAGTTGAGGTCGCGTGGATCAGGCCCCTTCCAGGTCCTAAAGAGGATTGGCACGAACGCTTACGTGTTGGACCTCCCCGAGGAGTACGGAGTAAGTCTCACATTCAATGTGGCTGACTTGGTGCCATATAGGGGTCCCACGGTGACACCTAGTGAGAATGTTGAGCCTGTTCTACTTCTTGAGAGAGTCACTACCCATAAGAGAGTTCCACCCACCCAGAGGGGCCAACGTGAGCAATTGGAGCGGATATTGAATGAACAGGTTACTGCCGTCTGGAGCAAAGGGATGGGCACTACCTTGCTTGGTGGAAAGGACCAGCTACCTTTGGTGGACTTGAGAGCAACCTCGCTATGGCTTCCTCCGCATACGATGGATTTTTACTCGACAGAGTCGAGTTCTCTGCAGCCCGGGAGTATGATGGGGACATCGCTTACCACTTCTCACTTCTCCACGGGACCGGATGATTGCCATTATGTTTAGCTTGATTTCCGAAGTCTAGCTATGTATTTTTTATCTTTCCTTGAGTCATTTTGATGTACTTATCTTTATTTTGAGTCATGGTCCTAAGTCGTCACATTATCTATCTAAGTATGTTAGGCTAGGGAGTCATTTGGGCCCAATTAGATGGGCCTGGCCCATGGGCAACCTCTTCTTTCCTCAACCCCCTTGCTTATTTGCTTTTAGTAGTTTATCCAAGGACTTTTTGTAAATGTTGGGATTCCTATAAATAGGACCCCAACTCCACTTGAGTTCAGTAATGAAGATTTGAAGAATTGAGCAGAATTGCAATCCCCCTCTCTCTCTCTAGTTCTCTCTCCCACTCTCTCTCCTTGGGGCGGATCCCCCTCTCTCTCTCTCTCCCAAGGGCGAACCTGCCCCTTCACCTCCTCTCTCTCTCCTCCACCTCAGCTGCCACCTCCCCCTCCAACCTTTCACCTCCCCTAGGCCACTTAACCCCCATCAATTCCCTCCCCTTCCCAAGTGACTCTTCCTATTCCCCATACACCTTCCCCACCTCCAATACACCCCTCCCTCTTCCCCAAGCAACCTTCCCACTCCCCCACACCTTCATTCAAACCCCAAGACCATTCAAACTCCAGCCCCCCCTCCACCTATTGCGCAAACAGCCACCCCCCCCTTACATCCTTGCCATGGCCGAACCCCACCTCCACCTCCACTAGCTTCGGCCCCCACTTCCTCTCCACCCTCCTGCCCCTTCACACCCCTGCTCCACCCCTTCCTCCACTCCCACACAACCCCCCTGCCACCTACGAACACCCCCACCCTCTCCACCTCCACCAAACACTAGCCTCCCATGCCTCCATCCCACCCCCTCTCCTACATCCTGCCCCACTACATGTAGCAGAAGAAGACACGTTTTGCAGAGGCTCCCCCGAACTCATACAGTGGCTTCTGAAGGCAAGGCGTACCATTCTGGAAAGGGCTCCCAGTCCTTTTCCCAGGCGAAGTGGAAGCACTCCGTTCCAAGTTCGTGGCCACCCGTGAGAGCCGATCTCCTCCGACAGCGTCTGGAACTAGCTGCAGAGCACCAGAGTCCGACTAGAAGCTCAACCACGGTCGACAGCGACAGATCCAGACTGAAGTTTCTTCTCCAAAGATCTTCCTCTCCCTATCCCCGATCAGGAGCAAGAAACGGAACCCCGTTCAGCCTCCGGGAGCTAGAGTTCCAAATTTTCTCCCACCGTCGTTCGGGTCTGCCTCCTGCTGTCTGCCGTGACCAGATCCCACTCAACGGGACCCTCCTGTCCACCCCGACCTCAGAAGGAGTCTCCGTCAGTTTTGCTGTGCAGAGGACTTGTCCACGGATCCAACAACTCTGACGGATCGAGATTCTGAGTCCGGAAGCCCTAGGTACAACTTCTTTATCCGGCTGCATCCATTCTGAAGCTGCCAACCCCAGATTCCGACGTCCTGTTCGAGTCTCCACCACGACCACCAGCAATGGCAGAAGAATTTGACATAAATCTGAGGCATCCCTGTACCTGTTACGAAGCCATCCTCACTGATCTCGTCATCGGAAAAATTCCTGAGAGCAAGCTACGACTGCAACAGCGACCTCCTGTCCCCTCCAACAACAAGTGGGCAGAACCACGTCGGCGCCCGTTCCGTCGTCCTCGGCGGAATTCTCTCTCTCGCCTGGCTGGCTTAGCGCCCCTCCCTGCGTGGAGGTAGTGTTTGATGTAATTGTGATTACCCCACCCCTAGTTCAACCCTCCTGCGTGGGGTGTAGTTCATGTAACTAGCAGCCCAAGCTTCATCGGCGCAGTGTGCGGGGATCACACTTCCCCGCTCGCCCACGTCTCCAAACGGGGTTGGTTTCTTCAAACCAACCAGGTGAGCTCTAAAACTTTGCTCCATTTATATTAGTGTCTGTTTGTTTAATATCCGTAGACATAGCTCCGTTGCGCAAGAGAGTGAGTGCCCGTTCCCGGAGCCATCATCATTGAGTGGTCACCGTGGTCATCGTGAGAGAGTGGGACCTTGTGCCCCAAGTGGCACCGGCCAGCCCCAAAGTGTGGGCCACGTACCCTCGGGAGGATAACCCTAGCCCTGCTGGCACTCTACCAGTTAGGGTCTTGATCCATCACCTCCTTCTAGCATCATATAGTTACCCGGGGCTTGCGAGTGTGCGACGGCGTTTCGGTCTCAATTTATCATTTTACTTGCTATGTGATTGTGACTGCGGATTAGGTCCGAGGTTTGCGTTTGCTTGCTGCATACCCTATACTTGTGTCACATCACCTAGTAGGCTAGCCCTCGGGGTCTTCCTATCCGTTCGGGTTCGCTGGCCGCCGTTGTGCCACCCGGCCCTTAGGGGTTTACTCCGCCATGTGAGTACTTCCCCGCTTCTCCCTGACAATCCTCTGGGATGGGGAGATGCTGCCGGATTTTCAGCGCGAATAAGTTAATAAACCATTTAATAATCCTAAACTTAATAAACTTGCCTCGTTCGGAATGATCACCACGCTCGAGTTTGAACCTCGCGTGAGCCTGTGACTCGACTTCCAGACGGCCCGGGGCCGATCCAATGAATAATTGACTCAGTCAACCTCAAAAATCCTTTAAAACATTTTTTAATAAATCCAAAAATAACCAAAGAGACCTCGATTTCCATGAAACGGGGTTAAATCGGCACCGTCGACACCCGACGCGCCTTAATACGGCGCGCCCTAAAACGACGCACCCTATTCCGGTGCGCCATCAAAGGGGTGTGCCGTTTTAACCCATTCCCCCTGTACCTACGATTAGTGGCGCCGTTTTAAGCCTTTACCCACGCTTGGACCGCGCTGTTTAACCTTTTAGCTACGCGTTCCGCGCCGGTTTCATTCTGAATCACGTCGCTGTGCCATTTCAATCCTCTCCTTGCCTTCGGGGTGATCTCCAATGCTAATAATAAAGTCAAATAAACTCTCTAATCAATAAACTGAATGAATTGGTTTGTCTAAACCTGAATTAGCTAATTCCATAGCCTCATCATCATGTTTTAGTCTAAGCATTGATGACGCATCAATGTATGCTTGAGTGCACGGGCCCTTGGTATATCAAATGACATTAGCAGGAAGCCGGACAACGCCCAACGAGAAGCTCTTGCCATGTGTGATGGTGGTCTTCGGACCTATATCCTCCGCCGCGTATTGAGGGTTCCGCCCTAATAAACCATGCATGGTAGATTATAATATCTTGCATGATCATTTGCATCCTTTGCATTCTTTATTCCGACCTTGATAGCCCATTATCTTGGCAATTAATCAAAGGTTTTCCCTCCTTGCGGGAGATGTAATTAACGTCTTCGCCTTTATGGTATGGCGGACTACTGGTCCCGACCGAATCTCACTCTCGCCTGACACGAGTCAGAATGAGCGCATAATAAACTTGTCACTCACGTGACTGGCACGCCTACGCAGTCAATCAGTCAGTTAATTACCAGTTAATTAATTGGTTGATCGACGCGTGAATAAACCAAATAAACCCAATAAAAAATAATTTTTAATAAAAAGAAAATAAAATCAACAAATCCCATCGTAAACCGTCTGGCATGCCCGGTGGGATTCACAATCTAAATAACATCCAAACAGTCTGGCATGCCCGGTGGGACCAGTGTCACCTTTCATCTCCTTACCGAGATACTTGGGCTTCGAGGCCCTCTCAAAGGTTGCTGATCATCGGTTTGTTTGTCTTGACAGGCGAACGATGACGACAACAACTGGACTGACTGGCGTCGGCTTCGGCCCTTCGATCGTTGCCGATCATGCGCAAGGGTTCCTGGCGGTGCCCACGGTGTTCGACAACTTCCCTGCTGCTATTGGCTTCCCCAACTTCTTGGGGTTAGCCTTTGTGGATATGCTGGAAGTGGAACCCTCGGAGCCCATCGAGGGAGCTACGAAGAAGATGGAGCCTCTGAAGGCTCGATGCTGCCATGACTCGCTCAGGAGTCCAACCGTGGTCGCTAGCTGCCTGGTGCACCATGCCGTCCCTGGGGCCCGCCCCAATGCTGCTAACAAGTCTGGAGGTCGCCAGCGCAAGCAGGTTCGGAGGAGCACTGCTGTGGTTACCAGATCCCTATCTCAGTCCGGTAAATCCATGATGGTTGACGATGTGCGCGTCTTCCTCAACGGACGCGACACACGAATAGTCCCGGGCCGGGTCGTCCCCGCCATCCCCGTCCGCAACTCATACCAAGACGTCGCTAGAAAGAGGGCGGAAAGAGAAGAAGCTGGCCGCTATGGCCAAGAGAAGCTAGCCCCAAGGCCAAGAAAGTTCAAGCAGGTATGGGTCCCCAAGAGGGTCCAACATGTTTAGCAAGCTGCACCAGTTCGCCGCCCTCCTGCACACGATGAAGTTGAAGTGAGGAAGGAAAGGGGCCTAGCCCCGAAAGAAGAAGAGGTGGTTGCGGACCCTCTCTGCCGCGGGAGTTTCCAGGCCTGCACCTGCCAAGTCAACATCCCTACTGTGGGAGGAAGATTTCAGCAACCTGCCGACTGGGCTCGGCTGGCTTATATTCCTCCTGTGGGAGGTCGACAACTGTCCCCCGTGCTGCATCAAGAATGGGGTCAAGAAGAGATGGCCAATCTGGTCACGAATTATTTTCGAGGACTAGGCAACCCCTTGCTTGGACAGCAGCGGCTGATGCAAGCAGCCGCAGCCAATAAAGAATACTGCCCATCAATGGCAGTTGAAGAAGATGCAGAAGAAAGGATGATGGTGTCGTCAGTTGATGACAATGGCTATGATGACGGCTTTGAGATCGAAGCTGATGAAACCGCCCCTCGGCGAGAAGAAGAAAGAAGAATTCATGTGTTTGAGAGGTTGACCTTTCCAGATCGAGCCGAAAGGAGGGTCCATCGACAGAGAAGAAGGATGCAGGTCTTCACCTGCAATATAGCTGGCACATTCAGCCGATATGGGGGACTTCCCGAAGACCCCCGCGAGTTGGCTCAATTGGCCGCGAGGCCGGGGCCGAATACTCAGAGAACAGAAGCCGCAAGGGAGCTCCTGGCGGAAGCTAAAGGAAAACAACCCCTGGTCTACCACCAGCGGAGTGATGAAGCTGCTATTTTAATCGCCAATGTAGTGACGGCGGAAGAAGAAGATGACGTCCTCCTCGACATCCTGCCTGAGGGTACGCTCGGGGAAGCAACAGAGGCCATCTCTAGCACTACAACTATAGGCCCGTCGGTCTTAATGCTACTTCAAAGATACCGGCAAGAGATAGACTTGCTGAAGAAATAGTTGATGGAGACGACAGAGCAGTCATCAGCTTCTAAGCTGCCTGAAGTCTAGGGCGAATCATCTCGGGGAGCGGTCCATCATGTCGACCCTCCGCCGCTCTACACCATGCCTTAGCCGTCAGAGCCGAGCATGGCGACAACTCAGCAACGGCCACCACAGCCGCAGCCGCTGATGCCACCGGTGCTTCCCCAGGTGCACCAGAAACCCCCACTGCAGCGTCCTCCATAGGAGACCACTCTGGTCACCCCGTACCTGCAGCAGGCACACTTTTATCCGGAGCCAGTTGACCCCACGTTCATGAACCGGATGATGGTGGAAAGGATGATCGAGCTGAAGCTCGCAGAAAGAAGTGAAGGTGACTACGTCGTGTTCGATGCCTATCGGGTACCATACCCGCCGCACCATGCTGCTAAATGGCTTCCCCCAGGGATCAACAAGCCGCCAAAGTTTGACAAGTTCAATGGGAAGGGGTCCTCGAAGGAGCATGTCGCTTATTACATGACCGTCATGGGTGACCTGGCCACGGACGAGCCATACCTGTTAAAATTTTTCGGGTCCTCGCTGATGTGGCTCGCATTTGAATGGTACTCCAGCCTCCCGGTCGGGTCGATCAGTGACTGGTCGGACATGTAGAGGAAGTTCAGGGAATGATTTCATGTCACAGAGAGGGAGGTCACAGTGGCCGAACTCTATTCAACAAAACAGAGGGCAGATGAGACAGCCCTCGACTATATCAAGAGGTGGAGGAACATCGGGATGAGATGCAAGCGGCCCCCGCATCAGGAGGATGCTGTACAAATATGCAAACATAACCTTAGAAGGGAGGTTCTGGAAAAGATGATTGGAATGGAAATATGGTCGTTTGACCGATTGAACAATGTCATGGCCGAGGTGGAAGCTTTTCTGGCCAGACCTACCCCTACATCAACTGCCAACACAACCCAGAAGGGCAAGGCAGTGGAGCGGCGCCAGGCATCTAAAGAAGCAAACGCTCTTGACATCAAGGCGTTTAAGCAACAGAAAGGTAAAGATAAGGAGGCAGCCGCCCCACAGCCTGCAAGAGTCGCAAACGGCAAAGAAGGTCCCTCGTTGAGGGATAAGATGAAGAAAGCCTACTCCTTTCCGAAGGGCAAGACCAGGATTTTGTTTGACTGGGTAACAAAGTATGGCGTGGTCACCTTGCAAGAGCCGAAGAGGCCGGAGGACCTGAAGAGAAAAGACAGTCCAAGATTTTGCCCCTACCACCAGATGCTGGGGCATCCAATCGAAGACTGTTATGTTTTCAAGGACATCATTAAAGGGATGGTGAAGAAAAATGAAATAGAGTTGGGAGAGTACAGGGTGGACCCTCCTCAACTGCATGAAGCCCCTCCCAAAAGGGCAGGAGTCAACATGATCTCCCTATACCAGGCATTACCCGAGGAGATCTCTGAAGCAAGTATGCGACGCACCTATGAAACTCATTTCTTGGAGCCCGTGAAAGAGCAACAGGGATGGCAGCAGGTCCCCGCAAAAAACAAGAAGAAGAGGGCACCCCGCCCGAAAGTGGGGGCACATGTCCGTGGCATCACACCATGACCTGCTCCGCCGATGGTAGCACCTGTGTGGACCACTCCACCTGTAGTCATCAGAATACCTACACACAATCGGAGGAGACAAACTCTGCTGCCGATGGTCAAGGAAACCAGTCCCAGGGTCCGCAAACTACAAGACCTTATAGAAGGGATAGACAAGTACGTGTAGCCCGAATTGAAGCCCTTGCTGGTGCGGGACCATGTCCCATGGCAAGAACTGGAGCAGCTCTCACTTGAGCAAAAAGAAGAAGCTGGAGCGGCATCAGATAAGGAGGCCAGTCTGTTCTGGGGGCAGGCGCCTGCTGAAGTAAAAAAGAAGAAGAAACAAAAGAAGAAGAAAAGAAGGGCCGCTAAGGACGATAAAGTGCAGGTTGTCTCCTGTAATACTCTATCAGCACTCTTCAATCTGCCCGGAGAGGAGGAAGAAGAGGAGATATGCTTCACACCCCCTGTTAGGGGAGGTAAGGCCGAAGCCGCAACGGCTACACACGCAACTCGGTCATGCCGAAAATGGGGGTGCCAGCCGCCGCCCAACCACAACATCATTTTCAGGGGAGAGCAGCCCTACAAGACACCTCCCTCGGAGATCAAGGGGGTCCAGATCCCTCCTCCATCAGGCCTTTACGGCAAGAGCGGGGGCAAGGCAGTCCCTTCATTCCTTGAATTTGTGAAGATGTCTAAGGGGAAGCAACCATGCCAGGAGGCTAACCCTACACCCGAGGATGTTCACCCGCAGCCAGCACAGTCTGCCGAAGCTCCGAATGCAGATGGAGCTTGCCCTGCAGTGGCTGATGAAGAACTGAAAGGATCCAGTGCTAACCAGAGAGGTGCCGAGTCCGAGGCAGATGAAGCGGGTCCATCCGGGGCAGCAATTCAGGGCTCTCCCAAGCCCAGGTGGGCAGAAGAGATGAAGCTTTCCAATGTCCGAGCTGGGAGCCGAATAATGAAGCTACTCAAGAAGCTCCCTGCTAGATTTATGATCTGGGAGATCCTCTCTTTGAGTGAAGAGACCCGACAGGCGATCATCACTGCTCTGCAGATGTCTGCTCATTTTGAGACCTGATTGGCTGAAGCAATGCCAGAAGCCAGTATGACCTTCACTCAGGAGGATATGTTGCTACCTACCATCAGCCACAGCAGGCCGCTGTACATGAAGGGGCACCTGAACGGGAGGGAGCTGAACATAATTATGGTCGATCCTGGTGCAGCTGTCAATATTTTGCTCTATAGAATCTACGAGAGGCACCACTTCAACGTGCGTCTCGAAAAGGTTAGAGATATGCGTATCGCCGGCTTCAATCAGAAATGTGAAGTGTCAATGGGGGTGGTAGAGTTCACACTCACCTTGGCAGATTTCACTACGAAGGTACAGTTTCATGTCATCGACTCTCGCACCTCGTATAAGGCGCTGCTTGGCCGTCCGTGGCTGCATGAAAACATGGTGGTGCCCTCTATGCTCCACCAATGCATCAAGTACAGCCTCGAAGGGAAGGAGGAAAGGATCTTTGCTGATCCCCACCCGTTCAAAGTGTTCGAGTGTCATCTGGCGGATGCTCACCTATATGCAGAGCAGCCTCAGAAGGCCCCTGAAGTCAAGACCCCTGTAAGGGCATCAAAAAGCTCATCCGGTGATAGCTGGTATCCACCACCGCCGCGCAGATATGTCAAGCCCAAGGCGGTCTCTCACATCACCGTCACCGGGGGCGTGGGCAGAATAGCACCCCCAGCTTTGTAGCCCGAAGCTAATGAAGTTCAGGTCGATCGGCAGCACAACCACATTGGAGTCCCGGACGGCCTCACCAAGCTGATTCCTGGCCTCGACGACCCCACTGTCGAGCCTTTCAAAGCTTGTGAAGTGGCGCAGATAGATGGACCCAACAGCTTGTTCTACACGGCTGAAGAACACCCTCCTCGGGAAGACACAGACTGCTGCCTGCCCGAAGACATAGAAAATCCGTCAGTTCCTGTTCGAGGTCTGGCATTCACAACCGACCGGATGGCCAGGATGTTCCAGAAGCAACACATCCCCTCCGATCAATCTCATAAAAATAAAGAAGCTTTCCAGAAAATGTGGCATCTCGCAAGTCTAGACAAGAAACTGAGGCACGTCTCTCAACACACGGGGTTGGGCTTCACCTTGGAAGAATACTACTACAGTGGGCGATACGAGGTGGACACCAACTCCACCTTCTACCCTGCTGAAGATAGCCCACCGGGGGCAACTTTAGATGAATACCCAGTGGAAGCTGAATATGCTGAGCCGGCTCAGCCCGGAAATCAAGAAGCGGAGACCGTGATTCCTTGCCGATGCTGGGAGCAGGTCTATCCCGAAGAGGCGGCCCTTCAAGCCAAATTTGATACGGCTAGCAGCAGCGAGGCCGAAGGTGTTGAAGAAGCAGGGACCTCTCCCTCCAGTAGAGTCCTACTGATGATGACCTCAGCAACTCTTTTGCCAATCAGGGAAGCATCAGCCGACTCCGATCAAGAGGCACTTACTGCCAGGAAAGAAAAGGCCACTTCTACAGAAGATACAACTGTCTCAGAAGGCAAGACCTCCTCAACCTCTGCTATAAGATTGGGAGTCTGTCCCAGCCCGGCAATAAACAACCACCAGCCTATCATGGCTACAACTCCATCTACGGGTGATGAAGCTACTCTCTCACCCTTGGAAGCTGCAACGATAGTGGACTTGCTAATAGAGCAATTTGCACAACTGCTATTGAATGAAGCAGAGGACTCTCTGGAGGTTCTGATGATGTCAAATGAGGAAATCAAGGTCCTCGACCCCAAAGATGGCATTCCATATTTCGTCAATCTCCAACCAGCACCTTCGGAGATAGAAGACGGACGCCAAGCTACAGTCGACGAGCTGGCAGAAGTCAACCTGGGAAGCGAGGAAGACCCTAGGCCTACCTTCCTTAGCACCCAGCTATCCCCAAAAGAATGGGAGCTATATATCTAGCTACTGCAAGAGTATCGGGACTACTTTGCCTGTACTTACAGAGAAATGCCAGGTCTGAGCCCTGTAGTTTCACAACATGAGCTGGCGATCAGCCCTGAAGACGAGCTGGTGAAGCAACCACCCCGACGCATGAGGTCGGAGCTCATCACTCAAGTTTGTACGGAAGTCAACAAGCTCATTGACGTAGGATTTATCGAATAAAACCAGTACACTACGTGGCTAGCAAATATCATCCCCGTGAAGAAGAAGAATGGACAAATCCGGATATGTGTCCACTTCCGAGATCTGAATAACGCTTGTCTCAAGGATGACTTTCCGGTACCGATAACGGATGTCATGATTGATGCTACAACTGGCCATGAGGCCCTGTCATTCATGGATGGGTCATCCGGCTACAACCAGATATGGATCACGGAGCATGACCGGGTCCACACTACCTTCCGAACCCCTAAAGGCATTTATCACTACAAGAGAATGCCGTTCGGACTAAAGAATGCTGGCGCAAATTATCAGCGCGCAATGACCAAAATATTTGATGAGTTGCTCTACCACAAGGTCGAGTGCTACATAGATGATCTGGTGGTCAAGACCAGAAGGAACGAAGACCATCTACAAGACCTCCGAATCATTTTTCAGAGGCTGAGGCAGTATGAATTGAAGATGAACCCTATGAAATGCGTGTTCGGAGTATCGAGGGAAAAATTCTTGGGTTTCATTGTCAGATACCGGGGAATCGAGATAGACCCCGCAAAGATCAAAGTGATTTGGGAGCTACCTGCACCAAGGAACCTCTCCGAGCTGAGGTCACTGCAGGGCCGCTTGGCTTATATCTGACGGTTCATTTCCAATTTGTCAGGGTGATGCCAGCCATTCCACAAATTGATGATGAAGGATGTTTCCTTTTAATGGGATGAAGATTGCCAAACAACCTTTAACAAGCTGAAAGACTATCTGAAGACTCCTCCAGTGCTGGGCGCACCAGTGAAAGGATGGCCATTGATATTATATATAACAGCCACACACAACTCCCTGGGAGCAATGCTGGCCCAGAATAATGAAGAAGGGAAAGAACAAGCCCTCTACTACCTCAGTCGGAGACTGGTCAAGACCGAGGAGAAATATACTTATATTGAGAAGATCTATCTAGCACTGGTTTTCGCAGTCAAGAAGCTTCGACACTATATGTTGTCGCATGAAATCAGCCTGGTATCAAAAGCTGAAATATATTATGTCCCAGTCGGCACTCAAAGGTTGCTTGGGCAAATGGGCGGTGATCCTTATGGAGTTTGATATCTCCTATGTGCCGCGAAAGGCTATCAAGGGCCAAGCTATTGCAGACTTCTTCGCCGAGCACCCAGTACCAGGAGATTGCATGCTGGAACCAGAGCTTCCTGAAGATGAAACCCTGGAAGCCGCTCAAGTGCAGCCCTTCTTGTGGCAGCTATATTTTGATGGCACTTCCAGAATTGACACCTCGGCCACTGGGTCAGCCAGGGTCAGAGCAGGAGCAGGCATAGTCCTGAAATCTCCAGAGGGAGAAGTTGTGCACACATCTTGCTCAATAAACAAGCCTTGCATAAATAATGAAGCAGAGTATGAAGCCCTAATAATCAGGTTGCATATCGCACTGTCCATGGGAATTCAGATGCTGGAAGCATTCGGAGACTCCATGCAAGTTATAAAATAGCTGGAAGGAGAGTTCGATGTGCGAAAGCAAGAACTCCTCCCCTACCATTAGCTGGCAACCCGTCTGATGTCAAGATTCTACTTTGTTAGCATCAAGCATGTCAACCGGGGACAGAATGCTCAGGCAGACACCCTCGCTAAACTGGCTAGTTCTTTGGCAATCCCGCCAGACATGAGCCTGAACATAACAGTAATCAACTGTCGGCAGGTCCCCAGTGTGACAGAGGTCTTGGACGACGAACAAGAGAGTGAGGCGGCAGCCGTCGAAGAGGTTCAATAGCCCGATTGGCGAGAACATATCCTACGATGGTTCCAGCACCAGCAACTTGCAAAGGAGAAAGAAAAGAGAATGAAACTCCTGAGGGTCAAAGACTCTTACGAGATGAGAAATGGAACCCTGTTCTGAATAATGACGGATGCCCGAAGAAAAGTTCTACTTCGTTGCTTGTCTTCAGCAGAAGCTGGGCAGGTGATGCAAGAAGTCCATGCGGGTTCAGCTGGAGCGCACCAGGTCGGCCCGAAAATGAAAATTGAGATAAAGAAATTGGGTTACTATTGGCCCACTATGTTTGACGACTACTGCAAGTTCACCAAGGCTTGCCAGAAATGTCAAGAGCACGCCAATGTGTCAAGAAGACCGCTAGTGCCGCTACACCCCACCATATCGAGCTGGCCATTTGCTCAATGGGGCGCGGACGTGGTAGGGCCACTGCCAACATCTTCATCAGGGTGCAAATACATCTTAGCAGCTACAAATTATTTCTCCAGATGGGCAGAGGCAGTAGCACTAAGAGAAGTAACAGGAGAATTGGTTGCAAGGTTCTCCGACAGAACATAATATTCCGGTTCGAGGTTCCCAGCCGAATTATCTCAGATAATGGCAGCCATTTCAGAAACTAGAAGGTTTATCGGCAAGCTGATAAATATAAGATTGACTGGAGGACATCGTCCTCCTACAACCCTCAAGCCAATGGACTTGCAGAAGCTTTCAACAAAATGTTGTGCATGTTGCTGGCAAAGATTGTCAAGTCCAATAAGAAGGACTGGGAAGAAAAGATGTACAAAGCACTTTGGGCATATCGTACCGTCTATAAAACCCCAACCGACTGTTCGCCATTCTCCCTCATATACGGGTCAGAGGCTGTGGTGCCGATTGAATTAGAAGTCCCCTCGCTGCGAGTCGCCATCCAACATGGACTAGTCAGCAGTGAACAAACTAATGCAGAAAGAAGATTCGAAGAGCTTGCCGAGCTCGAAGGAAGGCATCTCCGTGCGCAACAGAATATCCAACTCTACCAAGCCCACATGACCTGTGCTTTCGATAAGCTGGTCAAAGGACGGGAATTCAAGAAAGGTGACCTGGTGATGGTTTAAAGAAGAGAAGTGATGGCCTCCAACCCCAAAGGGAAGTTGGTTAAAAACTGGGTCGGACCATATGTCGTCCGCCGAGTATATGAAGGGGGTGCATACATCCTTGTAGATCACAAAGGAGTCATCTAGTTCTCCCCCCTTAATGAAAAACACTTGAAGCTGTATCACGCAACTCAACCAGCTTTCTTAGAATGACCCATACCTTGGTCTAGTGGCACTCCGCCCTGACTGAGCTGCCTTCACCTTGGTCTAGTGGCACTCCACCCTGGCCGAGCTACCTTCATCTTGGTCTAGTGGCACTCCGCCCTGGCCGAGCTACCCTTATCTTGATCTGGTGGCACTCTGCCCTGATCGAGCTACCCTAACCTTGGTTTAGTGACTACTCCGCCCTGGCCGAGCTACCTTCATCTTGGTCTAGTGGCA